>OX596030.1:57079478-57518860 GCA_951394125.1 Epistrophe eligans
TTAGTTGACGTTATATAATTTCAACATATTATTTAGTGGTGAACTTTCTTCGTAGTTGGTACGATAGTGCGTTATATAAATAGGGTCAGGTAGACCTCTTAGATTCCGCTTTGGAACATTAAAATGAACTCGAGACAAAAGGTTCAAAGCATCGATTTGACCATCAATAAGTTTAACAATAAAAACAAAACATAAATAAGAACGTCTACTATCTAGACTAGGTAGGTCAATAAGTTTGAGCCTGTTATCATATGAAGGAAGATTCAATGGATTCTGCCATCCTAAACCTCTGAGAGCAAATTTCAGAAATCTTTTTTGAATCTGTTCGATTCTGATTTTATGGCAAGTATAATAGGGAGACCACACCTGGCAAGCATATTCTATGATGGGTCTAACAAATGAAATAAACAGTTGTTTGATAACGTAGGGGTCGGAAAACTGACGTGATTCTCTTTTAATCCATCCTAATATTGAATTAGCCTTATTGCAAATCATATTAATATGTTGCGTGAATTCAAGTTTTTTGTCAAACAAAACACCAAGAATAGACACTTCATTCACATTTAACAAATTAACGCCATTAAATTTGTACTCAAAAGACAGAACAGACATTTTACGTGTAAAATTTATTATCTTACATTTGTCTATGTTTAAATACAAACAATTGCGTGCACACCAGTTATAGAAAGAATTTAGATCAATTTGAAGCTTTTCACAGTCAAGATTATTAGAAATGTTTTTAAATAAGTTTACATCATCTGCATAGATAAGACATTTCGAATATTTTAAAACTGATGGAAGATCATTTATGAATAATATAAATAGAATTGGGCCCAAATGGCTTCCTTGCGGAACTCCCGAGTTTACAATGAAACTTTTTGAATAATGTCCATTAAAATTTACAGTGTATGATCTGTCAAGCAAGTACGATTTGAGCCAAGCGATGAATTTAATGTTAAAGCCAAGTTTATTCATTTTTTGAAGCAAAACATGATGAGAAAGTTTATCAAATGCCTTACTAAAATCTGTAAGTACGCAATCAATTTGTTTTTTACTTTTGAAGGACTCTATACAAGTCTCTACTAGCTCCACAAGAAAAGTGACAGTCGAACGTCCTTTCGAGAAACCATGTTGGTGAGGAACAATGAAAGATTTGGTGTAAAAGCTTAAAGTTTTGCAAATAATTTCTTCGAACAATTTTGGAATAGCTGACAGTTTAGCTATGGGACGATAGTTATCAATTTTGTCTTTTCTTCCTTTCTTATGAAGGGGAATTATGAAAGATTTTTTCCATGCATAAGGAAACTTTCCCGAAGACAATGAACAATTAAAAAGAACACCCAGTGGCATAGACATATGACTCACACACTTTTTTAAAACAGAAGATGGTATTCCATCTGGACCAGATGTGTCATTATCGTCTAAATTAGATATACATTTTTTAATATCGTCAGTACTTATGCCAAAATTTATATCAGTCAAGTGAGAATATGATTTCAAATGACCAAATAATTGATCATTTTCGTCAGTATTATCACAGATTAGGTTATCACAGTTCGAAAAGTTATCACAGTTGGAGTAGTTATCACAGATGTATGCACTTTGAAAAAAGTCAGAAAAAAGTTGCGTTATTATATGAGGATCATGGTCAGAGATATTATTATACTTGAAAACGGACGGATACGGACTAGATTTTCTTTTACTATTTATAAAACCCCAAAAGGATTTGGGATTCATTTTTAAATTGCTTTGAACCTTTTCTATATAATTGAGATATTTTAAACTAGATACTCTATTTAAAATATCTCTGGCAACACAATAATTATTGAAGTCAGATTGTAAATTAGTTTTTTTGTAATATAGCCATAACTTGTTTCTCCGGTTTTTCAATTTTCGAACTTCACTATCATACCAACTTGGTGAAAATAATTGAGCTTTTATAGAAATAAGCGGTACAGATAGTAGAAAACAATCAAATATTTTATCATAAAATTTAAAAACCATAGAATCAATGTCAGTACAAGTATATAAACATGACCAGTCAATTAAAGATAATAAGCTATTCAATTTAGGATAATCAGTTTTTTTGAAGTTAAATTTATAAACTTTGTCGAAATCTTGATTACTACTCATTTGGGAGCCCTGAATAATAGATATGATGAGTGCTGGATGGTGAGAGTCTTCGGTGACTAAAGGTTCAGTAGACCTATCAAGTTCAATTTCATTATCCATTGTTGTGAAAACTAAATCGAGGATCTTGCCATTTGAGTTTAGGATGTTGTTTATTTGGTGCAGTCCAAGAGATGATAGTAATAATAGTAGTATATTTAAAAGTGTTATACATTTAATTTGGGTAGTGTATAATTTGTGTTTTTTAATAATAAATATACATATATATGTAGTATGTCAAACATTCTCCGCCCCGGTGAACGATGTTCGCAAATTGGCGCCCTGATGTACGTGACACGATTCGGCCCTGGCATATGTTTTGATCACTGCATGAGTACTTCCAAAATTGTCGATAGCTTTCTTCGGTAAGAACATGCAAAGAGAAAAAAATTATTAGCGGAACATAGAACATGACAAACAAGTTCAAGGTTAACAACAAAAACAATAACAGTTTATGTTAGTGCATAACACCTGCACTCATAGTGCTCCTCATCGATTCCATTCAAAGAGCTTTTACAACCGTTGCCCATTCAAGGTTACTTTAAGATGTTCTTATTGTTGTTCTCTCTTTTGCTAATGCAGCCAGTGTTGCCGAAAGTACTCCCATAGGAGTATTGTACTCCTTTCAACAACTCCGTACTCCTGTACTCCTCCTTTTACATTCGTACTCCTATTTTTTTTAAAGACCTAAAATATCTTACACTTGCAGCAAAGTGTAATGTTAATAAATTTAATTCACTTCAAATTTAAATCAAATTTGGCAGCACTTTAATCTTCCAAACTGTCGTCAAAAAGGGAATTTCCCTCTTTATTGTTTGTTTTTGTTTTTCGTTGGCGTGGACGTCTACGTTCAATTTACATCTGTCAGTTCGGTATTTATTTTATGGTTACCTTATTACCTGAAATTTTGGTTTGGTGGTTGTTTTTTTTTTTTTTTTTTTTTTGAGCTCCGTAAATTTGTATGTATAGTTCAATAAAATGAAAAGGTTTGTTAATTAATGTTTGAAATATTGTAATTCCTGTTAGAAAAATTCAAAGTATACTTTTATTGTATAGATATTTAGTGAAATTGGATTCCTTGGAGCAGGTAAAGGCAAAAAAGGCAAATATAACTATGCATTACGCTATCTGCCACAAGACAGATTTTGTGTGATAGAAAAGATATTTACTTATTTTTGTTTTTAGAATTAATAATTTATTTATTTATGTTTTTTTTATAACAGATTTTTTTTCTTGATGATTTTTTTTTTAATAAAGTTTTAAGATTAAAAAATGTCTGTACTACTATTTTTTTCAAAATACTCCTCTTTTTTGGCTTCAGTACTACCTTGAAATATTTCTTCCCGGCAACACTGAATGCAGCTTATTGAATCCGCCGTGGTATATTGCCGATCATCTTCAAACGTAAATCAATTTTCATTGATGTCGGGTCGCGGTCGATCGTGTAGTAAGTATAGTCGAAAGTGTGTAGTATTTTAAATTTATTTATTTTTTTTTTTGTTTCTCGTGTCGGGCGTGTGAAAGTGTTCATAGTTGTGTGGTACCATTTTGTGGGTCGGAAGAAGGCCAGTCAATGACTTAAAAATGAACGCTTTTGTTGCGCCTTCAAACGTCGAATGTTTGGATTTAAACATTATGTCAACGTAACTTGGACAGGTGCCATTGCTGACCTTCCCTAGCCCTGATACATTAACATGTGTTTGGAGTCTGGTGAGATTTAAAAGCCTTGCTGCTGACTCAGAGATAAAGGTGGCATCTGAGCCTGGGTCGATGAGTGCTCGGAGATCTGAAAATCTTCCATCTTCAGATTCAACTCTGACGATCGCAGTGGCCAATAAAATTTGCGTCCCATGGACTTGAGACGCATAAAAATTGTGTCGGGTACTGCAACCAGGAGCATTTTCGCCCATTGGTTGGAAAGCAGGAGCGTTTGGATTCACGGCTACCTGTTGGTTCTGAGACTGTGAACCTTGTGGTTGAAAATGTGTTGAGTTGTTTGCATTAGAACTTGAATTTTGTGAAATTGAGTTATTAGGATTGGAAATCGCATTTTGTGTGTGTAAATTGTTGTGCAAAAGAGTGTGATGTTTTTGGTTACAAAAATAACAGGACCGGTTACTTAAACAAAAACGTGTTTTGTGGCTGTAAGCAAGACAGTTTTCACACACTCTAGCTTGCTGGACAGCTTGTTGTTTTTGTACTGCATCCATGTTTAAAAACCGGTAACATTTCATCAATGAGTGTTGTCCCTTTTTGCAAATTTGACATTGATATTGCGTTTTGAAGTTTTGTTTTTGGGTTTTGGTATGAAATGTTTTGGCTGTGACTGGCGGTTTTGTGATTGGCTTGGGCTGTGTGGTGCAACTTCCTTGCTGCACAATAGCTTCTAAAGTCCTAAACCGGGATTTAAGGAAATCAGTAAAATCGGCGAAGGTTGGGAGTTCTTTGTCGTTACCGAGCTTTTCTTCCCATAGTTGTTGGGTTTTGGCGGATAATTTTTGAAAAAGAATGTAAATTAAGATTGTATCCCAGTCTTTCACTGGTAATCCTAAATTCTCCAGGGCATGAACAACCTCGATCGTGGTGTCTAATAAGCCTTTAAGAGCTTCGGCAGATTCTTTAATTTGTACAGGTTGACCAAAAAAAACCTTAAGATAGGAATTGACCAAAACTCTTTTGTGATCATACCTTTCCTTCAACAAATCCCATGCCTTTGCATAATTCCCAGAACTAAGATCTAAATGATGCAAAAGACGTTCGGCATCGCCAGTCAAACTTTCTTTCAAGAAATGCATTTTTTGGATCTCATTCAAAGCAGCATTGTTATGCACAAGTGACGTAAAAATATCGTGATAAGAACGCCACGATGTATAAGACCCCGAGAAAGTTGGGGGTTTAATTGGAGGAAGCTTGAGGACGTTTGGTTGTGACGGATGTGTTGGTGGCGGAAGGCCTGTTGCGGGAGGTGCTACCCCTGCAGACGTAAGTGGAGTAGACGGAGTTATTTTATCCAAAACATCCATCAAATCACTCCTATATTCGAGATAAATGTCGTGGATTTGATCAAACACGGCTATCATATCTTCCTTTTTAATGTTCTCTTCGAGCTTCCCCCCGCTAACGATCTCCTCGTGATATCGTTTGGCATTTTCTAAATTTTGTTTAAGAAGTTCCATGCGAGTTTTCAAATAGTTACTCGTACTGCCTGGCCTGTCTTCTTAAAATTTGAATAGTCGCGCTCTATCTGCGCTAGAACTTCTTTTTGCAGCTCCCCAAACGACATAATGGACTTTGTTATTTAATAATAAAAAAAAAAGCAAAAAAAAATTCTTAAAAAAAAAAAAATGAGGACTTACTTTGTGTGCCTTCGATGGATAGTGTAGAGTTGTGTTGAGTTTTATTACGCGTCGCGGGAGCCCCGATTTGCACAGCACAAAAGTGGTCTTTTTAAAAGATTATAGTTTAATCACTTTATTGCAATTTATGTTTTTTTTTTTTTTTTTTTTTTTTTTTTTTTTTTTTCGCAACTTATTGCACAAACAGTTAATTTAATTATTTTAAAGTTTAAAGATGTCTATATGCATCTATATATATAATTATATATATATATCTATATGTATATTTGCACTTGTAATAAAATCAAATTCACACACAAATTTTTTTTTATATTTATGGCTCGAAGGACCAATGTTTTTTCGCCAGTTAAATTAATTTAAAAATTTCCAATTTAATTTCAAAATGAAAAAAAATAAAACTCAATTTTTTTTTATACTTCGTTATAATTTCTTTTTAATTCGCAAAAATCTATCTATACAAAAATGGTGTCGTGTCGGGTAGATGAATTTGAATAATGATGACCTTTCTTTTCTTTTATGAAGGTTAACAAAGTTACAAACGATGACTTGCATAATTGATTACATTAATAATGAGTTTGACAAGAAGTGTCACATTGGGCTAATACTCGTTGGGTTTCAAAATAATTAGTTCACAATAATAGTAGTATATTTAAAAGTGTTATACATTTAATTTGGGTAGTGTATAATTTGTGTTTTTTAATAATAAATATACATATATATGTAGTATGTCAAACAAAGAAATAAAAACATGCACCGGAGTCTACAAAATAAATTGCAACGACTGCGATAAATTTTATATCGGGCAAACAGGCAGATCTTTCTACGATAGATTTCTAGAACATAGACCAAAACAAAACACCAAATCCAACTTCGCTCTTCATTTAATCAACGACAACCACAATTATACAGATTTTGACACAAATGTAACACCAATGCACTTTTGCAAAAAAGGGAGAATACTAGACGCATTAGAAGAGTTCGAAATTTATAAAGCCAATAAATTAGAACAAGACAAAATACTTAATGACAAACTAACTTTTAAAACAAATACACTATATGACACAGCACTAAACTTTTCAATAGATAATAGAAGACAAACATATTAACCACCTTAAAAAGCTTCGACAATATAGAAAAACAACAAATAACAACATCGCACAACTCTACAACAACAACAACAACCACCACTTTATACTGAGCTTAACGCCCGAAGATGGAGTACACTCCGAAACGCGTAGCGTAAATTTAATATAAATTTATTTTATTTTATAAAGTTGTTAAAATTTAAAATAATATAAAAAATTAATTTTTAATTTGATTTTTTATTTTTTATTTGATTTAATCATAATTATATTTAAATTATATCACAACTCGGAGACAAAAAACCAAAATGATATATACATATATTCAAATTTATTGATTTTTATTAGTTTTTAAATTGTAGGTACTCAAACGAACATATACTTAAATTATTTTTTTATACACACATTTTTTCAAAGCAGAAGACGTCTTAATTTTTTTTTTGACATGAGATCAATCAACTTATCTGGATCCACATTAATATCTAAATAAACAGATATCATAGCAAGTGAGCTTAATATTCCATTCCCCATAACGCTTCGGGACACTGTTTTAATCCTTTCATAGTTGAAAAGGTTCTTTCAGCACTAGCTGTGGTCACTGAAGGCGTGGCCAAAACCGTAAGCAAGAAGTTTATACATCTAAAGTAAGCCTTGTCTTGTCACATATATCAAGCATTTTTAAAACTTCGATAGAAGCATCAATCGACGATATTTTTTCGCACCAGAGAATGTAGGTACTCAGCTTTCACAGCTGACAACGAAATTGCATTGTTGGCTTTTCCATTTCGTTGACTCGCCCAACTGCAGAAAACCTGGGAGAAGAGCTTGAAACGATGGTAGAACGTCTTCGTCGACCATGAATCTGTCCGTAAGATTTTGTATTAACGAATCTATGCAAGGAATCAATACAGACACTCTAAAATAGGATTCAGTAGAAGAGGTTTCTGGATTGGAACGCGTTGTTTGTTTCAATGAAGTTCTTGGAGCTCTTAATTCAATTTCAAATAAGTCCTCGGCAAGTTTAGATGCGGATTGAAAAGCCTCTCTCAAAAAATCTTCGACTTTTTCTCTGATGTTCTTAAGGGTAGGTTCCCTTGAGAAGCGAACTCAGAACTCATGTAAATGCATTTGAATGTGTGAGTGAACAAATATAATTCTCTTTATTATCTACAGCGATCAAACCAAACCAGTCGTCATCGTCAGAGCAGAGCCAGTCAGAGAGAGAGTAACGCACTAGCAAAAGCCACAGTGTCGGAATGCAATAGACATATTTATGTGTGTAACGTAGCCTGTCGTGGAATCCTCATGGCAGACGTTTTATCTCCTTAGATAAAATAAGTTCCCACGTTTTCTGCCAAAGTTTACAAATTGCAAATTAAATGAGTAGAAATGTCAAAACGTCAAAAAGTTAACGAGAATGTGCGACATCTTGTGGTGAACGCAAGTATGTTGAGGGAAAAGGGCAATAGGAAGCGGTTGTTGGTGGGAAACAAATTCAGTTGAGATTTGAAAATTATAATTTTTGTGTAATATTTTAATTATTAGTTATCTAAATGAGAGTAAAGACTGGTAGAATTAGTTTATAAGTATTCTTAGTTATTTTATTTAAGTTTTAGTAGTTTTTTTTAACACTTCAAAGATAGGAAGTGTTATACAATGATTAGTACGGACACACACACATCTTAGGATAACGAAAGAAGACATATTTGACTGACAAAATATCAGAGTGAGGGGAAGAGAAAAGCTTTATTTCTAATGGACAGAACGAAGAAATGATTTAAAGAGGGGAACAAAAGTAGGGCATTAGGCCAATGACCGTGAAATTTAAGTATGACTTTTTTTTTATATTTTTGAAAAGAAAAAGTGCAACGAGAAGCAGCTGTTCGATGCGCTATACAGTACAACTCGATAGAGGATAACTTTTTTGTTCCGCTTTTTTTTTTTACAAAATACCGATATAGTTCTTGTGAAGAAGAAATAATTTATAGTGAAAATTAAGTTGAATATTTGAATTAAACAAAAGGTGGGAATAATAATAGTGATAGTTATCTGAGGAGCCACAAAGACGGTTAGAGAACTCAGAGAAGGAAGTTAACCGATAGTGGAAATTAACTTATACATTACAAGCAGAGGTTAAGGGTTAGAAAAGTAAATTTTCTTTCCTCGGTTGGTCACATGACTGGGTATATACGTATACCGGCAGATATCCGCATAGCCATATAATATCGATACGCATAGTTATAGATATACATACATATATACAGGCTGAAAAATATACGATCAACACGCTAAGCAGGGACCTTAGCCTCTGCGTATTAGTTGGGATACAAATCCAAAATTGTGGATTTAGTTGAAGTGAACTATCTCTGAGATAAAAATCCAAAATTGAGGTTTTATCCTAGGGAACGAAGGTGTACTCCTTAACACTATATGAGGCAGAAGAAACATATATCTATAGATACAAAATATAAATATATATATAAAATACATATGGATATAGTGGTACTTCGTCATCATTCCACATTATATACATATATCTAGCAGCGAAATCGATGTACCCCAAAGTACAAATGGACTTGTAGAATCCGATATTATCTATCACGATAGATTTCGATAGATTTGTTTTAAAGGAGATTTATTTTTTTCACTCCTTTTGATTGCTTAATACTTAAAGTTCTTTTTTTATTGAATTCATTTAAAGAAATTATTTTTTTTTGGTTAATTTTAAATTGTTAATTAATTTTTTTGCTTAAAACTAAAAGTGGGAAGGACAGAAAAGTAAAAGAAGATTTCTACAGAAAAATTTTGTAAAAAAAAAAAACAAAAAAAAAAGTGTTGAATTCTAGAAGTTGACTTATACATACATGTACATATATATATATATATATCTTTGAATAAAAAAAAAAAAAACGAAAGTGCGCGGAAAGGGGTTCAAAAATTAAACCCATACCTACCGTCATCCAGGAACGTGCTGCCGGCAGGACTGCGTGGGACGAAGAACCGTAAGTCACTTTATTTGAACAAATACATTATATACATATATCTCATACTGATATTCATATATAAAGAAATATATACATTCATATATATATACGATACTTCTGAGAAGTATAAAAAGAAGGTAAAACTTAAGACTTTTGGTCAGTTTCTTTTCACTTTTACTTTTCAATTTTTTTTTGCCTTCCTTTTTTTTATTATTTTTGAATTTGCTTGATTTTTTTAAAAATATTTATAAATTGGATTTTCCTTTATTAAATTTCGATGGTCTATGACTAATATAATTAAAGAAATGTTAATTTGTACAAAATATATGTTTTTTGATTTTTGAATTATGGCTTGCTAAGGAATTGTAATGGTGTGTGGTGGCTTGACTAGGCCGTCTCTCTGGAAGAGAAAGTAACAACCGACTTATGGACATGACATAAGAGAACAAAACGAACTTTGACTTAGGGATGTAACGATAAGTACTTTCACGACGATTGTGATTGGAGGTCGAGTTAGGGGTCATCTCCTATAATATTCAGGCCAACGAGATGACTTTGGTTGTATTTCATATACAAGGGTGGGAGGCCAACTTCTGACAGCAACACCAGTCAAGGCTCCTGATAGACGAACCATTGTCTGGGAGAGACAGTGGGGTGGATGTCGTGCAGTTTGTGGGAAAAATTAAGGAATTTTTTTTTGCTTAGATTTAGCTAGGTTTAGATTAGGGTTTAAGTATTTCGTGATGAAAATTTCATTATATCCAAAAAGGATATAGATTTAGTTAGTAAGGGTTTAGAATTAAGATTAGTCTTAGTATACAATTTTCTTACTTTTGAACAGAATATCGATTCCAACCCCATCCTTTCTTTCAGACAGTGGCATAGGTCACCAAACTTGTACATATCCGCAATTTTCATTCCCTTTTTTATTATCCTTTTCTTTTTCCATTACATTCATGCAATAGATACCTTCCTTTCCTACCCTATCCCCATAATAAGGCATGTTAATTTTGTTAGCCGAGTGGGAGGTGTATGGGAAGGGGCAAGAACCGCCCCCATCCTTCGAGCTAAGTCGAGCTGAAAGCAAGCATGCCAAAGCCCTGTTCCCAACACCAAAGTAATGCCTCTGGGTACCCTAGACTCGTAACAATGGCGCCCAACGTACGAACGGCTCCGAGATGAATTGAGACTTCAAGGTGATGATTTTGGTTTACCAGGGTCATCTCCTTGGACTTGCAATTATCTCAAAACAATTTTTTTTTCATTTTCCAAATTTAAAAAAAAAATCCCTATCCTCTAGTACAAGTTTAGGTACCGTAGAACCTCTTTGAAAGCGATAGATGAAGGACAGCTGTCCAACCTAACAGGTCTAGAATCAGGGGGTTTAGTGAGGTAGTTTGGACTCTATCGCAATTCAAAGAGCGGAATGGGATTGGCAGGTCGAACATTTGGTGCTATCCATTCAGTTAGGCACAGCCAGATGATCAGTGAGGCCTAGGTGGGCGATCTGGACATCCTGTTCATGTCGAGGCTCATCTCGGATCTCCGGCTAACCTTCTTTTAGGTTATAAACTAGAAAGTACGACGTGGTAGGAGATCAACAGATGAACTGAGACACTCGTCAAATCATCGGAGCACCAGTCACAATCAGTTGACAGACACACTACAAGACATGAACCACAACAACGACAATACTGTTACTATACTATTCTACGAATGTTCTGGAAAAATAGTCAAGACTCCACACACCTTATAGCATCAATAAACAAAACCCCAAAACAAAATACACATACATTGATATATAAGTACAAATAAATATTTGATACATTTTTTTTTATTTTGAAATTTAACAATAATCACAATTTTTACCGAATCAGTGATCCTTTTTCTAAAAAGGATTAGAAGATATATAAGGGACTTTGAACTCAGTTTGAATTTTCTTTGGATTACAGAATTTGAATTTTAGTTTCAGAGTTTTTGTATATTTTAATTTTGTTCGTAAGATATAGTTTTTGGATTTTTATCTCTTTATTTTTGAAATCAGGGATTTAAGAGTTGAATTTAGAATTGAATCCTTGACTTTTGAATTAAAAAAAAAATACAAAAAAAAAACAATTCATACAATTATTGAATTAGAATTTTATTTTAAAAATGAGTGGTAGAGGCAAAGGGGCAGTCCCCAAAACGGTTGAGCCCAAAACAGTGCCTAAAAAGAAACATAAGACTAGGTCAGTTTCCACCAACCAAAATGAGGAAGAAGAAGGCGCTTCTGGTCATGAGCAAGGTACAGTGCAAACAGATTTCAATCCTAATCAAACAGTCGTAGGAAATCCGTTTACCGACTCTGAAGAGAATGAATCGGAAAAAGAAGGAATAGATGGGGGAGATATACTTCCATTAGGGGACTTACCAGGGTCAAGTGCCGGAGTTATTGATCAAGTAAGGGCCGCGGTTACCGAATCTGAAAAGTCTGATAGTGAGGTAGAAGAAGAAATTGAGACTCGTGAGAGTATAGGTGAGCAGACTCAACGGTTAAAAAAAAATAGATTACATGTTTCACAGACATCTCTGATAATAAAAGAAACAGAGAACGTTATAGAAAATCCGATTTCGAGCGATAGTATTTGTAAGGCTATAGATTCTGCAGTTTCACGAGCATTACATGAGGCACAGTCAAAAACAATAACAGTTCTAGCTGAACAAATGAAAAACATGACTGAGATGAAAAAGATGGTGAAGCTAGTCTCAAACAATGTAATGACAATTCACGAACGCTTGCGCATAGTAGAAAATTCGGCAATTTCCCTATATGCTCAATAAGAACAGAAAGAAAAATCGTCTCCAAAGCCAAACGAATCCGTAGACTTAACTTCAGGTGAGAAGCATACAGATCCTTCACGGAATACCTCGAATCAGTCGTTTGTAAAACGAATTGATATCCACAAATGGGGAATCAAATTCGATGGCACACCTAAAACAATGACCGTCGAAAGTTTTATCTTCAGGATAGAAACTCTCCAGAAAAAGAATGGTGTCACATACGAACAAGTTTTTGCTAACTTTCACCATCTATTGTCAGGATCCGCTGAAAAATGGTACTGGCAATATTTAGAGGAGAACCAGGGCGATGATATGCTTAATTATTTCGATTTGAAAACCGAATTATTAAGACAATTCCGTAATTGCAAGAGGGATCATGAGATCCTTCGCGCAATTATGGACAGAAAGCAACAACCAAATGAAAATTTCGATGAGTTCTACGAAAATATAAGAGGACTCACATTACAAATGAAAAATAGACCGCCTGAAAAGGATTTAGTGTCTATTGTACGGCAAAATATAAAAGACAGAATTGCGAATCTCATATTTGGTTGTAGCATCAAGGGTATACAAGACCTGAGAGAAGAATGCCTACGGGCAGAGAAGCACCTTGCTTCCAGAGAATCGCGATTCAAGAAGCAAGTAAGTGAAATTGAGGAGCGTGGAATTTCTCGCAGTAGATACGTGTCAGAAGACTCTGAAAATGAGGAACTACATATAGCTGCAGTTCAAAATAAACGGACGGACCGGACACAAATTAACTTGAAAACGGACAAAGGACATTCCACGTATAAGACTAATGAAAGAGACAGGAAGACGACATGTCCTTCCACATTTCATTCGCTGACATGTTTCTGTTGCGGGAAAGGAAACATTTCCTTCAGTTGTGCTAACTGTCAGGAAAACCTGAAAGTCGGCAGTGCAACCGGGATCACACCGCTGACGAAAACAGCTATCCCGGAACAGCAGAACCTGCCAAAATAAAAATTTTAAAAAGAGAAAATATGAATATA
Source organism: Epistrophe eligans (assembly GCA_951394125.1). NCBI lineage: Eukaryota > Metazoa > Arthropoda > Insecta > Diptera > Syrphidae > Epistrophe > Epistrophe eligans. Next base: position 57,092,903 of record OX596030.1, read on the forward strand.
GAAGAAAAATATACCGTTATAACTCCATTGCAGCATAAAAGTTTACATCAGCGTATGAGAGAATATGAAGATGCTAGGAGAAGAATATTTAATGAAGAGGTTAGTTATAAAGATGAAAAGAAAAGTAGAAAATTTAAAAAGATAGAAAAGTTACGGGAGAAATGTGCAATATTTAGGGTAAGAAAGAACAAGATCGAATCAACGATTCTGGCAGTTGCTGGCGATAATAGGCCCTTCGCAAATGTACTTTTAAACGGTGAAGAAATACAAGGTCTGTTAGACAGCGGGGCTTCAGTTAGTTGTCTAGGGAAGGGTGCAATAGCTTTCATAGAAAAACATAAAATACCTGTGATAAGAATGACAGAGGACATACGAACTGCAGACGGAAAACAACAATAAATAACGGGACGATTTATGGCCAAAATCTCATGGGGAAAAATTACACATGAAATAGAGTTATATATAGTACCCAGCTTACAACAAGAACTCTATTTAGGGGTTAATTTCTGGAGAACCTTCAAGGTTGCTCCAAACATTATCAACAATCTCGACAGTCCGTTGGCGGCGCAGGGGCAAGAGGTTGATCTCCTGCGAAAACTTACACCAGCACAATCCGAGGAGCTTGAGCTGGTCAAGGGTACATTTCCTTCGTGCGCGGTGTTGGGATTGGGTAAGACGACAGTCGAAGAGCATGTCATTGAAATGGAGGACGACACCATTCCCATTAAACAGAGACATTACCCGATCTCACCCGTCGTTCAGAAGCTTATGTACGCTGAGCTCGATAGGATGCTCGAGTTGGGAGTTATAGAAGAGAGTAAAAGCGCTTATAGCTCACCGGTTGTGTTGGTTCGTAAGCCAGGCAAAAACAGGCTGTGCTTGGATTCACGGAAGGTGAACGCAGCCACGAAAAAATTTGCGTATCCTCTCCCACATATTGAAGGGATTTTGAGTCGACTACACGATACTCACTTCATCTCGAGTATCGATTTGAAGGACGCCTTTTGGCAGATTCCTCTGGAGAGGAAATCAAGGGAGAAGACGGCTTTTACAGTCCCTGGGCGGCCGTTGTACCAATTCACGGTTATGCCGTTTGGTTTGTGCAACGCTGCTCAGAGAATGTGTAAGCTAATGGACAAAGTCATTCCCGCTCGTTTGAGAGAGAATGTCTTTGTTTACCTCGATGATCTCTTGGTTTGCTCTCCAGACTTTGGAACCCACATGAGCGTTCTCAAAGAGGTAGCGGGATGTTTGCGGGCGGCGGGTCTGACGATAAATGTGGAAAAGAGCAAGTTTTGTTTTAAAGAGATCAAATACTTAGGCTACTACGTCGGTGACGGCTGCCTGAGAACTGATCCTGAAAAAGTGTCAGCAGTGAGAGATTTTCCTATTCCTAAAACCCCCAAACAACTCCGTCGGTTTCTAGGGATGACGGGTTGGTATAGACGCTTTATACCAAATTTTGCGTCTATATCAGCCCCGATGACGGACTGTCTTAAAAAAGGAAAAGATTTCATAATGACAGATGAAGCAATTGCTGCTTTTGAGACCTTAAAAACGACATTAGTGACTGCACCCATACTTACGAACCCCGACTTTACTAAACACTTTTACATCCAATGTGATGCATCAACTTCAGGTGTAGGGAGCGTTCTTTTTCAGATGGACGAAGAGAAAAACGAACGACCGATAGCATTCATGTCCCAGAAGCTGAATTTGGCTCAGAGAAATTATACGGTAACGGAACTTGAATGCTATGCGGCCGTTTTGTCTGTCAAGAAGTTCCGAGCCTACATTGAGGGTCTACCTTTTACTATAATAACCGATCACGCGAGTCTCAAGTGGCTGATGACACAAAAAGACTTGAGTGGTCGGTTGGCTCGTTGGAGTTTTAAACTCCAAGGTTTTGATTTTACCATCGAGCATAGGAAGGGTATCCTCAATGTGGTCCCGGATACTCTCTCAAGAATCCATATGGACGAGATCGAGACTGAAACACCAGAAGTTGACTTCAATTCACCATACTTTTCATCAGAAGAGTATGTTGAGTTTAAGAAGACAATTAACGAAAATCAAGACAAACTTCCTGACGTATGCATATCGGACGGTTACGTGTACAAGCGGACTGAAAAACGGACAGGTGATCCTATCCAAGAAGACAGGGCCTGGAAACTCTGGGTTCCAGGGGAGTTGTGTGGGGGTCTCTTGAAAACAGCCCATGATTCCTTCACAGCTGGTCACGGAGGAATCAATAAAACTTTGGCAAAACTTCGACAAAAATATTTCTGGCCTAACATGACAACTGAGGTACAAAACTATGTGAAGAACTGCGACATATGTAAGTGCAGTAAAGCCACAAATGCAATTTTGAGACCACCCATGGGACATCAGACTGTGACCGAAAGACCCTTCCAACGACTGTACATCGACTTTTTAGGACCATACCCAAGGACTAGAACTGGACATACTCATATTTTTATTGTTCTTGACCACTTTTCCAAATACGTGTTTTTGAAACCTATCCGTAAAGCAACAGCAGCCGAGGTAGTAAATTATCTTGAAGAAGGAGTTTTTCACATGTTTGGGGTGCCCGAGTACATTCATTCTGACAATGAAAGCAATTCGTTTCAGAATTGTTTTCCACATTTTTAAAAAAATACGGGGTCAAACAAGTGAGAACGGCATTTTATTCACCACAAGCAAATGCTTCTGAAAGAGTGAATCGTTCCGTTCTAACGAAAATAAGATCTTACATCGATAGCGATCAAAAAAACTGGGACACTCTTGTCAGTAGCACAGCATTTTCACTAAGAAGTGTGGTTCACGATTCAACCACGTATGAACCATACTATGCTGTTTTTGGTACCCAAATGGTACAACACGGAGACACTTATGAGCTTCTTCGAAGATTAAATATGCTCAAAGATACAAACATGAAAATCACTAACAAAGCCGATAAACTAGCATTACATAAAATATATTTGACAATTTGAAAATAGCTCATGACAAATCCACAAGAACTTACAATACCAGAAGTAGGGACGTATCTTATAAGACTGGACAAATCGTTTTTAGACGTAATTTTAAACAGAGCAAGCTAGTAAACCAATATAATGCTAAATTAGGGCCTAAATTCTTAAAATCAATAATACTCAAACCGATTGGTAACTCAATGTACGAAGTAGGTAACTTGAGAGGGGAAAAAGTGGGTGTCTTTCACGCGAAAGATCTGCACACTTAGTATCTGTGATATTAGATTTTAAGATTGACTTTGACGCACTCAGGCTGCTGTTGCTTTAGACCTTCTGTGTTATATGTAAATGTGTGTTTCGTATAGAGATTCTATTTAGTTATTTATTTATTTATTTATTATATAGTTTATTTATTTATTTATTTATATTATTTATTTGTTGCATGCATAGTTTTATTAATTTTTTTTTTTTTGTTTATGCTGTATAGAGATTTATTTATTTTTTTTTTATTTACTTATTTATTTTATTTATTTACTAATTTATATTATTATTAGCTATTTATTCATTTATTTATCAAACGGATTAATTTTATCACTATGTGCATAATGTGGGACGTACCACACATCACCGAACGGCATAGATTTAAAAAACAAGTGCACATTTAACAGCTCCAACAGAATAAAAAGTTACAGATAACTCGACAGACATACTTTTGTTGCGATGTCAGTATTCTCTTGACCACTCGAAAACTGACGTCGAGTTTGTAACGTAGCCTGTCGTGGAATCCTCATGGCAGGCAGACGTTTTATCTCCTTAGATAAAATAAGTTCCCACGTTTTCTGCCAAAGTTTACAAATTACAAATTAAATGAGTAGAAATGTCAAAACGTCAAAAAGTTAACGAGAATGTGCGACATCTTGTGGTGAACGCAAGTATGTTGAGGGAAAAGGGCAATAGGAAGCGGTTGTTGGTGGGAAACAAATTCAGTTGAGATTTGAAAATTATAATTTTTGTGTAATATTTTAATTATTAGTTATCTAAATGAGAGTAAAGACTGGTAGAATTAGTTTATAAGTATTCTTAGTTATTTTATTTAAGTTTTAGTAGTTTTTTTTAACACTTCAAAGATAGGAAGTGTTATACAATGATTAGTACGGACACACACACATCTTAGGATAACGAAAGAAGACATATTTGACTGACAAAATATCAGAGTGAGGGGAAGAGAAAAGCTTTATTTCTAATGGACAGAACGAAGAAATGATTTAAAGAGGGGAACAAAAGTAGGGCATTAGGCCAATGACCGTGAAATTTAAGTATGACTTTTTTTTTATATTTTTGAAAAGAAAAAGTGCAACGAGAAGCAGCTGTTCGATGCGCTATACAGTACAACTCGATAGAGGATAACTTTTTTGTTCCGCTTTTTTTTTTTACAAAATACCGATATAGTTCTTGTGAAGAAGAAATAATTTATAGTGAAAATTAAGTTGAATATTTGAATTAAACAAAAGGTGGGAATAATAATAGTGATAGTTATCTGAGGAGCCACAAAGACGGTTAGAGAACTCAGAGAAGGAAGTTAACCGATCCCTTGATAGTGGAAATTAACTTATACATTACAAGCAGAGGTTAAGGGTTAGAAAAGTAAATTTTCTTTCCTCGGTTGGTCACATGACTGGGTATATACGTATACCGGCAGATATCCGCATAGCCATATAATATCGATACGCATAGTTATAGATATACATACATATATACAGGCTGAAAAATATACGATCAACACGCTAAGCAGGGACCTTAGCCTCTGCGTATTAGTTGGGATACAAATCCAAAATTGTGGATTTAGTTGAAGTGAACTATCTCTGAGATAAAAATCCAAAATTGAGGTTTTATCCTAGGGAACGAAGGTGTACTCCTTAACACTATATGAGGCAGAAGAAACATATATCTATAGATACAAAATATAAATATATATATAAAATACATATGGATATAGTGGTACTTCGTCATCATTCCACATTATATACATATATCTAGCAGCGAAATCGATGTACCCCAAAGTACAAATGGACTTGTAGAATCCGATATTATCTATCACGATAGATTTCGATAGATTTGTTTTAAAGGAGATTTATTTTTTTCACTCCTTTTGATTGCTTAATACTTAAAGTTCTTTTTTTATTGAATTCATTTAAAGAAATTATTTTTTTTTTGGTTAATTTTAAATTGTTAATTAATTTTTTTGCTTAAAACTAAAAGTGGGAAGGACAGAAAAGTAAAAGAAGATTTCTACAGAAAAATTTTGTAAAAAAAAAAAAACAAAAAAAAAAGTGTTGAATTCTAGAAGTTGACTTATACATACATGTACATATATATATATATATCTTTGAATAAAAAAAAAAAAAACGAAAGTGCGCGGAAAGGGGTTCAAAAATTAAACCCATACCTACCGTCATCCAGGAACGTGCTGCCGGCAGGACTGCGTGGGACGAAGAACCGTAAGTCACTTTATTTGAACAAATACATTATATACATATATCTCATACTGATATTCATATATAAAGAAATATATACATTCATATATATATACGATACTTCTGAGAAGTATAAAAAGAATGTAAAACTTAAGACTTTTGGTCAGTTTCTTTTCACTTTTACTTTTCAATTTTTTTTTTGCCTTCCTTTTTTTTATTATTTTTGAATTTGCTTGATTTTTTTTAAAATATTTATAAATTGGATTTTCCTTTATTAAATTTCGATGGTCTATGACTAATATAATTAAAGAAATGTTAATTTGTACAAAATATATGTTTTTTGATTTTTGAATTATGGCTTGCTAAGGAATTGTAATGGTGTGTGGTGGCTTGACTAGGCCGTCTCTCTGGAAGAGAAAGTAACAACCGACTTATGGACATGACATAAGAGAACAAAACGAACTTTGACTTAGGGATGTAACGATAAGTACTTTCACGACGATTGTGATTGGAGGTCGAGTTAGGGGTCATCTCCTATAATATTCAGGCCAAGGAGATGACTTTGGTTGTATTTCATATACAAGGGTGGGAGGCCAACTTCTGACAGCAACACCAGTCAAGGCTCCTGATAGACGAACCATTGTCTGGGAGAGACAGTGGGGTGGATGTCGTGCAGTTTGTGGGAAAAATTAAGGAATTTTTTTTGCTTAGATTTAGCTAGGTTTAGATTAGGGTTTAAGTATTTCGTGATGAAAATTTCATTATATCCAAAAAGGATATAGATTTAGTTAGTAAGGGTTTAGAATTAAGATTAGTCTTAGTATACAATTTTCTTACTTTTGAACAGAATATCGATTCCAACCCCATCCTTTCTTTCAGACAGTGGCATAGGTCACCAAACTTGTACATATCCGCAATTTTCATTCCCTTTTTTATTATCCTTTTCTTTTTCCATTACATTCATGCAATAGATACCTTCCTTTCCTACCCTATCCCCATAATAAGGCATGTTAATTTTGTTAGCCGAGTGGGAGGTGTATGGGAAGGGGCAAGAACCGCCCCCATCCTTCGAGCTAAGTCGAGCTGAAAGCAAGCATGCCAAAGCCCTGTTCCCAACACCAAAGTAATGCATCTGGGTACCCTAGACTCGTAACATGTGTACCTACCTACTGCAAGAATAAGCAGCTTGGGTAAATAATTGGTAAAAACATGAGGGGATATGCAGGGAGCACGCACACGCAGAGGCACACTTATAAAATATAGAATGACATATTTTTGTTTCTTTATCAGATTTGTTGTTGCTTCTTGATTTGTTCAGGCTAGAATATTTAGATATGTATGTACATATATATGTGCAAATTAGCAATTTTTCTTTTTCATGCATTTGAAGAATATGGCGCGTTTTCCAGTATCCAAATAAAAAAAATACGAATTGGACAATTAAAATTATTATTTATTTTTGAAATACAGTATTTTGGATTTACAGAATTTTGAAAAACAGAATTTAAAAAATAAATAAAAAACTCGAAAAAAATTCAGATTCATACCTATGACTTTTCTTTTTTTTTTTACCACGATATTTTGACCACGAGTTCAGGAGATGGAAGTTGCAAAAAATATATAAGAATACCTACATATGCCATAAAGTACCTATGTAACTATAAAATATAATATATAATGTACTACTTGACTGCCATCCCTCCCAAAATATTCCTGAGAATACTCCAAACCTACCCAAAATTAAAAACAAATATTTCCAACGAACCGACTACGATCATTCAAATCATGTTTCTTGACCTACCACAAAATAGAGCTAGCTAACAAAAAAACATCAGCGTATGTCCAACAACAAGTATAATACCGGTTTATATTTCCGATGAGAGATCATATTATATGGATATGAGAGCGCATGTGCGATATGTATACTTTTTTACACTCGTTAACTATCCTCCCACACTCCTTCTACTTTACTGACCCACCACCATTCATCAAACCTACACAAAATTCACCCAAAAACACTTCTTCCGTAACCCTTTCCCAACACTTTAACAAAGAAAAAAAAATAAGAATGAATGTCTAACCGGTTTATTTTTTATATGTTGTGTATTTGAGAACGGGAAAGAAGGAGACAAACTATATGCGCCGACAAAAAAAAACACACAAAAATATATGAGAGCGCATTGGCGAAATAAATAGCAAAGAGAAGAAAGAGAAGGTGTTGGCGTTGATATTGAAGTGGAATTCTTAGGAACTACAATCTTCTTTGTGTGTTTCCAAAGGAGTTTTTTGTTAAAAAACGCAAAATAGACCTTTTTTATAAAATTTAAATAGGAAAATCTGTGAATGTTTTATTGTTTTTTATTATTGAATCTAATACAAAAAATGCCCAAAAAAAATAATTAAAATAAATAAAAGTTGTCTAGGCTCATAATACCTCACAACGACACCACAAATGTTCATACATTAAATTGCAATTTTTTAATGTGCAAAATTTTGTTTTTTTTTGTTTTTGAAAGCCTAGTAGCTTCATAACATAATAGACTTCTTATTAGTACATACCCAAAAATTATGAAAAATGAAGACGTTTTGCCCCATGACATAAAGTTGTAAAAAGGCTAATTCTTACATTTTTCTTTAATAGCACCCGTTATTTATATCATAATTTAATTTAAATTATTTCAGTGGGTGCATCTAGTTACGTTTTATTATCTTTAATTTATTTCATTGAAAACAAATAGAAATTGTGGAAGTTATACTTGTAAACGTACGCACAAAGTGATAAAATTGCAATAATTTAACAGGTTTTTTTTAAGAGAAATAAAATATATATACATTTTTTAAAACACGTAACAGATTAAAAATGGTTTATATTGTCTTAAAAAAATAAAAAATTAATAAACAAAATTGCCCCACTCGAAATAAAAAGTATGTCTAAATTTACAAAAAAAAATACCTCATTTTTTTCTCATAAAAATCGTAAAATTACTATTTTTATAATTTAAAAGAAAATTATAGCTGCACATGTTTATTATATATCCAAAAAATCCTTCTTTATCAAATTATCTTTTCAAATACAAAAGTTATGTAACAATTAGTCAGCTCACTTCCCTCAAAACGCAAAGGAAACCTACCCTTAAGTAATTAAATTAAATGAAATACCTAAATAGTCTCCTAAATTCAATACAAAATTGTATGCATACCTAAATAGTCTCTTGTTTCTTAACGAAGTGTTTTCAAGTAGTTGAGAACTTCAAATAAACTATACCTACCTGGATAGTCTCCTTATTTTTACAGATTTGAAGTTTTAGTTTTTATTTTAGGCTTTCGGGGGGGGGGGGGGGGTTTCAGCCCCTCAAGCCTGTCTCATGGAGAATTTCTTGGGTCGAGCCTCTCCATATTCAACAATTTTTCTTGTTTACTTCATCGTTTAAGTCGAAGTGGACTGTATTTGACATAAAAAGAGTTTACCAATATCATTATGTTCCATCTGCTTGGCGGCGTGCCGCCAAACGTTCGCTGAAACTCCATTTAAATGGAAACTACAAACTGACTCCATCGATGCGCAACTTTTCTTTTCGTTTTTTATATCACCAATTTTTGCCATACTTAGAATAGTATAACTTGAAACACACACTTTATGAACAACATGCACCAAAATAATTTGAAAATTACAAAAATGAATTATTGCTTTCACATGGAACTATAAATAAACGTTCCTATATCTACTGAATTTTGTTACACAGAATAATGACTCCAACCCTTTTAGAATTTTATGACTGTGAACTTTTGTCAAACAACAATTTCAAGCACAAACGAAAACTAAATGTTGCCTACAAAATGTATAGCACGATATATCTATGGTCTCAAAAGAAAAGAACACGCATTTCGCCAAATCAATACAAGGCCTCACTTTAGAAATTTTTTTTAAACTTCAGGATATTATCCAAACACATCAACCCTCGAACCTTTACAATAGAATTCGTTTTCAGCGTTTCTACCAGATCCTGTGATATTTATATCTAATATCAAAGTGTAATTTTTCATAAATGCCATCATCCAATAGAATTCTCTGGCCCGATCTGTTAGATTGGTAAGTTGATCAACCCTGTTTAAGCCTAAATTTAGATAGTACTTAGGGAAACTTAATTAATATGGTTAGTTTTGTATATTTAAATATTACAATTTATTTTTAGTGTTTAATTTTTCTTCAATTTTTATAAATTTAAAATAATTTTGTTTTCTATTTTCAAAATTCAGTTGTATAATTTACATTATACAGTATTTTACGGATATAAGAAACACTCATATAAGAAAAACTCGCTTATAAGAAACGCAACCTAAAACACCATGTCTTTTTCTTAAATTTCTCTCTGAAATTGAACGTATATAAGAAACTCGCATATAAGAAAAACACGTTTATAAGAAATACCTTTTAATGCACAATACAAATTTTCAAGAACAAAAAAGTACGCATATAAGAAACTAACTTCAGCTTTACTTTGATTGAAATAAAAATTTGTTTACACATACGCACCAATATGTTTCCACCTTTAATAACAACTTCCAGTTTTCCAATAAAAATGACAAAGTCAGATTGACAAGAGCGTGAATACTCCGTGGTCTATAAAATGTGACATTTTGATTTTATATTTGATTGTGCAGGTATGCAATATTTTACTTATTGAAGAAAAGACTTATTTTTATTTATTTTATTTTTGTTATATTAAATATTCTCACGTTTGAAAATAAAAACTTTAAGTTGTTTTTTTTTTTTTGAGGTCATCATTTTCAAAAACTTTTTGCATTGTTTTTTTTCTTAAATCCGTTGTTCTTTATAAGAAATTTTTTTCTTATATCCGTGTTGCTTATATAAGAAATTTTCTTTCTTATATCCGTTGTTTGCATATAAGAAAAACTCGGATATAAGAAAGAAATGTCCGGGATTTTCAGACTTTCTTATAAGCGTGTTGTACTGTATATTTAATTATTTATTATTTTGTTGTTGTTTAAATCCTTAGAGTAATACAAAAATCTAAATTTTTTATTTGGGTGGGACTTGAGGCCCAAATATAATTTCGGCTTTATGTCTCACTCAAGTGGGACGTAAGCCTCCAAAATCAAAATTGGGCTTTAAGTCCCTGGGCATTATGTCCCTGCGCCGAAGCAATTAACATCAAATTTTTGTTTAGAAAAATCTATATGAGAGTGTCCAAAAAGAGGATATTGACCAATTCATGAAGTCTCGGTGTTGAGTAATATTGTGGTAAATCAAGTAGGTATAATTTTGAGGATTTTATTCTGACATCTTTGTAGTTTTAATTTATGTCTCTTTTCACAATCAAACCAAACAGGGGCACCATGCAAGAGGATCGCTTGAAAAATGGTTTGGTAATTACCAGCCGTATCTATAAAGAAATTTTAAAGCCTTCTTAACTTTAAAATACCTGTAAATAGCTCTTAAGTGGGAAATCGGTATCTAATTATTTGATAATGAGCTCGGTTTGTGTTTGCTTTTTTTTTGGAAAAGTTATAAAAAATCATCCTAGAAGTATGCAATTTGCGGATTTTTTTGAGTCAAGTGACACAATGGTTGTTTAGTTAAGTATCAATGGGAAAACGATTATACTCGTAGATAAGAATTTAAGTTACATCATTTAAAGTCAATTTAAATATTTAAGCACACTTAATTAAATGAACTGTAAAAGGCGTTTTAAGAAAATCTAATAGATACGGCTGTACTAGTTTATTTTCTCAGCTGAGTTTAGAATTTCTACATATAATAGGGTAGCGGATTCTAATAAAAGTATTTATTTTATCAATCGTAGTAGATACATGCTTTTGAAAGAAAATTTAACTTTACATAATGCCGAGATATTTAATAGGCTCGGACCAATCGATGTTGACAGATCCCAATTGAAGTTGACCTTTTCGCGGTAAGAAACAAGCTTTTCTCCGACGTGTGAACGAAATTGCTTGTGTTTTCTCTGGATTAATTGTAATTTTCCATTTGATAAAACATTCTCCTAATGTAATGAGAGAAGATTGTAACGTTTGGTAGACATCTAAAAAGATATCACCCGAGCAAAAAATAGCCGTATCATCGGCAAACATAGCTAGTTTTACGTCATCTCCAATAACAGGCAAGTCAGCAACAAAACCATTAAAAAGGGCCAAGTACTTAGCCTTGAGGTACACCAGTACGTTGGATTTATCATTTTGAACTTTAACTAAAAAATTTCTATTTCCTAAAAAGCTTTGAACTATCTTGATAAATGGGATTGTTAAATTGAACTAATATACGTAGCTTATGTAACAAGGCATCATGTCACATTGTGTCAAAAGCCTTTGCAATGTCTCACAATATTAAACCAGTCGATTGCTTTTATCCAATTTTTCAATGGGGTGTTTTTTAATCTTAACAATTTGTTGGTTTGTGTTGTGGTTGTTTTTAAAACCGAATTGAAAGTCAGGCAAAATATTATATTCATTTAAGTGATTATTAAGTTTTTCTTTCATTTTTCTAATAACTTGCTAAGGGAACTGAGTAAACTTATAGGCCTTTAGCTACTAACATCGAATCTGAATTATGTATAAAGCTTGCGCTATAGATATATAGATATAAGATAGAAAAACATTTATTCATTCATTAAAACAAATTACAATTACAATTTTAGTATGAACCCATGAATAATAGAATAAATAATAGTAATCATTCATTAACTTACAGTTAGTGTTGAATGATACATACCTACATAAATAAAGTATTACAATAAATAAAGGAAACTGATGTGGGGTGACAACAGATTCTAGGATGTTTACATTATTTTACAATTATTAAATTTATATATTTATCTAGTTACATTAAGTTTTTTAGTTTATATTGGTATTTTATTTGGTATATTGTTTGATTAATATTTTTTTTTTTTTTAAGATTACACATTAGAAGAATAATTTACATAGAGAATAGATTTTAATAATAATAATTTATATAGAGAATATATTTTAACATTTATATGAACAAATTTTGCAGAGTAAGATAAAAAGAATTTAAATACAATTTTCAATATTATTTAAATCAATCGTGAAAAGCCAGTTTTTTACTTTATTAAGAAACGAGTTAAAATTAGTAGATGTTCTGATTGTTATAGGCAGTTTATTAAAAGATCGAGGTGCTGTTACAGTATAAAAGTTGGAGAATTGGGTTTTTATTACTTTCGGTACAGTCACAAAATGTAAATTGTTTACACGTAGATTGTATAGTTGCGAATTTCTACTTGGAATATTTCCACTTTGTTTGTAAAATTCTTTTAGCACTTTAAAGATGTAAAGGTGTCTCATTGGGAGAATTCGCAGTTCCTTGTATAAAGGCCAACTTTCGGTAAAGCGGTTTTTGTTACAAATCATTCGAATAAAATGTTTTTGCGCGGTCAACAAGGGTCTCAAAGTATTTATATAAGAACCTCCCCAGCTAGACAGACCGTATTGTAATTTGGAGTGTGCAAGACCGTAATATATTGATGTCAATAATTTTTTCGAGCAAAAGGGTTTCAAAAGATACATTTTACGAGTAACAACCATAAGATAACTTTTTAAGCTGTTGGTATGATTTTTCCAATTCAGATTAGAATCGATTGTTACCCCTAGATACTTAAAGTTACTTACTATATCAATCTTGAAACAAGAATTGGAACAGGAACCGCTATGAACAAAATTATGATTGCCGCAAGAATGTAAAGGAAAACTGAATTTTTTACAATTTGGGCTATGGAAACTGAAATTATAAGGTCCATGTCCTTATAATTTCAGTTTCCATAGCCCAAATTGTAAAAAATTCAGTTTTCCTTTACATTCTTGCGGCAATCACAATTTTGTTCAGAAGTCCAGAAGTTTTAAAAGTCATTAATTTTGTTTTTTCACTTATACTCAGTTTATGAACAAAAAACCAAGTCCTTAAGAGTTCAAGATCCTCTTCAATTCTTGTGATACAATCAAGTTGTGAGTTGGATTGGTAGGTAAAGGAGATATCATCTGCAAAAGCTGTTGAGAGACCATTCAGCGGAAGCGAAAATAGTGAGTTGATATAAATAAGAAAGAACATTGGACCAAGAACAGACCCTTGTGGTACTCCTGTTTTCAGAAGGCAAGCTTCACTTGATTTCCCGTTGACATTAACCTTTTGAACTCTATCCTTCAAATATGACTTTAACCATTGGAAAACTAAGCCTCTAAAGAAAAAAAGAAAAGATATTCTATCTTACTGTGCCAGTCTAGTCTGAATAATAAATAACTAAACAAATGTTTAATATTAAATTTCTAACTTTTCCATTGGAGGTGTTTATAATTGTTCAAATCGAAAATTTTGTCATAACTAAACATTTAGAGATCCCTAGAATTCGAGTCCATCGTTTTAGAAAAATTTTTGTGAGTTTTTCATTTTCATTAATAATAACGGGTCATTCATTTCGTGGTTTCAAGTTGGTAGCGCTGGCATTTGACACCTGTCAAACATTTAAAGTATCATAACATTAGTTGAATGTTTGCTGTTTACGATAATGGATCGCTTAGCAATCGAAAAACGCGTTAAAATTTACTACAAAAGTGGTGAATCAAATGTAGACACTTTTCGGGCATTACGCGATGATTATGGTCGTCATAATCGACCGACTACGCAAGCAATCGGTAAAATTGTGAAGAAATTTGAAGAGAAAGGAAGCATTACTGATGTCGTAAGGCCTGTGCATCATCGTAATGCACGCTCAGTCCAAAATATTGCGGGTGCAAGTGTTTCTGATAATCTGAATTTATCGCTTTCCCGGCGTTCGCAGCAATTAACCGATTTTTTTGGCCGGCGATTGGAGATTATGACTTGGACGATATGTGGTTCCAACAAGACGGGGCAACAAGCTACACAACACGACTAATCATGGCTTTATTGCGTGAGAAGTTTCCTGGTCGCGTAATTTCACGTTTTAGCGACGTCAATTGGCCACCAAGTTCATGCGATTTGATACTGTTAGATTTTTTTTCCGTGAGTCTACGCAATAGATCGTGTTTACGAGAATAATCCCCAAGACGCATTTTAGACGCACTAGAAAACAACATTACTCAAGTTAGGCCCGAGATACCGCCCGCAATGTGCGAAAAAGTGGATACAAATTACCTCAGAAGAATCGTATACTGCGGATCCTCCAGAGGTGGCCATTTGAATGATATTGTTTTTCACACTTAATGGTATACCAAAGCGTAAGTCAAAATAATGTTTTTAAAACGGAAAACGTTGTTCCGAAACTAATAAAAGATAAAGCCATTTGATAAAATTTTCTCCAAATTATGAAGAACAATTGACTGCAAAATATGATTGACTCAGCAAAAACAGCTTCTCGTCATATACAAAGGAGCTTGGACTGCACTGAGGGGCTAATAGGAAGTATTCACCCACTATCTAAATGGTCAGAAAATGGTCGTAAAACTTTAACAAATTTTGATTTCAATAACAGTTTCGTTAATTCATTAAAATTGGTTTGGTTGCTTACTGGTTTGCACGAACTGTCACCTTTTTAGGTTTAAGACTAAGAACATTTTAGTAAGAAGCTTTTAAGTTAGCAAATTGTGAGGGTATCATGCTAATACCTTAACATCGTGCTGTTAAAAATTTTGCGCCAATGACTTTTGTTATCCATTGGAGTAGGTATACAGAATGAGTGTATTTTTTAGTTTTTCTCTAATTTTTTTTAATAAAAAAATATTAAGATATTTTTTTCTAAATATACTGCCTCTTTTTTAATGTGAAAACGACCGACGACGGCCGCATGCTGCGCTGGCTGGTAAAGAAAAATAAGTTTAAAATCTCAAATAATTTTTTTTTACATAACTGGTAATAGACAATAACTCGGCCTCGTTTATCTTATGTGCCTAAATATTAATTTATTCCACTCATTAACATTTCATTGTTTGTTATTTCCCACCCACTTCAAATTGAATTGAATTCTTTCTAGAAATAATCATTATTCTCTTCTTATCTTATCTGAAGCAAACTTTTTTCCAAGTTTATTTCAACACTTCTAAAGTAAAACTAAATCAAGACACAAATCAGTTTCTTAGCTAGCATTAGCTCCAAGCCAAGCCAACACTATGAAGCGGAGAACAATCCTCCACTCACCAAAAATCAAGTACCACGCAACTCAATAATTTCTTGTTGAACTTGATATTGTAAAAACTCATACTGTTCTGCGGCTTGCAATTCGATCATTCATATATCTTCGAAAACAATATTAGTTCGTATTGGATTTGTGCAAATACTGAAATAATTGAAAACTAAGACTGGCAACGACAAACTGCAGTCAATACCCCGACCCCCACCAAACCAGGAAGGTATGGGCTGGACAGTTCACATTTTCACAATATCTGACACAACGGTGTAGCTGAAGTTCGTATAGCAGGCTTAAAGTGAAAGGTACGGAAATAGTATTCAGCGCTTGAATATGAAGTTGTAGATATAGCAAGAAATGTATTATGGTGAAGAAAACTTAAATTTTCTGCTACAGCTTCATCATTGTGTTCAGCCAGTAAGACTGTTGTTTACATTTTCAGAAGCAAATAAAGAATTTTCTGTTTGGGGTAACGGTAAGGATTGATATAGATGGTTTAGCCTGAACACTGGACTTTACTTGTTAATAATATGCAACTGAGTTCACTTTGGCAAAAAGAGATATTTCACTTCTATATTTTCCCGCAAACCACAAGAGACAAAAGAAACCACAGAATTTTCAATGTGCATTTTTGGTCGAAAGAAATCATTTTCTGTTGCAGGTTCCTGTCCTTCCGCTTTTATTGCCTGAGGTTCAATTGCAAAAGCTGATGGCCACAATAGTACCAATCACAAAAGTTTTAACCTAACCACTGCAGAAATATTAGTCGGCTGAATATAGTTATTTAAGTTCTGTACCTACACTTGAGAGGCATTCTTAAATCCAATAAATCCTAAAAAATTGCAATGAATTTATTAGCAACTTTGGATAGATTAAAATAATTTTAAAATTTGTGCTAACCAATAAGCCCAATTTTTGAGAAAAAAATATGCTTTGGAAAAGCTGATAGATAAGTTACAAGTTACAATTTTGTTTTCTTAATATGTTTTTCGTTTTATTGTCTTTTTGTTTAAATAAATCGCTGATAACTTTTTTTAAGTTCAGCTAAATATTTATATTTTCTCAGTGTTCAATATTGATCACTTTAAAGTTTTTTTTATAGATATGTACCTTTGTATGTATAGTAGATTAATACAACTGATATCTATGAACTATCAAAAAGACCATTAGTCTAAAACAACACAACTTCGAAACCTCCCTCAATCAAATTCAATCAAATCAGCCTTAAATTGAGTTTTATATATATATATATATCTTTTGACTAAAATAAGTAATTTGATACATATTTTTTTAGCGGTTTTATGACTGCCAAAAACAAGCCTGAAGTACTTAAAATCATTACCAAAATAAGTAAGTAGACTCAACATATCAATGACATTATGTGTGAAATATAACATCGTTCAAATGGACACCGCGGGTGGGGCGGATTCGAAAGGTCCAGTTTTCGATGACTTTGGCTCTCTGCAGTGCCAAAACTTTTTGAAAAATTAGTGACTCAGAGGCTATTTTTTTCAGTAAAAGAATCGATAACGTCTAAACAACATGGTTTTGTTAGTGGCCACTCAACTAACAGTAACTTAAGTCTATGTTCCCAATTCTGTCTGAAATCCTTGGAAGACAGGAAACAAGTCGATGTCATATACATACACGGATTTTGTTAAAGCATCTGACAGAGTTCACCACGGATTATTATTGCTTAAACTTCAAAAACTAGGACTCAACGCAAATTTTTTACTATGGTTAAAGTCCTACTTATCAAACCGAAAACAGGTCGTACAGATTGATGGTTTCACATCAAATTTTATCGAGGTTGAGTCAGGTCTCCCTCAAGGCAGTCATTAAGGACAACTTTTGTTTGATTTGTTCGTAAATGATATTCCTAACGTTCTTAAATTTTCTGATTGTTTGATGTTTGCCGACGACGTTAAATTGTATAGTCAAATATCTTCGAATTGTGACTGTTTAAACTTTCAAAATGATATTGATTCATTTTTAAACTGGTGCATTTACAACCATCTCGAACTTAATATATCAAAATGTAAAGTTTTCAGTGCTCACAGAACTTTGTCACTTTGTAACTTTGTAACTTTTAATTACAAATTTGGAAACGAATCTCTGTCAAAAGTCAGTATAGTTAAAGACCTGGGTATTATATTTGACTCAAAATTTACTTTTTCAGCTCACGTTGATTTTATCATATCAAAAGCAAATTCTATGTTAGGTTTCCTCAAACGAACTTCAGCAGTTTTTAAAGATGCGTATACCTTAAAGTCAATTTTTTTGTCATTGGTACTGCCTATCCTAGAGTACTGTTGTGTGATTTGGTCCCCACTTTATGATAATGCTATTATGAGAATAGAAAGGATTAAAAAAAGGTTCACGCGTTTCGCCTTAAGAAATCTGAGATGGTCCGACAGAATGCCTGATTATTTTTCAAGATGTGTGCTATTAGATTTGAAATCTCTTGAAAGCCGCAGACAAGCTCAATGCGTTCTTTTTATAAAAGATATAGTATGTAGTAGTGTTAAATCTGAAGAACTACTAGCGCTAGTTTCTTGGTACGTTCCAGAAAGAAATCTAAGAAATAGAAATGATGTCTTCTATGTTCCCATTCATCGAACAAATTATGGTCTAAACAACCCAATGACACGTTCTTTAAAGTTGTATAACTCCATCTCTAGTGAAGTTGATCTATCAATGAATAGGGATAGTTTTAAAAACATTGCTTTAAACCTATTTTCACTCCTAAGTTGAGCTAGTATTGTATATATGTATATTAATAAGTCTAAATTAAATTTAATCAACAGAATATTGTAAATCCATTGATGAATAAATAAATAAATAAATCAAGCTGAATTTGACCGATGGCATCGATTATGTTGTCTTTGAGGGCCGCGGTGGTTTGCGGCTTATTCGCATAGACCTGCGACTTAAGAAAGCCCCACAAGAAAAAGTCCAAAGGGGTCAAATCACACGATCTTGGTGGCCAATTCACGTCGCCTCGGCGCGAGATAACCATGCCATGAAACCGCTCGTGCAGAATATCGATTGTATCTTGAGCTGTATGGCACGTAGCGCCATCCTGTTGAAACCATATGTCTTCGGTGTCCATATCATCCAATTCAGGCCACAAGAAGTTCGAGCCCTAACCGCCAAATTATCGTAAGCGACAAAAAGTAAATTTTACAGGAAACACATTTTTTTGTTTTTTTACTGAGCTGAAAAACCTAACGAACATATTTTAAGTATTCAGGTATATTTTTGTAAATGTAATTTCATGATTATAAACAAGACACTGTTCTTTGCGAATTTACGTTGTTTTTTAAGTTTTTGGCGCTTACGATACTTTTGGTGTACACTGCTTACCAACTTATGTTCAAGGTTTGGCGTTTACGATAATTTAAAAAATAATAAATTTTCGTTGAATTAAATTTCGTGTTATAAGGAAAATTCACTTTATTTGTTTTTTTTTTCTATAGAAAATAACGTCTTATAATTAACAAAAAATAAAATAAATAAAATATTCTTAAATAAAAAAAAAATAAAAAACAAATAAGTAAAAGTAGATGGTTGGCTAGCTTAACTTAGTAATCTATATTATCTTCTTCGTCGGTTTCATTTCAAACATCTTTGACAGTAACTGTAAATCTCAAGGATAAGTACTCGTCATGATACCGTTCAGGAATAGTTTTTTTTTCACAAAGCCCTATCAGATCAAGATATTTTGCTCGGGATATTTTTAACATAATTCGGGATGTTGACAACTTGCTACCGCAGAAATGCGATTTGACCACGTCTGTGAAGTTGGCATAACAATTTTCACCTAGCCTAACGAGACCTTAACAGGAATTTGCAGTTTTTTTTGCATTTCTATTCCGGATTTTGCAGTTCACCAAATAGTGGGTGTAACCACCTGTACTGCTAACTTCACTGTGAAGTTAAGCAGTACATGATGTTTTTTCAACAACCACGAAAGCTAGGAATTTGAAGTAAGGCTTCAAATTTGCAGTTCCTTTTGCAGTTCCAGAAAAAAAAAATAGAAAAAAAAATGTATGTCATCAGCTAGAAAAAAATTTCATACTATATCGTAAAGTTAAAATAAAAAAAAAATTTTTTAATTGATGACTTACATTTTTTTTCTAATTTTTTTCTGGAACTGCAAAAAGAACTGCACATTTGAAGCCTTAATGCAAATTCCTACCTTACATGGTTGCTGAAAAATGTTTAATGCTTACTTTAAATTGAGGTCGGCCGTGCAATATAAAATTTTTCATTTTTTTTCTCAAAATTTTGGTAATTTTTTTTCTTGAACTGCTAAACATCTGTTAACAAAAAATATGACTGTCGTATACGATAAAATTTGTTTTCTCTGTAACTTTTTTTTAAAAAGTGGCATTGGTAAACTTGTAATGTGGATAGATGGATAATAGCATAAGTTATCGAATAGCATTATTAACTTGATTTTGAAAAAAAATGTCGCTTACGATAAAATGGCGGTAAGGGCTCGAGTTGGTGATCTCGACCTATAGCGATAGCCGTTGACGGTGATGGCCTGGCCAGCATCATTTTCGAAGAAGTACGGACCAATGACGCTTCCAGCCCAAAATCCACACCAAACAGTAACTTTATTTGGATGCATTGGCACCTCGTGAATCTCGCGTGGATTGGTGTCGTCCCAAATCCGGCAATTTTGTTTATTCACGTACCCATTCCTCCAAAAATGGGCCACATCGCTAAAGATTTTGATCAACTTCCAACTGCTCAAAAACCCAATTAGCAAACACATGACGCTGCGTATGGTCGTTTGGTTTCAGCTCCTGGGTCAGTTGGATTTTGTATGGGTGCAGGCCCAAATCACGACGCAAAATTCACCATGTTGTGGTCTGCGACAGGCCAAGTTCTTGTGAGCGACGCGGAATTGACTGCCTCGGATTCTGCTGCACACTTTCACGAACAGCGGCGATGTTTCCGCAGATCTTGCGTTTTCTTGACGTACGGGTGTTGGTTCATTATTCACTGAGCCGGAGGACTCGAATTTGGCCACCAAACGTTGAATAGTCGACTTGGAAGGACGACAATGTACCCCATAAAAAGGGGGCAACGCGCCCATCATTGCTACTAGAGAACACGCATTTCGATAAAAAAGTTTTATCATTTGCACGTGTTGCTCGACGCTGTAACTTGCCAAGATGATTTGTCTTTAGTAACTGATTAAAAGACGATATTTTGACAGAAACTAAAAGAATGGAAAAATGGCCACCACGAGCTGTCAAAATCAACCTGTTCCTATTTTAACAAGTTTTTATACACCAAAACCTTTGAATACAATTAAAAAAAAAAAACATTTTTCGTTTAAAATAATAATACAAATAACGCAACTCTGATTTGCAAATGTGAGAATGGCAAACAGCATTTGCTGTTCGGAGATCCAAAAAATTAAATTAAAACATTAATAATTTTTGTTTAAACATTTCAAACACATCTATTTAGCTTTTCATATCTTTTAAACTTTGTAATCTATATGAATGACTCCACTACATTTCCCGCATACGCCCACACAAGTTGGCCTAGTCTGTCTCTTCCTGTATCAACTAGAAAATATTTATGTACAAATTTTTGGCATCACATTAAATTCTACCAAAATTTTAAATTTATTTAAACTTCGTCCTATTTTATTTTTCATAGCCCTATGTATTATTAACTTGCAATTCAATGGGGTTCCAATACTACAGCATCGCATGATTCATTGCACATGCTTAAACATTGTGAGTTTGTGTTGTTTTTAGTATGTCCTTGCAATGAGGCACAGCAGAAAATCGAATATGAATTTCAAGAAGTTAGCTAGCAAATTGCATGCCACCGCCACCATGCGGAGAAGGGTTTCGTCTTGCAAATGCCAAAAGACGAGCTTCTTCGTGCTGTTCATGCTGTTGCTACCGCCTTATCCTCTCGTTCCTGTAGACTATGCTTTTGGCAAGGAGCAGCCATTGTGCGGCATAAATCTTATTGGAAATTGTTATTGCTCCGATGGCATTAGTATAAGAAATTTTCTCTACCGAGTGATTTAGTTCTGATGTTGCTTTGCTACTGCTGCTTTGGGATGCTAGGATGATCTAAATGGCAAAGAGTAAACTCATAAAAGAAGTCCTCGCATCCCAAGCTGTTCTTCAAATTTGTTTCTTTTTGTTTGCTGTTGTCCTTGTCTTTTGTTTGAAATGTCCTGAATGGGAAAAATAGAAATATTTGCATTTATGCACCGTTGGATGCAGTTGATGTGTTATTACGAGATTTCCGATCCGATATGTTGCCATAGATACCCGCGCCACACCCGTCGGAAGAGAGCAAATTATCCATTCTTTGGCAACTGTATTTGTGTATATGACTAATATGTACCTACTCGTATCGTATTATTAATAATTACCTATAATTGTATAATTAAAAATATGCTGGAAGCGACCCACACTTTATCATTTGTTAATATATGATATCAATTGAAAACCAAAGTTAGGGCGTATTTTTCAATTATTTTAGTTGTATTTTCGGCATATTTTTTTCCTTTAGAAAAAAAAACTGTTCATTAATTTTTTTTAAATCATATCAGAAATCAAATATGGCAAGTATTAGAATAAAACTAGCCCGAAGTATCTAAATATCATTGTTGGTTCTCAAAATATTAGAACCAAAAACCTTTTTTTAAATAATTTTAGCATGTTTTTTGATTTAAAAAAAATTTCATTTGTTATTTGTTATTATCGAGATACGGTGAACCAAAAAATATATCATTATACAGACATCTCTGAAAAGGATGAATTCGAATTCTTGGTACCTCGAAAGGTGGAGATATGTCATATTAGACGCTTTAGAAGAGTTCGAAATTTATAAAGCCAATACATTAGAACAAGACAAAATACTTAATGGCAAACTAACCTTTAAAACAAATACACTATTATGAAACAGCATTAAACTTTTCAAAATATAATAGAGGACAAGCGTATTAATCACCATAAAAAGCTCCGAAAAACAACAAATAACAACTATTTCTTAATAAAATATTATTTCGTAATAAAATAAATCCCCAATTAAATATGACTCCAACATTAATTTTGGGGTTTAATTTTTATTTTGAAAAACATTTTGGGGTTAAAACATCATTGCCACATAAAATATCATGAAAATCAGAAAATAGAGGACTCAAAGCTTCCAAAATGGAGCTAATTGTGGAATAAGGACCCAGCAATCATGTTTCCATGTAAAAAAAACCGTACATTTTGTAATCTATTTTGTTACTCGCTGATGGTTTTCAACACGAATTTTTATTTTGTGTTCAGCCCAAATTTAATTTTAATTAATTTAATGCCAAAAAAGCAACGGAATAGCTGACAAATATCGTGTGGTTTTTTAAGCAATTCTGTTTCCTTGTAAGTATTAAAAAAAAGTTGGGCAATATGAAAATTAACAAAGCGAAATCAATTGCTGAAGGGCAGGAGAACTACAAAAACTCGAACTCGAGATTTTGACCCAACTTGACATTACGATGATAGCAAAATCGAAAAAATTCTGTTCATTCTGTCCGTCTGTCTGGTCCTGTCCTTTCAGTTGCAGCCTAAAAGGGTGGGTCGAATTTCTTTAAACTTGGTATATAGCGTTTTTGGGGCATTCTCCAGACACAAACAGACCTTATCAGTTATTGACTACGTCACTGTGTATAAAAATTAGTCCGGCTTCGAAACTACTGTTTTCAATATATTCGAGCCGAAAAAAGTTTTTCAACGTTTTTAGTATTGTCTTGTATTTTTTTTTGCTTAGAAAAAAACCGTCAATTGAATTGAAAATTTTTACAAGTTTTCGTATTTAAAAAAAAAAAAAAATGTCCGTAATTTTTTTTAATTCTTCATTACGTTATTCTGTGTATAAAATAAAATTAACCTGAAGTCGATGACAATTCTTGTTCTCGAAATATTCCAAATGAAAGATTTTTTACAACTTTTGTTTTAATTGATGCAGTAAGATAACCATTAATTGAATTTTATTGAATATCCTTTCTGCGCTTAAACCATCCTTTATAATATAAATTTTATAATATTATAGTTCTAAGAAACTTGAACTCCAAGAGGAAATACGTGCGATCGTATTTGTTGGCTTTATTTATTTTAAATTTTTTGAGTAGTTTAACCAATATTTTACTCGGGAGGTTTGCCGTTTCCCCTAAAATAGAAGGTGGCGGATGGAATGCTCGGCAGAAATCCAGGGTAAGTGGGAAATAAAATAACGCTCGCGGACCAAATAAAAAAACAAATGTGTGAAAGAACACAGACAAATTAACCGAATCTGGAATGGGAAGAAAGAAGGAGAAACCTTAAGGTGTAGGGGACAGTGGTACCACTTTACTTCAATTGAAGTAGATCTACTTCTTTTTCAAAAAAAAATTAAAATCTACTTTCTACTTCGCACCATCACCAAAAAATTTAAATCTACTTCTTTTTAAAAATCTCTGTTTCAACCTATTTCAATTTCACCAAAAATGACGAAATCTACTTCTTTTTTCTCAATCTAGAATATAACCCCAGAAATTCCACAAGAAATCGAAAAATATGAACCAATACCAATTTAGAAATAACTACATATGTATGTAATATTTTTGGTTTTGGTTTTTTAGTTGAAATAATTTAAAAATATATACGTATGTTCATTATATACAAATTGTTATTACTTCTTTTTTGTATAATTAAATTACTTTAATTTTATTAATTTTAATTTTCTTTTTATAAAAAAGAATAACTAAAGTAGGTAAAAATAATTTTTTGTTCAAAGTTTTTTTTTTTTTTTTTTAATAGAACTAAGATTTGTTATAAACCCATGTATAAAAAATATTCATGTAAAAATGAAGTAAAAAATAATGTATATATATTATTTAGAAATAATTTAAAAGTGTTATTAAACCTCATAAACCTCCAATAAATGATATAGCCGAAACGAAAAGCGTATTTTGTGGGCTTAAGGCCGTAAAAAGCTATTTTGAGGCAATAGATTAAATTTAAATAAACAAATTTTGAAAAATATAGATTAACATACATAAAGAAAATTTATTTTAAAATCTACTTCGATTTTTCTCAATCTACTTCCTTTTTTTCTTCAAATCTACTTCGACTTTTTTTCCAAAAGTGATAACGCTGGAAGGGAGTCGGATCGCCAGTAGGTACCGGCATCTTTAAAGTGTCAGGGTTGAGACAGTGGGCCTTGGCTCGTCGTCATCCAGCAACCGCAAAATTAAGTCTAAAATCGAAACCACGGCTCTCATGTAGGGTGATCAGACGTCCTCTTTAAAGAGGACGAGTCCTCTTATTAACCTAAGAAACTTATCTATTTTATGTTTTTGATATTTTTCTTCTTTTAGGTTTTTCAATTTTTAATTTTTTTTCTGCGAAATAAAACCACAACAAAAAATTTAATTTTGTCAATTTTTTAATTTATAAACGTTTCTAGAAGAAGAAATTAAAAATATTAAATTTGTAAAAGCATCAAAAATGGGTAGCATATTTTAAAAGTAGGTAATGTACCAAAATTTGCAAGGTTTTTACGATTCCTGCTGATAATGCTAACGTTGAGCGCATATTTTAATTAATAACGAGCCAATGGACTGAGGAATCGAAAAGTCTAAAGGCGGAAATGTAAAGCTAGCTATTCCTTTTTGCAAATAAAATTTGTAAAACATATCTTGAACTGAGTTGTACAACTATATATTATTTTTAAGAGAGAATAAAACTAAGGTCCAATGACAAATACAATCACAGCTTAAATGCTTACTAATACTTAACAGAATGTTTTTCTGTTACAATTATTTTACTTTGAATGTTAAATAAGTAGGTAATATTTTTAATTTATGTTTTTTCTTTCTGGTGTAATTCGTCTTTTAATTTTATCGTTTAACAAATCGTATAAGTTGTTGAGTTTGCTGTTCCGCTATCGTTAATCTAAAATAAAATAAAGTAAACATTATTATCCTCAATTGGAATCTGTAACATATGCACTCAAACAAAATGTTTGAACGACAGGAGAACGAAAACTACATGTACGAAAAGTAAATGCTCGAAACGATACATGCTCGAAATAGAAATGTAATCCGCCAGAGATGTACGAAGCTTAGTCGCTAACTGAAGGAGCACTTAGATCAGCCTTCCCGATGGAACTCAACTGCCTTCCACCCCATTCACCCACTGATGTGAAACCAAAACGGTGAGGCCAGTCGCCACGTATTATTTTCCAATCAGGTTCACGACCAGAAAAACCCACATGAACAAACTGACAATATGCGGGAGGAAGATCTTGCGGATCTGCAAAGAATTCGCAGGAAACACATCAGCAACAAGAAACTCTATGAGGAAGCCAACATGAGGAAGCCAATATGAGGAAGCCAACATTGATATCTCATCCAATCCAGCCGCAGCCCCTGTGCCAACATCCTTAGGGACATGTAGTTCCAACAAGATGAGTAAGATACAAATTCTGAAATGATATAATGTGGTATTCTATGTGGTCCAAAGAATTTGAGTAGATTTCGGAATATCAAAGTGCTCTTGGAACTGTATAGAACCCAACCGCTAGTAATTTTATTATAATAATAAACACAAATTTTAATAATTAGTATGTCCCGTTTTATTTCAGATTTTCGTATTCATTGGTTCTATTCTAAAGATTCAATAAGAAAAAATTTTAAATTTATTATGTTAGTTTTGGGTGTGTGTTTGAATTAAGAAAGGTACATAAAAGGAAGTGTTTGGAACAAATCAATAAGTTACAATAATTCTTAGTGAATATATTTTCTATGTATGGGTTAGCTGCCACAAATGTTGCCTCTCAAATGTTGAAGAACTCTGTATTGAACCTCATTTTTTTGAAAAGTTCCATTATATAGCTTTACAACATACAAAGGAATTTTTCAGACATGCCTTAATACGAAACTAAAATAATTTTGTTTATTTCTATGTATTTAAAATTTTTCGTACAATAGCTATACCTATGTATGTATATACATACATAACTGGTTTATGGGTATCCTAATAATCATGAATAATTTAAACAGATTGCCTCTTGCAATTACGATCGCCTAAATTTGTTGCTCACCACCACTAATTGCGATAATGACTTGCAAACAATTATGCCAAAAGCCTTCCCTTCATGGTTATGACCGTTGAGTAAAATTCGGCTGGCATTTTTAACTTACAGGCAGTTGCAATGGATTGATGTGAAAAATATATTAGCTTCGAAAGACTAAGTAATTGAATATAAGACTGTCTCGCTATCAATTTGAAAAGTAAAACTCTTGCAGTTTGGAATCCGCTTACAGAAGATTTATAGCCGATAAACGTCCTGTAATTTTTCAAATGATGCTAATTAAATCTAAAAACGATTTCGAGGTATCGTAGATCGCATCCTTGTTCCAAAAGACTTTTTTCCCTCCTTTTAAATTGGCAAAGAACTTCTTGCTATAATCGTTCTTTGGCTATTAAAAGTTTTGTTTTCTTATCTTCTTCGCAAAGTGGAATGTCCTGACCGAAAATGTTTCGCCCTTCCCTTCTCTTTCCTAAAGCTACAACTTTTTGTTGTTCATTAGTGGGTGTTGGAAGGAAATCATTTAATGCATCCTGCATCGCATGTAGCGCAATGTTCTGGCATGGCTTGGCTATATCTATAACATTTGGATGTGAAAATATAACGACGGAACTTTCTTAATGAATTTATAGATTTAAGTCATTTGATGTCATTTGGAAGTTAAGCGAATAATTATAGTTAGTTAATTTAATCAAAAATATTGTTTAATATTTAACTCATATCTCACATACATATATCGTATTAAGATTAAGGGTAAAAGCGGGTAGGATTTGCCTTTTAAAACTTTAAATATCTCGTGCATACATTCAATCATTCAATAAATCTCGACTGAAAAGGTAAAGTATCTTAAGATACTCTTTACCTTTTCAGTCGAGAAATATCAGTGACATTGTTTGCATATTGTCAGTTCGAAAAAAAACGACACAACTTAACAAACCTTATTTTTACGTCTGTGAAGTTGGCATAACCTTTTTCACCTAGCCTAACGGGACCTTAATAGGAATTTGCAGTTTTTTTTGCATTTTTTTTTTTGCATTTCTATTCCGGATTTTGCAGTAATAGTGGGTGTAACCCCCTGTACTGCTAACTTTATTGTGAAGTTAGCAGTACATGGTGTTTTTTCGACAACCAGACACGCTATCACTTTGAAATAAGTATCAAAATTTGCAGTTCCAGAAAAAAATTTGAAAAAATTTAAGTCATCAATTAAAATAAAAATAATATTTTTTTAAAGGACCATGGGCAATTTGGAGTTTGGGCCCACTTTCAACATTGCTCAACGGTAATGAAACTTATGTCATATGAAAGCGTATGAAAAGTACTTTATTTCATTCTATGGCAGCTAAATTGAAATCGAGCAGCATTTTATAAAAAAAGTATTGAAAATGCAAAAAAAAAAATATTAAAAAAAAAAATGGCAACACTTGCAAAAAAGTGTTTCTCCTTTTCTGAAAGCTAGAAGTCTGTTCTTTCATTTTATTTTTAAATCAACTTATTTGTATAGATAGTTTTCGAAAGAATTACTTTCAAACTCAAAAATGTTGAAAAACAAAACATTGAATACTGATTTGTACACAATTTTAAATACTAAGTTCTAAATTGGCTTTTAGTATTCACTGCCTCTATTAATTGAACACTGAAAACCAGATGGTCTTATAATCTCATCTAGTTTTTGAGAAAATTGAAAATTACTAAAACCTGCTCCTTTTTTATAAGAATTTTTAAGTTTTTATTTTGGTATTTACGTGAACTTTTGGTGAGGTTAACGAATTTTGTAAATTTTCATTTAGGAATGGATAATATATTCAGGGAAAGCATGCTTCAAAGGAACTTGTTTTTACCAAAAATAATATAGGTATGGTAATGAAGAAAACACAAAAGCTATAGTAATATGTGATGGAACATATGTTTATATACAGAAAAGTAGTAACTTTCTTTTTCAGCGTTTGACCTATAGCCAACACAAGTTTCAAAATCTATTGAAACCGTTCTTAATGGTATGCAGTGATGGTTATATAATAGACGTTCTTGGTCCATACGCTGCAACAACAAACAATGCCACAATTATGACTAGCTTATGCGCTGACGAAGACAATAATTTCCACTGGATGTTTCATCGAAACAATGTATTCATTTTAGATAGGGGTTTTAGGGATAGTGTTGTAGATCTCCAGTCATTAAGATATGAACCACGTATTCCTCCAACAAAGAATAGAAACGAGACTCAATTGACGACCGAACAAGCTAACGATGCAAGATTAGTGACAAAGTGAAAAGCAAGTTTAAAAATAGATTTAAACTATTACGCCAAGATTATTATATTAATAAAGCATTGCCATATACGTTGATTTTAAAATTGCTGCTTCTCTCATAAATGCTTTTTATGGAGTAGCCACTGATCACAGACTTAGTCATGATATTTGGAATGTTATAAATGAAAAATTCAACTGGCTGAATCTTTTATTTAATTATGTTACCATGACAAACCTAAACAGGCAAAGGTTGGCGTTCATAAGGATGGAAGCCAATTTGCCTCATTTAGAAGATTTTCCCCAACTTACTAAGGACGATATTATTATGATTTCCTTGGGCTCTTATCAAGTGAAACTTGGCAGGTCATACGCTAGTGAAAACTTACGGGATGGTGGTATTTACACTATAAAGGTATACCGTGAAAACAATTTAATGGACTTGGGACGTGTGCAGTCACGACACGTTAGATCGCGGATTATACTTATGTCCTAATTGACTATTGATTATTCATTGATTTTAGTAAAGCGTTTGACACTATAGAACACAAAAGCATATGGACAGCATTGAGAAATCAGAATATTAATCCGACATTCATTCAGACTCTTAAAAACATATACCGTAACAACACTGCAAAGGTAAAAACTGGCAAAACTGGACGAGAACTTAAAATAAAAAGAGGAGTACAATAGAGAGGCCCAATATCTCCGCCACTTTTCTCTGCAGTACTGGAAGAAATATTTCAAAAATTAAACGGGACACATGGGTTTGGAATAAATATATGGGGAGAGAGACTCAACAACCTAAGATTTGCAGACGACATAGTTCTACTCTCCGAAACACCAGAAGACTTAGCAAATATGATAAACGAACTTCCGACTGAATGTAAAATACACGGATGTAACCTCTTCCTTTGCCTTTTGGTCCAGGCTGGCGAATATTGAACCTTTAGCTCAGCGTTGTTGTGGTTCTTGGACCTGAAACAGATTACAAAAAAAAATATTTAAAATTGCCAGCTAAGTTGGCATCTAGGTGTCATGATGCGCGAGACATCTCCTCTACCCTCCCTTCCTGGTTGCATCCCTCGCTAGAGCAACCCCTTTACAAGGCTTCCCTCCTTCTTACATCATCCTCCTTTTCAACTCTTCCTTCTCATCCTTTTTAAAAAAAGTTTTATTCCAGTTTCATAATTGGTATATGTCTTCAAATAATTTTACCAATTTTCTTCATTTAATTGTAAGAAAAAAAATCTTTATTTGAATGTATTATAATTTTTATAATTCTATATAGGCGTATTTAATTTTACAAATTTCATAAATACATTTTTTTTGTTTAAAATTAAGTATAAATTATTTTCTCAGTTGGCAACCCTGTGACGGTTATCAAAAGAAATTTCAATTAAAACGTTTTAAATCGTCTTCGATTTATTAAACAAAATTATGGGATTTTACTTCCTCTTTTTTCTATTTTTATCACTCGCTTAATTCAATGGTCCCCGTTCAAAACCCCCTTTCGATGCGCGTATTTTTTTTTTGTATATATATATATATATTTGAATAGTCAAAAGGATGTCAATTAGGTATACAAAATAGAACTCACCCCTAAAACTCCTGTTGAAGTGGCCACTGCAGCTGGATCTCCTTTAGAGGTGATTACCTTCTTTGATGTAGTTGTTGCACTTTTCACAAATCTTTACTCTTTTGCTAAATATATATAAAAATATGCGAATTGAAATTATACTTTTTTTTTATACGTTTCGCGTTTCAAACCGTTTAACTGAACTTTCGTTTTGGTCACCGACTCGAGCTTTCAACTTCGAACAAAGATTTTAATATAATTTAAGATTTAATTCTTTACTTTAATAATGACAAAATATATCTAATTTTCAATTTAAAAAATAAGTTGATTTTTGGTTGAGGCCGGACTCGAACCTGAGACCCTCGGCCTGTTTGAAAATCGGTGATTTTACACTCCAGGCTTTCGAATGTGTTGAATTTTTCTCGTCGATTTGGTCATGTGACCAGCTTACTTAGAGTTGAAATTTTCTTTGTGAGCGAGCACCTTCTAATTTTGTTGTAAGCCTGGTGTGCTCGGGAATTTTGATACGTTTGGAAAATCCAAATCGAATTTTAATGGTGTATATATAATTATATATATGTATATATATATATATATTTTTCCGAATAGGAGGCGGCGATTTGCATCAACCGCCTTTATATTTCCTATAAAAAAATTCGTTTTAAATTAAAAATCTAATCACACACAAAGGAATATGAATATACATATGTAACTATATATATAAGCACTTATTTTAGCTGAGCTTAGCATTTACCTGAGGATTTTTGGTATGCCAACACTCGTATTCGAAATGCTTAGCACTTATATTTTTCGAAAGCACAACAATACTTTTTTGATTTTTAAAATTTGTATTCTTAGTGCTATCACTACTTTTTGTAAAAAAAGAAATTTTAAAATATTTGTTTTGTAAATGACTTTCTCAGCGGAGGCTATAAAGCTTACGTCTGGCTTCAACTAGCGAACTTTTTCTTTATGTGGAGGGATTTCTTTTTTCTTCTCGCTGTCGCTAACCAACATTGGAAATTCTGCAAAGCTTCACAACTATGCATTTCTCTATTTTTCCAGGATCATTGACATCATTAGTGAAAACCTTCACTCTCTAGTCAAAATATCCCATCTTCTATTCGACTTGATCTTCTCTTAAAAGTTGCATCGAAACTTTCCGCAACATTTCGACAGCGACAGTTCGAACATATCCCTAAAACCAGATCGTAAGAAATCTATTACCTGTCTTTTATTTTTTGTTTAGGTTTCCCCCTGTAATTTTACAGATTACCTTTTCATTTCCAATTATTATAATCTGTTTATGTTTTTTGTGCCGAGCCGGCCATAAACTTTAAATTTATATTGCTCGCGCGGTGCATTGATTAAAATATCGGTTACACGGACTCTCATTAAATTTAAACAAAACAAAAGCCATGACGAACCATATAAGAAAGGACATCCACTAAAAAATGAAAATACATTGGACAGCTAAAATCTTTCACGAACCGAGAGGAAAAGGAAATAAATAGACGAATAACGAATAGCTGGAAGCAATTTTGGAATATCAAACAAATTTTGGACTCAAAACTCGGTAAAGATACACAAAAATATATCTTGGACTCTACAATACTACCGGTAATGACATACGGATTGCAAACATTGGGACTTACTTCAAATTCTATTGAAAAATTAAGAATATGTCAAGTCAAAATTGAAAGAAGACTACTTAACATAAGGACAATTCAAAGAATCAAAAACGACGAGATAAGACGAAGAACAAATATCACGGACGGAATCGAAAGAATAAGACAATTAAAATGGAGTTGGGCAGGCCACATTTCAAGACTACAAGACAACAGATGGACACAACAAACAAAATGGACCCCACCAGACGAGATTAGACCAAGAGGAAGACCAAGAA
Organism: Epistrophe eligans; assembly: GCA_951394125.1. Classification (NCBI taxonomy): domain Eukaryota; kingdom Metazoa; phylum Arthropoda; class Insecta; order Diptera; family Syrphidae; genus Epistrophe; species Epistrophe eligans. The sequence goes on from OX596030.1 coordinate 57,125,340, forward strand.
AAAGATGGTTAGACGATCTTATGCAATTCAACAACAACTGGTACAATGACTCAAAAAAACAGGGATCTATGGACAATAATTAACTTAAGTTATAAATAATATTGCTGCATAACGAAAATATTAGATTATACAAAAATGAAAATATTATTGTTTGAATTAAAATATATCAGAAAAAAAAAAAATTATCGAAAATGTAATGTTAAAAATTTATAATGTAACCAACAACAATTTTTATTTTATGTACGCATATGAACAAATGTAATGAAACATCTATATATAGGCAAATAAAGCTTCTAATAATAATAATCCCAATTGACCGTGACCAAGTAGGTAAAGACGCCATTACACAATATTACTGTAGGTACATGTCTTACTGGTAAAGGCTTTTATTTTTCGATTTTATTTTATCAGAAACGGCTCCGACAATTTGGATGAAATTTTCAGAGAGGAACAAGGTAGGCAGGAACAAATTTTAAAAAGAAATAAGAGTTTTTTCTTATGAACGAAACAAAATTTGAAAACTAGATTCAGTCAAATCCGCTCATTGCCACGCACACTTTTCATACTCCTTGGTTTAGTAATGTCTCTATTTCTCGGAAACAACTCAAACGATTTGAATGAAAGTTTTAGAGTTTATTCTTATGAGTGAAAAAATAGAAAAAAATAGTAATATCCGCCCACAGCTCCGCCTACTTTTTTGGTTTATCCGAAACGGCTCCAACGATTTGCGTGAAACATTTGGAGTTTATTCTTATCAAAAATTTATGAACAATTATGAAAAATTTTAAAATTTGATTCTGTAAAATCCGCCCACTACCAAGCCTTCTTTTCTAGTTTCTCAGGAAAAAAATCAAACCATTTGGATGAAATTTTCAGAGTGTATACGGTCGGAAATGGCTCTTTTTCTCAGAAAGGCATAAAATATTTTACATGGATTTGTTTTGATGAACGAGAAAAAAATATTGAAATAGGTTTCCCATTTCCACACCCTCTTCTCTTATGTCATCGTTCCTAGGAGGGATGCCAGAAATCGCTGAGTGCCATATATGCATGCTTTTTGTGGTTGATCCTGGAGACATGATAACAGTGTGATAGTATCGCAGTGTGCAGGGCATCTTCTTCTCTAATTGTGATATTATTAAAGTGGTAAATTTGTGGTATTTTCTGTTTTAATAGCGAAAGTGTATTAGTGTGAGAGTGTGAAAGTACGAAAGTGTGGCAGGGTTGGGTGGTATTTTCACACATCTTAAGCAGCCCATAGACACTACACTTGTGTCTGCACCGGTGTACTGACACCGGTGCCCAGCGGGAAAAATCAAAAAATTCATTGAGGAAAAACCTGCTTTTTCCTTGAGGATTGGAAGCTGCACCTGCTACTTTTCAGCTTATTCCTTTGATGAATTTAACATGGGCGTGTCATTGGCAGGAAGCACATGCCACTTTATAGATGAAAATTCCACATCTAAATCACTACTTACTTGGAAGTGCTTATTCACCAGTTGACTTAAAAAAAAAAAAAATGTTATAACACCGCGAGATTTTAACCGACATCCACTGATAACACAGGCGGATACTCTTCCAACGTGCTATACTCAATTATAAATTTTGTTGGTCGTTGGTCGATTAAAATTCAGCACTTATTTCAATAACATTTTGCTAGGCGAAGTAAAAAAGAAAGAGCGTCTCTCCCATAATATACTTTACAAAGCAGATGAGTGGATTCAGACGATGAACTGTTGAACTTGTACATTACTTTTCAGCAGTTTTTTCATTGCATAATTTTCCCTATTAAAATAGCAATTTCTAATTCACCAACAGAAAGTTTTTTCCTAAACACAAAGCAGAAAGTTGGGTTAAAGCTATAAACTGAGGAATCTTTGCATTACTCTTCACTTACTAAACCATTGCATGTCTATTTTCCTATGATTTGGTAAGTGAATGCATTGATGAATTCAGCTATAAAATTCATTGGGTGTGGCATTCCGCCACACACGCCACACCGATAGAGACACCGACACCAAAAATCAAAAACTTCTGATTTTACTCGCACCGTGTCTGACACCGAAAAAATCTCAACACATTTGGAGATACCTTCCCATATGTGGAGATTAATTTGGTTATACATACATACCTCCATATAAGTGGAGATAAATGTTTAGACCTTGATATATTTGGAGATACATGTGAAGATACTTCCCTATAATATCTGTATGTGGAGATACCTTGACTTATTAATGTGGAGATGATTGAACATATGTGTGGGGTTAAATGTGGAGATACCTTGACATAATACGGTGATCAGTGTGGAGATACCATGAAATATGTGGAGTTACATTTGGAGATTCCTCCACTTACCTATGTGGAGATATATGCGGAGATCTCTCTACGAGCTAAGGCTCGTTCCACAAGTGGAACCTTGAGTAGCACGTTTTTCGGGTTAAACGGATTTTAACTCCCTTCTTGGGTTCTCTGTACCACTCACCAGAGTTGTAAAGAATGCAGTCTTTTTGGGAATGCAGTTAAGCCACTAATAAGACATTTTTTCTTTAGTATTTTAACTTACAAAAGTACTTTGACTGTAACTGTACAGTCAGTAGTTAGTACCTACCTACTTTCCAACTTGGCAGTTAAGTGCTTATAAAGGTCATTGTTAAATTTTGAACGGGACACCCCTCAATTTGTTCTAAATATTAAAAAAAAATTATATGGCAAATTTTTATCTCTAAGACCTTGCACTGATTTTTTTTAATTCAAATAACATTTGATGGTTTAGGAAGTATTTTTATTTTAATTCGCTCCTACTACAGTACTACACATATTTTTGATTTGGGGTTTTTCCTTATTAAACGCATTTATTAAGTGAACAAATTTAATGGATGGCATAATTACATATGTATGTTGTTTTCCACTAGCTGCCATCTTCTCTAATATTTTTCAATTTTATCGATTAGGAAAAGACGAGCGAAGCTCGGTCTCCCATGCACGGTTGCCGTTTTGGCAACTACCAAAACCAACCAAAACTGGTAGGTTGGTAGGTTTCAATTTCATTTGGTAGGTTTTTTGCCTAAATTAAAATTTTTTAACATTGATCAACATGACCATTAAATATTGTATCACTAAAAGTTCATAGTAATCAGAGCATAATAGAACCAACTTACATGTGTAAATGGATTATCTTAATATTCTTTTGCTGAATTCACTTATTTTCATTTATCGGTTTGACGTTTAGGCTTGGCAGAATAAACGGTAATAATATCCATTGCAAGTAATTATATTTTGTCAAGAATGGATAGGTATGTATTTTATCAAAATTAATACGTTTATTGTTAAAAAATATTAAATGAAAATTCTTTGAAATATTTGTTAGGGTAATTGTGGGAGAGATGCCGCACTTTTAAAAAAAAAAAATTTATTTTAGTTTTATAAAACATAAAATAATAATGTTTAAATAATAAATAATAAAAAATACATTATATCGAATGCGGCGTCTCTCCCAACAAGTGAGGGAGAGATGCCGCAGTTTAAGTTCATTATTTATTCATCTATAAGATGCATGTTTTTTACGTTCTTCTTCACGTCCACAGTCAGTACAAAAGACAAAGTTGTTCTTTTTGTAAATTATACAGTTTTCATGCAATCATTTGCATCATTTGGTGCATTTTACCCAATCTTCTTTTTTTTGGTTTAAAAATAGTTTTCCCAGAATTCTGCACACAAATTGGAATCAATAACCGACTCAATCATCCTCTTAGTAACTTCCTTTATTTGAGTTTTATTAAGACTCTGTGGTGTCAGAAAATCTGCGAACTGTTTTCTTCTAGTGTTAAAAGGCACCTGAATTAGTCAAGTTTAATTACTACCCATCTCGGTCCGAGGGATTTCTTTTGAAAGTTTCCTTCTTTTATGCGTCTTGAAAGTTTTCTAGCTGAAATACCATATGTTTACTCTGCTATAAAAAAAAGTCACTTTAGCCACTTCAATCAAAACCACTCAATCACCTAAAATACTTGCAGCAAAACAGGTTTCGACTTCCTTATGCAACGATTGCTGACTTGTGTTTTGAAACCAAATGAACAAAAAACAAAAAAAAACGGTTTGGCTTGGCTTACTACAAATTTGACTTTTGGGCCATGCGGCATCCCTTCCGACGCGGCATCTCTCCCGACGCGGCATCTCTCCCGCAATTACCCTATACGAAAAAAAAAGAAAAACCGATACCGATCCCTCGAAATCAAGCACATCTTTAGCGATGGAAAAATTTCCGTCAGACCGATAAATTGCGAAAAATTGTTTTTAAACTATTTTTATTTAACGTTAGGTACCTATTTAATAAAAATGTGATCAGGGCCGGACCAACCATATGTGCAAAATGTGTAAATGCACAGAGCGCAAAATTCTGGGGACGCATTACCAGGAACAAGAAAATGTAATATGATCTTGTGCAAACAAATACGTACTGCCATTTGCATTTTAACCACAAAGCTTGTTCAAAGTTATTTCTAAGTTACCTATGCTAAGTTATTTCTTCCACACTAACTAACATCACCAACCGCGGATACCTCAATAAAAAAAAAGTCTGCGAAAAAGTCTTATGCAGTGTTTGTAGTATGTATTTATGTGTGCAAATATATAAAAAGGGGCGCCTACTACAAATTTTACACAGGGCGTAAGTTTGGCTGGGACCGGCCCTGAATGTGATACCTATGTGAAGTTATATGTATTACAATGAATAAAATAAACATTGAAATTATTGCACATATTTAAGCTTTTAAGTTTTTTGTTTAACGATGCCGATTTATCAAACAAAAAAAATATTAAGAAAAAAAAACATTTTTTTTTTATTAAATTGTGTTTGGCTCATTTATTTCAGTAGTAGGTATATAGAATTTGTACAGTAAAAAAATAAACTTATTTGGTCCAAATCCCTTCGAGAAAATCCCCAAGAGAAAATCCCAAAAAGAAGATGTGCACGTAGAGAAACAAGCAATAAAATCACGCACGCGAAATCGTTATATGTAATTTATAATATAATGTTAGGGTAAAACTTAGATTTTTCAGGAAAATTAGTAAAATTGCGAAATTTATTATCTTAATAATTCATACCGGACCCTATTTGGGTCCTCTGTCCCGCTCATGAAACTTCATTAAACCGCCAGACCGATTGCCAGACAAACCTTAATATCAGTCAAACCATAATCACAAGGGCAGTCGAATTTTTGAGATTAAATTAAAAAAAAAATCGCAGTATAAAATGTTTAAGAAACGCGATCGGGAAGTTTTGAATTAAAAAAAAAAAAACAGAAAATAGGAACTTTGATGTTCATCAAAGTTTTTGAATCGCAGTTGCCACTCCACCCCTAAAAATACACAAATTCCTCATTTTATCGTTTTATAATCTGGTGTAGGCAACTCTAAACAATGGCTTATTTGCAATAATAACTTATCATTACATACAATTTCTCATCAGATTAAATACCTAGTCGAATTTACAAATTCAATTTCATAAAAGAATGAATTCAATCAGCCCAGCCTATAACCGCATCATAATCATAGCCAACATTCTATGCATTTCATCATCAAAATTATCGGCAAATAAGTTTCATTAATTTCAATCCCACTGTTGCAAGTCGGTACAAGAACCAGACCACAATGCACCACATCGTTACCATGTCCCTTGTATCTACACTTTTTTCTCGCTCCACTCCGACAGTACGACTACACTCCATTAAAACGTACCTCCTTGCACCAATCGCATTTGCAAACAGAAAATTGCTTTTTCACCGCCATGCTAGGGCAGTTTTCTGCTTGAGGGAGAAACAAGCGGGGAAAGACGGTTTTATAAATCGTATTTTGCTGAACAAATTTACATTCATGATTCCATAATAAACTAAAATACCCACGCATATAAAACTAACCGACTAACCGCAACACCAAATACTACCAACAGATATGTGTTTGCCTACATTGTTTTTCCCACCAAAAAAGATACAGTACTAGAGGGTGCTCCCGTTCGTTCTCGTGCTCGTGCTCGTCTATACATCCAAATCAGCTGGAACAAACTTACGGACTAATTGGTGGAAAATTAAGTTTTGGCTTTCGAATTGTGTTCGAGTTAAATTCTGCAAATGCACAAATTAATTTCATCCACATCGAGATCGAGAGATGATGGTGGTGCTAGTTACGACCTACGACCCTCCGAGCTACGAGTGCATATACATATTATTTGCTAGTGTGGAATAAGTGAAAAAGGATATTGAGGGGATTCAAGGATCTAAAACGATGCAATGAGAATGATTAAGTAAGACGATCCGAAAATGTAGGTATGTATTAAGTTTGTAAGAGATTTATGTTTCGTCCGTGATTTTCATAAGAAAACCCAATAGGAGTATATTCGTTATTAGGAAACTGTATACAATTTGGCAGCACATATAAACTGAAAAATATTATATATGTACATGTTCTAATAAAATAACTTTTGGATTTAACACTTTAAGTTTGAACCAAAACTGTGATGTAAAACGCAGATAACTAACAGTTGTCTACCCAAAATGCATTTGATGTTTTAATTACCTTTGACGAATAAAAATTTTGGTAAGAAACCTGGCGAAAGTACCTACCAATAGTTGCCCAGTTGGCTATCGAAAGAATTCGCTAAGAAGAGCCACCGACCTCTAGTGCTATGATAACTAACAAGCAAGTACATCAGGAGGTGTTAATCAGTGGGGCAAATGCAACTACAGACAAGATGCATAGCAATGATATGTATAATAATTTCAAATTGTGTATACATTTAGATATTCGGAGATTCAAATTTCTCACAGTCATCAATTGATATCATGATAGTTGTTAGTAAATAAATACCAATATATAAGAATTAAAGTGTCATTTCAACCATAATTTGGGCGATTGAAAGTCTACATAGAAAATGTCAGAGTTTGCAGAACTGTAAATTCTGACTTTAAAACAAACTCAGTTCAAAAGATTAATCAAAAAGCCAAAAAGGTTAATTAATTAATTAAACCAGAAGTTGTTGCAAAAATATAAAATCGGCTACTTTCCCAAGTTTTTCTAGAAAGTTCATATTTAAAACATAAAGGCGATTGCTTTATACAGGGAGGTGATTTTGGTCATTCCAGTTCAGCGACTTAATGCGCTGCATAAGATTTATATGGGAAAATAAACTGAACTGGGAAACTGGACTGATGTTAGATTAAAAACATGATTTTCTTTCTTATCTATTTAATATTTTTAATTTAATATATTTATTACTTTATTAAAATTATTTATAAATATATACATACCTATATATTTTTATTGTAGCAAAATCATTACATTATTTTTTTCATTAAATCTGTATTGCACAATTTACGGAGATTGGTATATAAACTACCTTACTACTGCCAAGTAAACATTTGATTTTTAAAAATAGAGGTGATTGAAATTGCAAATGGGAGGAAAAGCTACATATAAAACTTCCTAAAAAATACTAAAAGGGAAGATTTGGAGTTAGAGAGAAGCGATGGTTTATGAACGGAAACCAACAATAATTTTCAAAAATAACTTTTACAACTTATGATTTATATAGGTAATAAATAATATATAAGTACAAAAATAAAATTGAATATATATATAACCAATTAAGTGTATGAATAAATAAATAAAGAAATAAATAGATACATAAATAAACATATGAATAAATAAACTAATTAATAAATAAACAAAAAATTAATTCAAACAAACATTTATCAGTCTACTCTTTCTCTTTAGAAAATAATTAAATAAATAAATATAGTAATAGAATAAATAAATAAATAAATAAATAAAAAATAGTAAATAATTCACAAACAGAAAACAGTAATTTAGAAGTGTTATAATTAATAAAAAGTTAAATTTAAGATTAAAATATTGTCGGATGTGATGCAATAAAAATTATATCGCTCTTTTAATTTCAAAATTTTTTTAGAAACAAATTCAAAATCAACTAACGTGTATGGAATTCATTCGTTGAAAAACACCAAGGAAGGTCCAACATCATTTTAAGAACCTTGTAAAATGCTATTGCTTGAAAAATCACATTAAAAATTATAATTAGCTTTAGCTTAGCTTTGATTGCCGGTTTATAACAGCAGGGTAGAGAGTTTTAGTTATATTAACTTTTTTTAAAGTTAATTTGCTATCCAAATGAACACCAAGATATTTTGCACTTGATTTCCCATCAGTTCCCATTGATAGAGATTCAATTAGTTGACAAGAAACAGGATTTTCATTTGTCGAGTAAAAAAATATCCTGAGTCTTTGTAGAATTTATCTTGATCTTTCAATCGATAAAATAATTTTGAAGTGTATTTAAAGCAGATTGCAAATTGGTTCCAATAATGAAACCAAGTGAATCAGAAGAATAAATACAAATTTCATCAGCAAAAATAGCTCTATCACAGTTTGGTATATAAGGTAAGTCCGATGTAAAAAGAGTATACATACAGGATTGGACCAAGAATAAATCCTTGAGATACTCCTGCAGTACAAACAAATGCTTCTGAAAAGTTATTATTAACACAAACAACAAAACTTCTTGACGACAGCGACAGAAAAACTTCACAATTTGTATAAGATGCATGAGAAAGTTAAACATCAAAAGTTTGTGCAAGAGTCTATCATGCCAGACAGTGTCAAAAGCCTTTTCCACGTCTAACAGAACCATACCGGTACTTTTTCCTCTTTCAAAATTTGTTTAAATGGTTTTGCTAATTCGATGTATTTGGTGTACGGTATATTATTATTATTTGCATTAATGTGTTCCATCATTTTGTTTTTAATGATTTTCTTCAAGCACTTGCTTAGAGAACTAAGAAAACTTATAGGCCGGTAGCTAGAAGTCGTGCTAGCATTTTACCTGGCTTAAAAATGGGAAAAACTTTCGCTTTTTACAATTAATGAGGGAAGTAACCAAATTTTATACATGAGTTGAATAATTTTTGTATAAATTTTATTCCGGACTAAGGTAGGATTTTTAAATATAAATTACTTATACAGTAAAACCCGCTTAAGAGAAACCCGCTTAAGAGAAAAACCCGCTTAGCTGAAACAAATCTTTCATCCCCGAGCATTTTTCGACCAATCACCTATAAAACACTCCGCTTAAGCGAAACTCGCTTAAGTGAAAAACCGCTTACCTGAAAAATATTTTCAGTTAAATTTTATATTTCTCATTGAAAAAAACTCTCTTAAGTGAAAAAAAAAATGAATCGAACAGAACAAAAAATTTGCTGAACGCATTCACTTCTTTTTTATTTTTCACCTCCACCATTTTCACCACAAAAATGACATTTAAATTTCTGTATGTCACAACCATTTATTCTCGTTTTGTAAACAAATTGCTTTTTGGTTTGGCTATCAAAAATCCAAAACAACATTTCTTAATCAGTTTTCTGATGGGAATAATGAACTACAGGTAATCTTAGATGAAATTGAACATCAAATGACAAAAATTGATGACATTTAAAAAAAAAACTAAGATTATTTTTTCGTGAATACATATTTATTTAAATGCTTTATGAAGCCAAACTTCGACTCATTTTGTTATGCACAATGTGCCAATTAATCAATGTACCAATTAATAAAAAAAAAAAAACTCAAATGTGATTTAATGTAATATGAATTCCTATGTAGATATGTATGTACCTAAAAATCGAACTTGTTTTTGTTATTCAATAAATTATTTTTGTGTTACATATTAAATCGTTGTTGGATTTTATTTAATTTTTAGGCAACTCCAAAAGATAAATTCAATTTGTTTCTAGCTTTAAATTTCCGCTGAATGGAATTTTTAAATCCGCTTAAGTGAAATTTTTGTTCACTTATCCGGAATCCGCCTATGTGAAATTTTTTTCACTTATCCGGACTCCGCTTAAGTGAAATTTTTTTTCACTTAAGCGGGGTTCGGTTAAGTGAAAAACCCGCTTAAGTGAAAGAAATACTGTGACATTTTGCCGTTTCTCTTAAGCGTGTTTTACTGTATTATCAAAGCCAGAAGGCCTTCGAGTTTTTAAGCTAAGAAAAGCATTTTTAACTGCATCTATTAAAATATATTCGTGTTCAAGCTCGGTATCTGAATTGATCATATCAATAGAAAGTGAAACAAGAGATTCTACATACATTGATATTGAGTCTGAACTTATTAGTTTCGGGATGATTTTCAGTGAAAGTTTCTGCTGAAGCATATGCTTTTTCTGTTCCAGACATTGTTAACAAGCCATTACCAAGTTTTAATGCTGGAATATTAAAATTATGTTTTATTGTTACTTTTACAATATTCCAAAAAGGTTTGCCACCCACTCAATTCCAGGCCCTATTTCTAAAGTTTGCTATTCCATCTTTAATTATTTTTGTTAACATTTTCGGTTCTGTTAAATAAGTGTTATTCCTCGTCCTTATCCACCTTGATGTGTAACTATTCGCTATTTTAATAAGGTAGAGGTAAAACGTTAGCACTGTTTAGTCGTACTTCTTTTAATACTGTTCAACACTATCAATAATAGCAGAAGTGAACGAAGATAGATTTGCATCAATTCGCAATTGGTTTAATTCATTAATATTATAAGTTTGAAATATTTCTTAACTTTTGCCGAATTTGGCTCTTAAATGTAGCCTAGTTTGCGTTTTTATAGTCGAAAATTTTGTTTCTTCTGCAAACTGACAAGGTAAATGTGCTTATAGAAACGATGGAAGGATATTTCCCCATGAATTGTCTTTTATGCATCCCCAATCCATATGTTTGCAATTAAAATCGCCTCTCACCATAAAGGTATCTTTTAGATGACTCCAATTTTTATCGGCAATTCTCTTTTGAGTCAGCATCCATTTAAACGCTGCAAATTTTAATAGCTGCAATTTTTGCTAAATGAGAAGGAAATATATCTCCACACTCTTTACTCCGCTTATGTGTCAAACAATAAGAAAAAGCACAAAGAAGAAAGAGCGATAACTCTGCAATTATTTCAAAATCTGCAACTTTGTTACCCCGGACACCGTATACGTCCTCCGCCTACATGCTTAAAAATTGCAGGGGGTAATTGCAGCGTTTAAAAGCAGTCTTACTAACTTTTGTAAATCATTATTGAAATCAAATTTTGTATGTGCTGTGCTTGAATGAATGTGCTTAAAATATTGTTAAGAAGTACCTATCATGCTAGTATCCAAACATCGGGCTGTTTAAAATTTAGCGTCATTGATATGATGGTATACCATTATTTCTTCAATATGAAATATTATGAAAAAAATTCACTTCTGAATGCAAAACAAATAAAAAAAACTCAAGGTGGGCAACGCAATAACCTTGGCCTAACTCAAACCCAAAACAAGAATTCAATTTACCTAACAGCAATCAAACAAGAATTAGTTGTACGAATTACGTGTCGAATTTGTGGTCCATTGAGTTACGAATAAGAAACTTGAAAGGAAATTTTTTCTGATGGTTTTTTTTGATGGTTTCCTTTAAAATGAAAATATTTTTCATCTAACTTTGCCCACATTCATTGTTCCGTTTCTCTGTTCCATGTTTTGCTGAGGAAGGTACGTAGGTTTATTAACTTGTATTTTTGCTCTTCCTACAATCGACGAATTTACATTTGGCCTGAGAAATCCTTTAAATTCCTGTCTGGCACTGGTATATGTGAACGAACATGTTCCATTTACGTGCGAAAGAGTGGGTGTAGTTTTTTATCTTTTTAAGATTTCGAGAAATTCGCTTGGCATTTGAGAATGCAGGAATCGTTTCCGCCAACCTGCATGGCATTTCATCTAGGCGTCCGAAAATAAAATGATCGAATTGACAAATCGTGACTATTTCGATTTGAAAGATATATACGCAATTGTAAATATATACATAAGTACATTATGTAGGTAAATTTTGCATAATACTGGCATTCGAATTTAGGTGAATATGTTACGTTTTATTGCAAGTGTCAAGTAGGGTTCCCAACTTTTTTTCGACCGATTATAGTATTTTTCACTATTAGCTATAAAAAATATAGTACTCTTCAAAAATATATAGTATTTTATAAAAAGGTTAAAAATAGGCCAAACATATTATTAGTAATTATTTATTTTTATAAAATCTATATTTTTTTGTGCTTTTAGCATCGTTTAACAATTTTGTATTTAAAATAAATGTGTCATAGGCTTTATCGCAATCAGTTTTCAAATTTATGTAGATTAAAAGTTCATTTTTGATTAGTGAAATGCTTGCTTCTTCTCGCCATTTGGAATTCATAATTGAAAAAAATTCTGTGGCAGGAATAGAGAGTAAAAAAGAAATTACATTTGGTAAGTTGTTTTTGGATTTTTTAAAAATATATTGCCATTTTTGGTCTGTTTTTCTGTCGCTAAACTCATTCATATTTTTTATTCTCGTAAAAATTTCGTCTAGTATTAAAATCAGTCAACAATTGATTTGAATTGAGACAATTCATACAAAAACCGACAAAGAAGGTTGGAAAACCTGGCCCATTCCACTTTTTCCAATTGTAGATAAATATTGCGTTGTAGTCTTGTAGTAGTCTTTGTAGACTTTTTTGTACCTTTAGTTTTTTAGGTGTTAATTTACCACTGGAGTTTGACGAACTTCCACTGTCGCTTCCACTTTCCATATTTGAAACAAGCTTTTATTTTTAAAACATTCGAAAACTATAGACGTTTGACAGCAAGACTTAGTCTCATTCGGATACATGTATAAAATGGAACCTTAAAGTGCAATCAAAGTGTGTTTGATATTTGTTTATATGTTGCAAAATGATTGATAAATCAAACTGAAATATAGTACTTTTTCGTACTATATATTTCTTCAGCAGTATATAGTACAGAGACCCGAAATATAGTACAATACTATATATTATAGTACGGTTGGGAACCCTAGTGTCAAGTAATGTTGAATTTACAGCGCTGACACATCGTCAGATTTTTCACAAAACTGGCAAAATACAAAAAAAAATCATTTGTTAATTGCATAGGGGAGACCGGGGAAAACAGTAACATTTTTTACTTTTGAGGTTCCTGCTCTTTCGTTGCAGGAATAACGGAAAATGAAATATATTACCTTAAAGAGACTGGTTATTTATCTAGAAACTGATGAAGTAAAGTTTTAATAAAAGCTGAATTCACATAGCTGTTAACATTTTCCCAAGGCTCTTCGCTTGTTACTTTTGTCCTATAGGTATGTCCAAGACGAAAGTACAACGAAGTTAGCCCTTATTTGTTTACCGTATTTAATCGATTGGTTAATCATATTGCCTGATAAGGTATATGGGTTTCCTTTATCATATTATTTTAACCAGGGAATTGTTGATCCACAAAAGTGAAAGATGAAAGAGGAGCCTTTGATTTAATGTTTAAATATAAACGTTTTTATAAATGGACGTTGTGTCAATCGATCATCGAATAGTTCTTCCTACATAAGTTCGAGGTATTATAACTACGAAAATCACACGATAACTTTCGTATAAACATATTAAAACACTTCTTGTGGATAAAAGTAACTTGTTACGTTCCCCTTGTACCTTGACCTTCTGCATACGAATCGTCTAGATTCTTGTACGCATGTATGACTATGCGTACAAGAATGGCCATGTAGCGACTATTCCACTACTATTAGCCTTCTACACACAAAGCGTTACGTCATAGATAAAACACTGAACATTTTCAATCAATTTATCACAATTTTGGAATAAATTGACATTTGACATTGCCATTTTACAAAAATGTTAAGTAACTACTTCAAATTGTACGCATGGTGACTGACAATGCTGTCCGGCGACTTGCAGCTTCTGTGATAGGGACGACGTATAAGTGCAGCTTACGCCTGCACACAAGTCGCAAATAATAGAAGTACGCATTCTTAACGAGACCCTTCGTGTGCAGAAGGCCTAAGTGTGCCCTTACTTTAAAAAAAAAAAGGTAAATACATAATTCATTTACATAGATTATTAGATTTTTTTCAATGATTTTATAACCACCAGTTATAAAAAACGATGCAAGAATGCTTGTCAGGCTAGTATTTCTTCTAAAAATAACAACCCAAACGAAGTTTTTACCACTAGTATTGGCAGGGTAGTCAGGGTATACACCAAAGTAAGTGTATTCTTAAATCCACGATAAATGATGTAAAAATTGGAGATAAACCTTTACTGTAGAACGATTTTTTTCTTAAAATATACCCAAGAACCACAACCTAAAATACTTCCAACCAGGACCCATGTTCTGTAACTTAGGCGATAACTTTTCGCATCGTTAAAAAATGAAACGATCCATTCCGCATTTATCGCCTCTGGAAAAAAATGTGTTTCTGTAAGTCGATGCGATAACTTCAACTTCTATTTTGACTGGAATTTCCATTGGAAGGCGATAAGTCTATTTGACGTTTTAAAACAAAAAAAGTTAAATTTGAAATCAAATTTATTTTTATTCGCGATTTATTTGTTTGAATTATTTGTTTGAAAGGTGAAAAATATAATGTAATATATAATTGACAAGGTCCTTACTAGTCAACTGATGAGTCCAAGTGAGATCGCCGGGACGAAACGCCTAAATTTTTGTGGACTAATGGCCGTAAAAAGCTATTTTGAATCAATAATTCAACAAGTCCAATTAAATAGTGCTAAGTTTTCTACTTGGCTGATGTATTTCAGTAGTATATAGAGTTTGTATTATTAAAAAAAACCTTCATATAAAATATAATAAACTAGCAAAACCCCCCCGCTTCGCAGGGCGTTAAAAAAAATAGTTTTTTTTTATTTGTTTTCCAGCGAATGTGTTGAAAAAAAGAGTAAATTATTAAAAATAAAAAAAAAAATGTTGCCGGTGACAGGAATCGAACCTGAGACCCCTCACGTCTAAAGCGGAGATCTTTTTTTTTTCATTTTAAATTCATTTTTGTTTTTCATTTTACTCATAACTAACTTAAAGCTAGACAAAAATTCATAAAAACTAGCCTACTTATCAATAACTTACATCTTTCCACTGCACCACGAACTCTATTTATTTAATTTGCGCAAACTACTAAATATTGTTCAAAGCAGTGACCCATGTGACCAATTGAAATTTCATTTCTTTTTTTAACAGATTTTCTTTATTTTTTTATATTTTTTTTTGTCCTGAACCTTCTACCCTTGTTCCTCTTTAATTAAAAAAAATTCACTCAATAATCAGTTTTGTTTACCTTTTTGTTTTCAGCCATAGATCAATTTGTTTTTTTTTGTTGTTTTCTTTTTTGTACTTCCCTTTAACACGTTCAAAATTTGAATAAAACTATTATCGTTTGCTTCTGGGTCCGTGATAATATTTGACATTTAAAATGAAAAAGTTAACGATTTTCAAAGATACAGAAACGCATTTTATCGAATTTTTCCAGGATTTCTATACCGAGTGTTCCAGTCGGTAAAGTTATCGACTGTCAAAGTTATAGAAACCCGATAATGCGATAAAGTGTGTTTCGTTTTATTTTCCATCGTTTCTCGACAATTTTTATCGACGCGATAGTTACAGAACATGGGTCCAGATCCGGGACACCCTATATAATGTGGCTGAATTGTAAAATTTATATAGATATGGTTATATTCTACCTTATTATTAACATTCGTAATTATAAATTTTATTTTTTTTAAATAATAAATGAATCGAATTTTTTGTATTGAATGCAATGAACAGTATAGTAGATAATAATGGGTGATTTTTTAAGAGGTTTAGAACTTTTAAAAAAAAAAACACAAAAAATTCGAAAAAATGAATGAAATATTTATTTGAATCGATAGTTTGAACCTTGCAATTTAATGTTTAAAGATAATTTCATGCAAATGTTGACCGCGGCTGCGTCTCAGGTAGCCCATCCGCTGAGTCCAATTTTGGCATACTCTTTCACACATATCGGCCGGTATCTCACGAATGAATGCATGGATGTTGGCTTCCAGTGCGTCAATCGAAGCGGGCTTGTCCCTATAGACATTAGCCTTGACATACCCCCACAAAAAATAATCTAATGGTGTCAAATCGCACGATCTAGGCGGCCAATTGACCGGCCCGAAACGTGAAATTAACTGTTCACCAAATTGCGCCATTGTTTCGCGTGCTGTGTGGCATGTGGCACCGTCTTGTTGAAACCACATATCATGCAAGTCAAGAACTTCCATTTCGGGCAAAAAAAAGTTTGTTATCATCGCTCGGTAGCGTTCACCATTGACAGTAACGCTGCGATTCGCATCATCTTTGAAGAAATATGGCCCAATAATGCCGCCGGCCCATAAACCGCACCAAACAGTGGCTTTTTCGGGATGCATTGGTAGCTGTTGCAATGCTTCTGGCTGATCTTCACTCCAAATGCGGCAATTTTGCTTATTTACGTACCCATTCAACCAAAAATGAGCCTCATCGCTGAACACAATTTTTCGATAAACAACATTTCGAACCGAGCACGAATTTTGATAGTAAAATTCAATAATTTGCAAGCGTTGTTCATTTGTAAGACGATCCATGGTTAAATTGCAAACCAAACTGAAGCTGTTTGACAGTGACACAAGGTACTAAACACACGTCAGCTGTCAAAACCAGTGTTGCCAAAACCAAACCAGCTTAAATTTTGGCTCTAACAGTTTAATAGTTTTGAATGAATTTTAAGCAAAAGAGGTTTTTAACTTTGGAAAAAAGCTTCCGGATGTGGCGGTTTTATAAGCCAAAAACAATTATTATTTTAAATATTAAATAATATACCTACTTTTTTCTTAGTGAACAACAATTTGTTTCCAAAGCATGAAAATATATAACCAAGTAAAAGTGCAATTGAATTTATAGAGATGAAGGATAGATTGTTCGAGGAATTTCCCAACTTAAACGAGTTTCTCCGTTACACATCTGTAAATTAGGTGTTTTTTATTGATAATCCTGGGAGAGTAATGCAAGTCCGAATAAAACCTTATATTCACAATTATATCCATCTTTGACACCTTCGCTAATTTGGTATCCGTGTCAAATTCATCTGTCACCAAAAATAATAAATGCATTTTTGGAAACAAAATTTGGTTCATTCGGATTTGTATTGCTGATGCGCGTATTTATTATTTTTATAGCTATTATATTTTTGCAATTATCCACTATTATGGATCCTCACCGGTTGATTTCCCAAAACAAAACTTTAAATACCTAGGTACGAATAATGAATTCAATTTTGATACTTATTCATGTTATCGTATTAAGCAACTTTAAAACCGATAAAGGGGTGTTATGTACATATTGATCTAAAATTCATGGTTTTTCAAAAATGTGATCGCCGCACGGTTGATTTCGTTGAAATTGAGTGTTTGCTATGTTGATATTTCCCCCCGCTCCAAGTCAATCCACCTGTGTCCGTTAACGGAAGTGCTATCGTTAAAAAATGAAACGATCCATTCCGCATTTATCGCCTCTGGAAAAAAATGTGTTTCTGTAAGTCGATGCGATAACTTCAACTTCTATTTTGACTGGAATTTCCATTGGAAGGCGATAAGTCTATTTGACGTTTTAAAACAAAAAAAGTTAAATTTGAAATCAAATTTATTTTTATTCGCGATTTATTTGTTTGAATTATTTGTTTGAAAGGTGAAAAATATAATGTAATATATAATTGACAAGGTCCTTACTAGTCAACTGATGAGTCCAAGTGAGATCGCCGGGACGAAACGCCTAAATTTTTGTGGACTAATGGCCGTAAAAAGCTATTTTGAATCAATAATTCAACAAGTCCAATTAAATAGTGCTAAGTTTTCTACTTGGCTGATGTATTTCAGTAGTATATAGAGTTTGTATTATTAAAAAAAACCTTCATATAAAATATAATAAACTAGCAAAACCCCCCCGCTTCGCAGGGCGTTAAAAAAAATAGTTTTTTTTTATTTGTTTTCCAGCGAATGTGTTGAAAAAAAGAGTAAATTATTAAAAATAAAAAAAAAAATGTTGCCGGTGACAGGAATCGAACCTGAGACCCCTCACGTCTAAAGCGGAGATCTTTTTTTTTTCATTTTAAATTCATTTTTGTTTTTCATTTTACTCATAACTAACTTAAAGCTAGACAAAAATTCATAAAAACTAGCCTACTTATCAATAACTTACATCTTTCCACTGCACCACGAACTCTATTTATTTAATTTGCGCAAACTACTAAATATTGTTCAAAGCAGTGACCCATGTGACCAATTGAAATTTCATTTCTTTTTTTAACAGATTTTCTTTATTTTTTTATATTTTTTTTTTGTCCTGAACCTTCTACCCTTGTTCCTCTTTAATTAAAAAAAATTCACTCAATAATCAGTTTTGTTTACCTTTTTGTTTTCAGCCATAGATAAATTTGTTTTTTTTGTTGTTTTCTTTTTTGTACTTCCCTTTAACACGTTCAAAATTTGAATAAAACTATTATCGTTTGCTTCTGGGTCCGTGATAATATTTGACATTTAAAATGAAAAAGTTAACGATTTTCAAAGATACAGAAACGCATTTTATCGAATTTTTCCAGGATTTCTATACCGAGTGTTCCAGTCGGTAAAGTTATCGACTGTCAAAGTTATAGAAACCCGATAATGCGATAAAGTGTGTTTCGTTTTATTTTCCATCGTTTCTCGACAATTTTTATCGACGCGATAGTTACAGAACATGGGTCCAGATCCGGGACACCCTATATAATGTGGCTGAATTGTAAAATTTATATAGATATGGTTATATTCTACCTTATTATTAACATTCGTAATTATAAATTTTATTTTTTTTAAATAATAAAT
The DNA here is from genome assembly GCA_951394125.1 of Epistrophe eligans. Lineage (NCBI taxonomy): Eukaryota > Metazoa > Arthropoda > Insecta > Diptera > Syrphidae > Epistrophe > Epistrophe eligans. The sequence continues at coordinate 57,144,131 of OX596030.1, forward strand.
GAATCGAATTTTTTGTATTGAATGCAATGAACAGTATAGTAGATAATAATGGGTGATTTTTTAAGAGGTTTAGAACTTTTAAAAAAAAAAACACAAAAAATTCGAAAAAATGAATGAAATATTTATTTGAATCGATAGTTTGAACCTTGCAATTTAATGTTTAAAGATAATTTCATGCAAATGTTGACCGCGGCTGCGTCTCAGGTAGCCCATCCGCTGAGTCCAATTTTGGCATACTCTTTCACACATATCGGCCGGTATCTCACGAATGAATGCATGGATGTTGGCTTCCAGTGCGTCAATCGAAGCGGGCTTGTCCCTATAGACATTAGCCTTGACATACCCCCACAAAAAATAATCTAATGGTGTCAAATCGCACGATCTAGGCGGCCAATTGACCGGCCCGAAACGTGAAATTAACTGTTCACCAAATTGCGCCATTGTTTCGCGTGCTGTGTGGCATGTGGCACCGTCTTGTTGAAACCACATATCATGCAAGTCAAGAACTTCCATTTCGGGCAAAAAAAAGTTTGTTATCATCGCTCGGTAGCGTTCACCATTGACAGTAACGCTGCGATTCGCATCATCTTTGAAGAAATATGGCCCAATAATGCCGCCGGCCCATAAACCGCACCAAACAGTGGCTTTTTCGGGATGCATTGGTAGCTGTTGCAATGCTTCTGGCTGATCTTCACTCCAAATGCGGCAATTTTGCTTATTTACGTACCCATTCAACCAAAAATGAGCCTCATCGCTGAACACAATTTTTCGATAAACAACATTTCGAACCGAGCACGAATTTTGATAGTAAAATTCAATAATTTGCAAGCGTTGTTCATTTGTAAGACGATCCATGGTTAAATTGCAAACCAAACTGAAGCTGTTTGACAGTGACACAAGGTACTAAACACACGTCAGCTGTCAAAACCAGTGTTGCCAAAACCAAACCAGCTTAAAAATCACCCGTTAGATAGAGCCTACGTCAATAACACTTCAAGTTTATATATGTACATAGATGAAAAGTTTTATTTTTAAACAAATACCTACCTCTTCCTATAACATACATATATGATATTAATTATTTTGTTGTTAAATTTTTGGTTCTTACAAATTTTGGCTCTAACAGTTTAATAGTTTTGAATGAATTTTAAGCAAAAGAGGTTTTTAACTTTGGAAAAAAGCTTCCCGATGTGGCGGTTTTATAAGCCAAAAACAATTATTATTTTAAATATTAAATAATATACCTACTTTTTTCTTAGTGAACAACAATTTGTTTCCAAAGCATGAAAATATATAACCAAGTAAAAGTGCAATTGAATTTATAGAGATGAAGGATAGATTGTTCGAGGAATTTCCCAACTTAAACGAGTTTCTCCGTTACACATCTGTAAATTAGGTGTTTTTTATTGATAATCCTGGGAGAGTAATGCAAGTCCGAATAAAACCTTATATTCACAATTATATCCATCTTTGACACCTTCGCTAATTTGGTATCCGTGTCAAATTCATCTGTCACCAAAAATAATAAATGCATTTTTGGAAACAAGATTTGGTTCATTCGGATTTGTATTGCTGATGCGCGTATTTATTATTTTTATAGCTATTATATTTTTGCAATTATCCACTATTATGGATCCTCACCGGTTGATTTCCCAAAACAAAACTTTAAATACCTAGGTACGAATAATGAATTCAATTTTGATACTTATTCATGTTATCGTATTAAGCAACTTTAAAACCGATAAAGGGGTGTTATGTACATATTGATCTAAAATTCATGGTTTTTCAAAAATGTGATCGCCGCACGGTTGATTTCGTTGAAATTGAGTGTTTGCTATGTTGATATTTCCCCCCGCCCCAAGTCAATCCACCTGTGTCCGTTAACGGAAGTGCTATCGTGCAGGGTATGTCATTCGAATATCGAACCAAAATGCCCTTATTTCCGATTTGTACGTTTAGTCCAAGAATAATTTACCCTTCCTTGGTTCAGTTATCTCTATCTTTCGTGGGCGCGGGCGTGGACACTGATCAACGTGATTTTTTTATTTGTGATTAAATACGGATTGTGACCAGATTGTTGCTTCTTTTCTGAAAGCCCGAAAGACTGCTTGCCTGAGATTTATCAGTAAAACAAAAAGTCTCCGAAAACAAACACATTTTTTTCAGAATTTCTTTCTTTACTTGACTGTGATTTTAAACATCACTCTTTAAAACCCTAATTGATTTAATGCATTATTTGATACTGTAAATATGTTTTATCTGCAATTTGAGATCTTAACCTGGAAGATCCGATGCTTATTAGAACTCAAGCTACTTTACACACCTTCTTTATGAATAATTAGAGCGTAAATAAATCTTCCGTTAACCGTGATTTTCAGATTTGAGTCAAGCTAATATATTTTGTAATTATAGAAGGTGAAAGAATGCTAATGCTTATACAAGTTCTATTTTAATAAACCGGTATTTTCAGTATAGCGTATATTTAAAATTTAAGCGAATGTTGGCTGATATAATTTTTTGAATAAAACTTCTTTTCTTTAAATAATATTTCACAATGTACATACCTACCTACATTTGGTTAATATTTTTGGAAATAAGTACATATGAGTTCAAATAATAACTTTTTCTCATCATGTTTTTAGCCTTTCTCAGAATGATACCACAGACATTCCTTCAGTATACATCCAACGTATACCTATACAATTGCTTACAAAACAAAACAAAATATCAAATCTCTCTTGAGCAAGTAAAAACCCCCCAATTACACCTTGGACACATCTCTACCCTTCTCTTGTGAAACTTTTAAAATGCCTTACCTGCTAATTTGGAGCTTCCTGTTACCAAGCTTGACCACAGCGTTTGAAATATGATAACACCCTTATTCCATACACCGCACCGGTCAAAACTTAGCCAACAGAACTAAACCAAATAACCAACAGACTTCAGGTCATGTGGTAGACACATGTTTGCAACTTTTACATGAAACGTACTATTAAACTCATATTCCACCACCCTGTAGTTTTAAATACATTCTGAATCCTTCTGTGTATTTAAGCCAAACATTTCCGACCGGGACTCAGCTGATGATCAAAGAACATTTCTTTTTTCTTTTGGACCTAAGTACGTGTCTAATAGTACATACCCACACCCAGTTCCTGCCCCCAAAAGCTACGCCCCTCAGTGAAGTGACATTTGGGGAACATGGAAGAAATGATGTTTAATGCAGTAAAATGTTCACGAGAGTTGCCACACCACAGCACCGCGCATCCTTGCTGGATTTTAAGTAAAAAATTTAACTTAAACTTATGACATAGCATTACATATTCTTTGCACGATTCCGAAATTGCATAATGGGATAATTTAATAGAAGGAAGAAGTTTTTCTTTAAGACGCTTCGCATTTCGACAAGCAAAGAGGTAACCATTTTTTGTAGAAGCGGGTGGAAAAAATTCTAAAGAAGGAGCTGGGTATAAGTTTATTCTTCCCTGAAGGTTACATTCTGTTGCCGCCTTACCCGTGCGACATTATCGTCTCCCTTATACCAGGGGGAGTTTTAAGTTTACAACAACTCTAACCAGAAAGTTTTGCTAAGAGTGTTTCGAGAGTATAGGTATATGCTGTAGCCATACAAACCCTAGTATATACTGTGTGGTTGTTGAACATGCATTGCATTGTAGAGAAGGACTTGTCGAAAATATTAGAGCAGCGTTGGTAATAACTTTTTATTAAAAAGTTTTTACCACATCTTTCTTTTTGAAATATATTTTCCAACAAGACGATGCAGTTGGTATTTTAAGTTTTGCTGTGGTTTTACACACCGAGTTTATAGAGAATGTTTTATCATTTTGTTAAGAACCCTATCAATGGTAAACAGACCTATTATACTGTAGTAGTAGTAGTTGCTTTTCCATACTGTATTTGTTTACTTCCTTTATTAATTAGACAGATGAAGCAATGCTTCTTTAGTGGTTTGCGATATTTTTCTTTTTTATTTAAAAGAACTCAATCAGAGTGTGAGAAGGTATAAACCGGAGTCGCTATGTTCTAGATTTTATATTTTTAAAAATTTTGATATTTGTTCCACGAAGTGAGTTTAAATTTAACATGTACTTTTAAAAATCCTTTTAAACTTAAAGTTTGTTTTTAACTCATTAATTTTTAAATGTATTTTTGTTTCTATCAGAACAAGTAGCTATAGCCACCTACAATAGGGATGAAACGATACCTCAAAGGTGTTGAGTACTTGTAACAGAATTTAAAAAAATTTAGTATGAGAAATACAATTTTTTTTTCGGACATTTGATTAGAACCCCCATTTGAAAATGCCGAATAAGATAAGAAAATAGACAGAGAATACCACTATATATTTTTTTTATTTTAATTCCATACATTTATAACTTAATGATAAAAGAATTAATAATGTGTTGTGCCACCACAGTTAACTATGACCTCGTACATCCTGTTGGGTAAGGAGTCATATAATTTCTGTATATAATCCAGAAAAATAGTCTCCCAGGCACTTTTTATTCCTTCAATGAGTTCCGATTCAGTTTGATATTGCGTTCCAGACTCGTATACCTTGCGTGCTAACCATCCCCAAACATTTTCCATAATGTTGAGGTCGGGCGAGTATGGCGGCCAGGTTAATAAGGGCACCTTTTGAAGCTCAATCCAAGATTTAACGAGCTTAGAGGTGTGGATAGGGGCGTTATCCTGCTGGAACTTTCATTCCAAGGGACCAAAAATATCCTTGATTGCAGGAAAAGCCTTCTTTAATACACCATTGTAAGCTGTGGCATTCATACGACGAGTAAGAAATTGCAATTTTATGGTGCCATAGTAAGTAATGGCTCCCCATACCATGACACCACCAGCACGGCTGTGCAGTCGATCTAAAGTATGCTCTTCCTTTTGAAGATCATGAAAGTAAGAAGCATAGCCATCGGGACCCTCCAAATTAATTTTTTTTCGTCTGAAAAGACTACAAGCTGCCACTCCTTCGTCCAGGTCATATGCGCTCTGCAGAAATCGAGGCGTTGTGTCTTTCGAAGTTGGTTAAGAGGTGTTTTTTTTTTTATTTTTATACGTTTTAAATGTTCAGCATTAGAAATAATTCTTTGGCTAGTCCGCACGCTTGCTTTTACACCGGTTTTTTCTTTAATTTTGGCTGCAGAGTCGTGCGAATTGGACGCGTGCCTCAAAATAATTCGCTTGTCAGCTTCTGTAATCACAGAAAAACTTAAGGTCTTTTTAAATGCAACCTGAATTGCACGGCACTTAAAGTAAGAAGGAATAGAAAGATAGTATAGGATAGTGGACTGAGAAATAAGACAATTTTGCGGAATAAACCAATAAAAGTGGTTCTGCCGGTATACTACCACGGTATACTACCACTGACATTTTTGTAGAAAAGGATTAGGGCAATTAGTTTGTAGTACATTATTTTTTGATATTGTAAAATTTTTCATCATCTTTTGCATTTAATAAAATAAAAATCAAATTAAAAATGGTTTCATGCAACTTTTTCGTATTGAAGGCGTGGCCTCATCCCCTTGATTTTAACACACAAAGTAGCCTCAATTCTGCCGATTATTTTAAGGCCTTAACCTTGAAGATTGGTTTATTTTTAAAAAAGTTATGGCTATTTTAATTAAATTTAATAAATTTTTTCAACTTTTTTTCTTCACAAAATGTGCAAAACGGTAAATTCCTCACTGAAAGACGATCGAAGCGAACGAACAAACAGAGAAAAAGTGATTTTGATAAGTTTGGTTTTTAGTTGGAGAAACACTTATCATTTTCACTAAGCAAAAATATGATAACTTGATAATTGTTAATTGAGTGAAATGTAAAATGGCTTTGTGCAACTCTTATCACTTACACTTATCAGAATTCCTTTAAATTGATAAGTGATTAGTGATAAGTGGTTGGTGCAATAGGGCCCATATGTTCAAATGTTATTAGAAATTGAAAACATTTTTTCCGTAGGGGCATCATTCACAAAGTACAGAAAGTTGCTCAATTTAATTTTGAAAGTCGACTTTCAATTATTCAGACACAATAATCATATCGAAATTCCTTTAATGTTCGAAACGCGCCCAGTACTCCAACAATTTTCCGAATACCTATTGGTCCAGCGTTTTCAGCAACAAGGGGCTGTCTGTGATATTCCGCATGTTGGAAGGCCTCGTGCAGTTTGAATGAGTATTAAGGAAAACCCCGAAACTTCCAAAAGGCGATGCACGTTCTAAGCAGTAGGTGATGTCTAGGCAGTCTTTACAGATAATTTTACGGCAGTTAAGTACTAAGGAACGAACATTCGTCCATTTTGACATTTTGTTCACATAGCATTTTTTTTATCCGTCACGAATGACGTTTTACTTTGACAATTCGCTTGATTAGTTTCGAAATCAATTTAAAAAGTGTTTACAAAACCGTATGAGATCAAAAAATTATTTGTTAAAAAAGAGAATTTTGCTGTTATTAATTATGAAATTAATAAATGACTTCATGTGCACCCAATTAACAAATCCCGAAATTCTGAAGGAGAATATGTTTATTTAATAACAAAATTGGAAAAATATCCGAACAAGTTTTTTAAATATTTTAGGATGTCAAAGGAAAAATTTGACATCATATTTAGATTAATTAAGAAAAACTTACTTTCGGAACCTTCAAGCTTCAGAAAAGATGTAATTTGTGCCAAAGAAAAGTTTGTTATAACGCTACGGTAAGATATAGTAAATATTCCCCTGGCTTTTTTGCTAATTGTATACCTTATCTTTTGTAGATTTCTTGCTACAAGTTTCTAATGGGAGTATCGACAGTAAAAAAGCAGTAGATACAACGATTCAGGCTGTCATTTCCAATTGCTTGAAAATTGCTATCCCAAGCTCTCTTTCCGAAGAAAATTGGAAACAGATTTCTGTGGACTTTTTGCAGCGCTGGAACTTCCCAAATTGCCTAGGTGGTGTTGATGGCAAACATGTTCTGATATTTGCCCCAAAATATAGTGGAAGTTTATACTTCAACTATAAAAAATCATTTTCGTATAACCTGATGGCCGTTGTGGACGCAAATTATCGTTTTCTAATGGTTGACATTGGAGCTTATGGGAGCAATGCAGACTCAAGGGTTTTCAGCAGCAGTCCTTTAGGAAGTGCTTGGCTTAATAATCCTAGGCAACTCAATATTCCAGATGATTCTCCTCTTCCTGGAACGACAGCTAAATTGCCTTATATAACTGTAGGAGATGTGGGTTTTGCACTAAAATTAACCATTATGAGGCCATTCCCAGGACAAAAACTTTCACAACGGGAGAGAATCTTTAATTACAGGTACCTACCTGGTATTAAAAGTTGTAACCAATGTTATATTTTCAAGTCTTATTTTTGCAGATTGTCTAGAGCAAGGAGAGTCGTGGAAAATGCCTTTGGCATCCTGGCCCAGACCTGGAGAATACTTTTGAAACGCCTAGAAGTCAATAAAGAGTCAGAGAACAAAATAATATTTTGTTGTTGTATTCTTCATAACTTCCTCAGGATAAATACAGATGAATCTTCAGTGCAGAGAGACATCCGAACCCAAGCTACAATCCCTTCTTTAATTTCAACATCAGCTTCAGGTCCAGGATATGATGTGACTTAATTTTAAATATAATATGATTTGAGATGGAAAACACTAGTTTTGTCATATAAAAGAACATTTATTAAAAAGAATATTTACTCAAACAAAACAACAATACATATTTAATTTCATTAAGTAGGAACTTCTCGTTCAACAGTCTTTTTTATATATAGTACCTATCTATATAAACGTATTTATACACATTGATTTATGGCACTTCATAAAACTTAAAACTAATTTCAATAAAAAATAAAAAAAAAACATAAAATACAAAATACAAAATGAAGATATAAAAAAAGGAACTAATTATGAAATAAATAAAAAATAAATAACGAAAAATAAAAAATTCAAAAGCAATCATCACAAAAAACCACCAAAAACACATCGTCATTCATCTTCAAACTCTATGTCGTGGAACAATTGCAACGTCCGCATTTCCAACTTCGATTGTTTTTTCGGCTCCAGGAATTTGCACGTTGTGCTAGAGACATGAAAAACTTCTCTAAACGATGGTGAGTCAGGCTCATTAAGTTCGCTCAATGCTTCCAAAAATTTGTCGGTGTCTGATTTTTTTTTTTGGTAGGCTGATGTGGTTGTGTTGAATGGACGGAATTGTTCGGCCGCTTACTAGAGGATGTTGGATCCTCGGTTCCATCTACTTCGGAGAGATTACCTTGGGACTTCTACGTTCGGGATGAGGAACTTCATGATCTCAAAGTAAGGCCATGGCTTTTTATTTTTGAGCGCCTGTGATCCACTCGGAATGTTCTTTTCTTTTTTGTAATACTTTGCAAATGTTCACTGAATCAAAAAACAAACTTTAATACTAAATGAATAAATTTAACAAAATTATGTTTATGAAGGGTGGTTAAATTTTAAGGGCCGATGTTCATTTTGAATAAAACACAAATTATTTAGGAAATTATTGTCATTTCTTTTTATTATGATATTATTGATAAGGTTCAATTATGTATGGAACAAAATATCGGACAAATGGCCGCCGCGACCTCGGTGGCACACCTCCATCCGATGGTCCAAATTTTCTATGACGCTGAGGCATAATTGAGGTTCTATGCCGTTAATGTGCCGAATTATCTCATCCTTTATCTCTTTAATTGTTGCTCGCTTATCGACGTACACCTTTTCTTTCAAATAACCCCAAAGAAAGAAGTCCAACGGTGTCAAATCACATGATCTTGGCGGCCAATTGACATCGCCACCACGTGAGATAACACGGCCATTGAATTTGTCGCGCAAAAGAGCCATTGTTTCGTTAGCTGTGTGGCAAGTTTAGTGGCACCGTCCTGTTGAAACCACATATCGTCCACATCCATATCCAATATTTTGCCATCCTGCTTCTTTTTCGTACCTATCCACTTCCAAAATTAATCTTTCATCAAATTCCTAGAATTATTTACATTATTTCAGTGTTCATAATTCTTAAACATTTGTATAAGTTTTTATTGAATATAATTTACCTTTTTATCCATGTTTGTTTCAGCCATGACCAATCACCAACTAAACAAAAACAAGAATGATTTTGAGGTTATTAGCGCGCGAAAAATTCATTCGTTCCAGTGTGGATGGTATGTGGAACGTAAATAGAGTTTGATAGTTCGTAACAATCAGATTGCAATTCGTGACGACCAATTCATTTTCTCAAATTTCACTTATTTTAGCAATTAAAACTCAAATTTTAGTATCTTAACAAAGAAAGAAATGTTATTCATCAAATAAATCATAACGTTACTTATGCGCCAACCTGTACAATAACATGACCAATGTTGATGGTATAATTGGTTCCTTGTATCAATATACCAGTAAATTGAATGAAGAATATTAGCCACCTTACCGCGGGGGTTAACTAATATAATTAAACAACTTCTTTGACTTATAATCGAATAATTATTGTAAGTAATGAATAGTGATATTGACAGAAATGCTAATTTGTACAATAAGTTTCCATAGATAATTTGTTTCTATACACTCCTGGGTTAAGGATATTTGGGAATTTATTCAAGCACAACCAGCCAAAATGTATTTCCTTTTTTAGATTAATTATTTCGTAGTGTATGACTATTTTTAGCTAATTTTAGTGGAATTATAAAAGAGAAGTTTTGTAGTTTTTTTTTTAGTTTATTTGCTGTATACAAAAAAATAATCGAACTACCTTCTTTCCAAAAGAGAAGTAATTTCTGTTTATTAGCTAAGCCCTGAACACTTTTTGCAATACCTAACTACTGCATTCCTCTTTGTAATAGTTTATTTTGTCTGTGCGGTAACTAAAATGAAATGATTTACAACCCTCCCATTACAAAAATAACTTCTTATAGTTCTAGCAAAGGTATTTGCGCTTCATAATATTATTTCATCTAGCTTCCATATCACGAATTTCGAAAAGATTTTTTTTCACCTCTCGCTCTCACGTACTCTTCGTGATGAGCTTGACTGCAAAAACTTGTCGACTGACTTCGATCCGCATTCTCAAACGATATTCTTTCCACGGCACCGTTTTAGTTGCCATTTTTATTCTACTGGCAAATGTGTGGTCTTTATATGTACATATGTATATAATGTTTTCCTTTAAAAAAACCCTTCCCAAAGAGATGATGTGGAATTGAAATAGAAGTGTAAAAAAGAAGATTTGAAATGTTTTAAAAAGAACTGCAGTGTGTATGTATGTATATAGCTGAAAAGGACCAATGCCAATAATTAAACGTCAAAAGTGAGTAAACGTGCCCTGAATTTGTATAGTCAAATGTCAAATTGAAGTTGCAATGAAAATCTCCTGCTAGGTGAAAGTGGAAATTATAAAGAATGATGGTGAAATTTCCTTTTGAAATGAGTTTGGATTAAATAATACATTCAATATTATAAGTACAAGTTCGTACCTATATGATGTAACTAATTTACCTACATTATAATCCTCCTAAATATTTGAATGTATAGCTGTCTGTTTTTTCAAGACAGAAAACTACTTCTTATTTTATATCGAGTTTTTCAATAAGAGCGCTACAAAAGTTTTTTTTAAATAAAACAAAAACGGTTTTGGATATAAATGAAATTTTTTATTCCTGTGAAAGTACATTCGATGCCATTATGTATGGAACTCTTTTCTTTCTTTTGCATGGCCACCACGGGCACGCTTGCAGAAGTCCAACATTGAACCCAATTTTCGACGGTTTTCAAGCATAAATCGGCCGATACTGCTGCAATTTCAGGTTCGATATTCGTACGAAGTTCATCAATCGTCGCTGGCTTGTTGGCATAGACCATAGACTTGACGTAGCCCCACAGGAAATAGTCTAACGGCGTCAAATCGCACGACCGAGGCAGCCAAGCGACTGGACCATTTCGTGAGATAACACGTTCTCCCAACTTGGTTTCCAATAAATTGATTGTGACATTCGCTGTGTGGCTTGTGGCGCCGTCCTGTTGGAACCACATGTCCTCCAAGTCCATATCATCCATTTGGGGCCAAAAATATTCGGTTATTATTGAACCGTAGCGATCCCCATTCACAGTAACGTGCCGGTCTTGATCATCACGGAAGAAGTACGGCCCAATGACGCCGCCGGCCCATAAACCACACCAAACCGTAATTTTTTCGGAATGCAATGATGACTCATGGAGTACGTGTGGATTGCTGCCTGACCAATACCGCCATTCAGCCAGAAATGAGCCTCATCGCTGAAGATGATTTTTCGATGAAAATCCGCTCTTAACGTTGAGGCCACTTACTCCGAATTTCGGTAGTAAATTTTAATAATTTTGACTCGTTGTTGGCTAGTATATCTTTCCATCATGAATTGGCAAACCTTACTGAAGAGAAATGTCAAAAGAGCGGCAAGAAATATGGCGTCGTTTGCTGTCCCTGTTGCTCTACTTTTGTAGCGTCCCTGTTGAAAAACTCTTTATTTTAATTAGGTAAGTTCTTAAATTTATAAATAAAATATTTTTAGAAACTTAATATTTTGAGAGTAAAAGTTGAAGAACTCATCCAAACGCATTTGAAATATCAAGTTCAATAACTTCACTTTCTTCATAACGGTGTAAAAATTTGTAGATGATAAAATTTTTGATAATTTATCATCGTTTTCATTTGTGTGGATAGCAGGGACGCTGCGTGGTGCAATTGGACGATGATAAGAGGGGGAACAAAATTTGTCCTTTTTAGACACAGTCTCCACTAATTCTTTTTTTCCATCTAATTGAAAAGGGGCCAGTAAAGTCGGAAAGATGAGAGGCTTAGTGGTTTTGCCAGAGTGGAAGAACACATCTTAGAATATAATGGGTGGTATTTTTAGTACTCTTGCAACTTTATGATTACGAGGAAGATTCTACATGAAACTAAGCACTGATCTCTATAATACACTGGATAGTGTATTCCATACAAAGTATAACAGTTTTCGTGACGCCCAATTGAAGATGACATTAGTGGTACGAGCGCACCTTATGACGTCTCATTTTCACAAAAAAAATATATGGCAAGTGACAAGTAAATATAAATTGACGTAATTTTTTTTTATGCTGAAAAAACAAAACTGAATAAATTTTCAGAATGTTCTGTGATTTATTTAGAAATCTAATTAAAAAAATCATTCTAATTATTAAACATTTAAGTTTTGATTATTTTTGGTGATATATATAAAGTATAGTCACCCAAACATCAAAGAATTATAGTCTTTTATTTCCACAAATTTTGAAATGTATTTCGGAAAATATATTTTCTTGATTCAGTTAAATAATAACACATTTTGCATTAACCATGTAGGAACATTTAATGGTTGCTTCTAGTTCAACGTGAAGCAATTTATTATTATTGAAAACAAACAGTATTCAAATTAATTATGTACAAAGAAAAGTTGCGCATCGGTTTTATTTTTTAAAATGCAAGATCAATTGAAAGACAAACATTATTATAATTATGCAATAGCACAACATTACAATACAGTATTTAAAATTTTATACAATTCTGGTTTTTCATAATTTTGAAGTACAGAATACAGAAATAATTCACTTCGTAGATTTCCTGATGGTCGTTCAACAGGAAACCAAAGATGTGGGTGTTTTTGTTATGACCACCATAGCATACAATACGATGCTAACACTAAAATCTCGGGCGGTTTTAGATTTTATCGATATTTTTCACCTGCAAATGAAATAAATGCAGTTGTTAGTATTTCTTATTTATATGTATAAATATTTTTACTGTTTTTTTTTATATTAAACAAAATTATTATAATTCAAAATAATAAAAAAAATTTACAGATTTCAATCATAGAGTAACTATGGGGACATTGAAAATGAGTTTTATTAGGTCGATAACACAAAAACATGACTAATCTTTGTGATTTGTATTTTGTGTACTATTCTTGCATTAAAACTTTACAAGCTCAAGCTATCTTAGAAACCATTCTACAGTCTGAAGTACCAATTTGTACCTATATTTAATGTCACTTCCCAGTTGGCTCTTATAATCCAAATTCCAAACAAACCAACCAATTTCAACCTTTACGATTTTATTATTTGTAAAATACCTACTACAAATGTTCTATTCATGTACATAAATACATAAATACATACATACCTACATATTGTATATCATTTTTGTTGCCAAAATTCAGTGGTCGTTTTTTATTGCACTCATTCTACCATCTTCTCCCTTTTAGCAATATATCCTTTGTAGGCATACATACATATTTATGGTTCTCAAACGACAATTTTTCAGTTTTCTATTATGAAATTTTGTACGCCTTTTGATGCAGATTTGTAGCTTGTCATTTAAGCTTTAATTATTCATTTTCATTTAATTAATTTTGGTAATTTCTTTGGTAACACCAACCAAAAATTGAATCGTTCTCCCTATATGCTAGAGTTCATTCTCTATCTTTGTACTTTTCTCAAAGCGACCCTATAAACATTTTTAATGTAAAAACTTTATAAGAAATCAAGAAAAAGAGGAGAGTGAGAGATAAAAATTTAAAAACCAATATTGAAAGCAAAAACTCAATAATCTCGTATGAATTATATTCTTTATTTAATTTGAATGAAAATGTTGTTAAACGGAATAGTAAGATCCAAATATATCAAGGTACATACTATTTCAATATGAAACTAAGAACTAAACCAAGCATTTAGAACTTGGTGAAGAAATGAGTTACAGACTTGTCAAAAAACGGTCTTGAAAACTTGTTTTTTCGCCAGTTCCAATTTTTGTACTTTCTTTTTTTAATTAAAACTTTACTTAAAACTACACCTACTCAATGATGTTTACTCTTTTAAGCCGATTTTGTTTCCTTTTTTTTATTAATTGTTATCGAGTATTAATCGAATTTATGACCAAGTTGAATTTAAGATTTATAACTGAGAACTATTTTAAAGTTTCTTCTCAACAAAGTCGATGAAAAGAAACTTTTAAAATGTTCTCGTATATATTTACATATGTAAAATAATAATGTACATTTGACAAAAATTAAAATATGGATTTAAAATTGTATATCTGTTTAAGGCGGAACAGAAAGATATGTTTAAGAATAATAAAGAATAATTCACAGACGACTTCTTTTCTATTAGCAGTCAATAACTTTAAAACCAAAGAAAGACACATGAAACAAAAAACCACGGTATACTAATTAACACAACATTTTAACTTATATCATACTTATATCATTTTCCTTGTTTAATTGCACTTATACATAGTCAGCAATAGCCTCACCCTGAAAGTCATCATAAACATTCGGACGGAACTTCTTTTCCAAACCCAAAATACGAAAAGAATCGGAAAAGACATTCCAAGCCATAAGAAAAACCATTCATAGCATCTTCGCAACCCAATTGCCTGAAATCGTTGCACATTGTGTTGTTGAAGTTATCCCTCAAAAAGAACGACTAGAATCTGTAAAGTGTATTCATTTCCTGCTACTGGCCATAACGCGGCTTCTTAAAGCGTGAAGTGAAGTTGTTTTTCCTTCAATAGAGAGTGCGACGGACACCGGTAAGCTTTGTTGCAACGACGAACCAAAACTAGACGCTATGGTACTAGTGCCAGCCGAGCTTCCCATCGACGAAGGACGCGGACGATGTTCGATAAAATCAATCACCCAATCGAACCCAAGTTCTCTGTGCAATTATTGACGCGGGCACTAGTTGGGATAGCGTCGAGCTCTTCGTCGAATTGAAAATCTAGTTCTTCTATTTCTACTGCGGGCTTATTGGCTGTTAGTAGTGCGGCCGCTGCTGCTGCTCCTGATTGTGAAAACGGTGTCGTTGTTTGTTTCATATGGTCTTTAGTAATTGCATTTTTTTTAGAGGTAAAGAGACACTTCTTTCCATAAGCTCGGTACACCGTCTTCGGTGTTATCAGCGGTGATCGTCGTTGCACTTTCTTCATCCATATGGTCTTTCATAGCATGGGATTAGATGCGGTTGGCAGTTTATTGGTCCCCTTTGTTGGTGAAGGACTATCAGAGTTAGATTTTATGAATCTGGAAAACAAAACAAGATGTAGCAGTAGTAGTAACTTGTATTGAGTTTTTCTTTTACACATTTGTTTTTCTTATAAATTATAGTTTATTTCACTTACCTTATAAATTGCGAACTTAGAATTGGCCAAGCTACACATTGGGTATTTATTTGTTTTGATATGTGTTTATTTTTAACAATTTAATGAGGATTGAAAGAAAATTCTGCTAAAAAATTGTGGCAAAACAAGATGAAGAAAATAATTACTTGACGTTCCTGTCCGTCACTTTGAAAAAAAGATATGTTATACTTCTTACTGTTCTACAAAAATGTGTACGAGCGCACCGTATAACAGTCCTTCAATTGGCGTCAACTTCTTTGTACGAATGCGCTATCCAGTGTATTATAGAGATCAGTGAAACTAAGAGGTAGCGTCGAATTCATAGCGTTGGTATCGAAAATTGGTATTTCGTTTGTTTTTTTTTTCAAAGAACCAAGTATTTTTAATACGTTGTAGTATTTTTTGGTTTAAATTATAGCAAAAGTTGGCTATAGCTTCAACCTTTAACCTTCACTTTGTGGTCTTCTACGCCCGAATGATTGCAAGTACTTAAAACGTTACGTTTTTGAAGGGAAGATTAGAAATGAGTCCTATAAATTTTAAAAGCAAAATGCGCAAAATAGTTAGATAATCATAAGAGTCCTAAGTCTATCAATAAACATGGAAGTCAAAAATCTTTGCTGAGTCGTTGGGTTCATATATGTAGGTAGTTGAAGAAAAAGCTGAAAAATTGATATTGGATTGATAAAAAAAGATTCTCTTAGGAAAATACAGCCCTTCCAAATCTAAGAAATAAAGCCTTAAAACAGTGTCAGCGTTGCAAAAAATATAATATTTGTCTAGTCACCAATAATCCAACAACTAAAAAAACACATTATCTTTCAAACCACGATAATGCATTTCGAAATAATTCTTGGAACTAGACTTATAATCCCCATAAATTATTTGCGTGAAATTTATATGTATGTATATTGTTAAACCGCACAATTTCTAACTTTCGCAGAGTAGAAGGTAAAGTTAGTCATCATTTCACTACCGTTTCGCTTTCTTATAGCAACGCAGACGCAGAGCGTTGTGAAACTTTTTACTTAATAAATCAGATTGCTCGTACAGAAATCCATCAACTTAGTCCTACGACTTGGCACAGATTATTATAATATTCAAATCACCCAGCAACAGGACAAAAACAACCTGCTTCCCTAGTCCCAGTTGAGTCAATCCTTATCCTTAGATCATGTTTGCAAAAAAAAATCAGTATCTTAGTTACACAAATCCATTGAGAACTCGTAATGCATTTTAATGTGGTAATGAAATAAGATTATTATTTACGTATCTGGTAATATGGGAATTTCTTTGGGTTTTATTATTCAAATCATGTTATTTGGTATTGTAATTAAGTTTGAAATCACCTGATATATGGGAAAAGAAACTTTGCCTCTTGGGGATGATTCTTCTTTAAAAATTATTCACAACCCGAATGGGTATGTCATCGATGAAGGAAGTGTGTTCTTCTGAAACTTTATAATGGAATTTGTCTGTGAAATACAATTCCACATATACCTATTAACAAAGCTGTAGGAATATCCGAAATGGTCCCGCAAGGAGCAATATATTTCTTTGGTTGTTTCGCGAATGTTTTCTTTTTCAAATTTCTTTAGCTGACAGGTGCATTTTAAGGACGTTGCACTACAATTCTCTTAGATTGAACATTTTCAATGTGTTTCTGCCGTGTTAGATTGGGTTGTCTATTCGATATTGAAATCGGCAGCCTTAAGGCTGAACAAGAAAATTCGGTTAAGTAGACAAGGTTTGTTGGCATCTTTTCTGTTTGTTATATTTCAAAAGAAATACATACCTTAACATACACACTATATCAACTATATGACTACACATACCTACATTTTCAATTGAATTATGTTATAAAATTTACTAAAGGAGTATCTACGTTAAATGTATATAAATATATATATAATATACATTACAAAATGTACAAACAAAATAATCATCGGCTTTTCAAGTCGACCTTAAATATACAATTTTTAGAACGAGCGTTTCTACTAATAGGCGAGTTTTTTTTTTTCGACAAAAAACGGATCGACAGTAGCCTTGTTTTTATGTTTCTCATTCTTGTACTATTGAACACCTGTCAGAATAAAAAAATTAAATCGAAGAAATATTTGTAGCTCCAGTCCAGTTTTGTTCTTTCTTTCATTGATTTTTTCGTTCTAATATAAAGTAAAGTGAATTTATGCTGACACTGCATGCATGCATTTGCCTTTTGATCTGGTACTCATAAAGGTGGATTGGTGGAACTTTTCCAATATCATTATTGTTGTTACTAGTGTTATTTAGAAGTGGCAGATAAGTGTTTGGGTACAGTCGGTGCTAGTGTCATTTGTTCTGGTGAAGCTGGTGCTGGTCTGGTACTGCTAACTAGTGCTTGCAATGATTTAGAAACTAATGGTGCTATTTCAATTTCGACGTATTCTGTCATTAGTTTCTGACAGCAGTTTCAAAATTTGACAAACTGGAAGCGCCAGTACCACTACCAAATCGTTCCGGTGGTATTTAAATGTAATTATTTTTTATTTCACCTAATTTATCGTTGGGTGTATCTACATCGTAAGTTGATGTTGCTTGATCATAGATACGTGATCCAGGTGGAGTTTGTCCAGCTGTTGCGTATACATTTATTTTTGTAACTGGTTAATCTAGTGTAGTAGGTCTTAGTCGACTTTGTATATCTTTCTTTTCCCTACTTTCGTCATCACAAATTTTACTACCGATGCCAGCGATATTATTAAGAATCTTTTTCCGCTGATAACAATTGCTGTGAATGCGTTTCTATACCAATTTCCTGCCAAAAACTATCAAATTCCGTATCGGATATCTTGGTTGTGTCGCTTATATAACTTCTATGTATGTCTTCTTTTTCTGCCGATTCGAAATTTTTAAATTCGGATACTATTGTACCAAGGATACTGTTGGACCTCCTCCGTTGATCTTTTGTTGAATGGTTTTTTATCTGAATTTATATAACTCTTAGTTGTTTGAGATAGGGAACATTTTCAACATGAATTTGCCCTCAGATTTAATTATGAAACACACTTACCGTTACCGAACAAACCGATTAAAAATTTTCTGACAAGCTGTCAATCTTATTTGTTTAATTGAAAATTGAAGATTGTTTGTTTATTAAAAATGAAAAGAGCAATTGTGTTGCGACTTGCGAGAAGCATATTATAATTTATTTTTTGAAGATGAAGAAGAAAATATCGAAGTTAATCGTTCTCCTGGATGGATAGTAAAAAATCAAAATTATTCGGAAGAAGGGGTGCCGAGGTTTTCCGACAGAACATTCGAAACACATTTTCGGGTGAATCCCGATGTTTTTGATATGTTATGACGAGAAATACACTCCATTGAGGAAGTTCAATCAGGTTCCGGTAGGGAGCCCACAAAATATGAAAAACAATTAATAATTACTCTGTGGTACTTGGGAAATCTCGCATGTATGAGGTATGGTATTTTACTCATATTTTGTTAAACGTACTCTTGATTAAAATTTTTAATGCAGATATATTGCAGACAGATTCGGCGTTTGCATTGCAAGTATCTTCCGGAAAGTTTCAGACAACTGTGACAGTCTAATCAAACTGAATAGACACAAAAGATTTATAAAATGGCCTACAGCAGAAGAAGCTGCTAGAACTTCAGCGAATTACCGTTCAAAAACTCTGTTTCATAATCGCAATCATAAATTATTCAATACCATTTTTTATCTAAGTATTTATGATGATTAATATGAGGATTAATATGATGAGGAATAATTGGTTCCATCGATAGTTGTCATATACAAATAAGAACTACAATTTTTTCACATAACTCGTATGTTAACCGAAAAGTGCTCCATTTGGTTTTCCTAGAAAGAATTTGCAATCATAAAATGGAGTTTTTGTACTGCTACACTGGCGAGACAAGCTCAATCCACAATGCTCTTCTATTGAGGAGATCCGGGATTATTTATAAAATCAACACAGGTTCAAGTTCAGTTAACATCAGCTGCATCTTATTTATCATGATGATCTGATGCAGTTCAATTTCTAACACGTAAATACAAAAACAATTTTGGAAATTTTCCATTATTTTGTTTTCGTATTAGGCGTTAAAAGTAAGTCCAGTTCAGATCATGTCGATAATAAAACACATCTAATATTTACCTTTATACTTATTTTTTGTTGACATTTATATCCCGGGCTATTTCCACAAACAGGACTTTCTTTATGTCCGACCCTAGCTAGCCCTAGTTGTTTTTTTCTAAGAAAATTATTTCAAAGAACTTGCCATTGAAGGTGAGGTGAAATAACGCCAAACGACATAAAACCAAATTTGAAATTTGGTCTTATTTCGTTTTCAAAACGAAATAACCGCAATTTGGCTTTATTTCGTTAGCCATAATGAAATAATATCAAAAATGAAATGGAAACAAGACCAAATTTAAAAAAACAGATTATTATTGGCACTATTACGCTTTCAAAATAGAAATAAAACCAAATTTCAGTTCTTTTCGGATTTATTTCGCTTTGATAATGGAAATAAGGCCAAATTGATTATAATTGTCTATCTATTGGAAATTTGCTTATGCAAAATAATGTTATTAGGTTTAAAGAAGAAGAAAATTTATTGTTGATTTTTTACGATTATTTTATCACATTTTTAAAAGTTTTCTAAAAACTGATATTACCTATATTATGATGTGAGATTTTTCAAAAAATATTTATCACAGGCACGAGTACGATAACTCAGGCTCCAAGAAATAATAACGATATTTTGTAGAACCGTTGAATACAAGCATTTTATACTATGGGTATTTAAAGCCAATACTTGTGCCCAAGCAGGGGGGTGCAGGGGGAAGCATGCCCCCCTTACATACCTCACTGTTTATACGTCGTAATGCTGGGTGCTATAGCACTATATTTATGTAAGCAAGAAGAAAAACAAAAATCTCATAAAAAAGTATTTTCAGTAATTTTTAATTTTCTCAAGAAGCAGAAGACAAAAAATCATATAGTTTTCAGTTTTTGATTAGAAATTAATTAGAGCAACGAATTTTAGAAATAATATATATAATTTTACAGTTCTGAAAAATTACACTTTAAACTTTTTATGTTTTTTTCCCCCAAATTTTGAGTTCAAACCCCATTCAAAAACTATGCATTGATTTTACTTAATTTAAAAAGTAGCTAATAGAACAGAGATTTGCGGGCAAATTGTACAAAATTTGAGAACTATATTTTGCTGAAATATATTTTGTTAAAATTTTGAAATTCGTTTATTAAATATTATGTAAGGTTATTAATTACTTTCTTGACTAAATGATTATACTATTTTTTGTATATAAAATACATTTTTGAGATTACAATTTAATTTTTTTTTTTTATAATAAATTCGTTATCTCCCATTTTTTTGTGTTTTTTATACATAAATGTATTATAAGTAAATGTGTGGATGTATGTCTTTGTATTTCTTTTTTTGTTGTGTTTTTGCAGAAGATTTAACAAGTTATGGTGATTTTTTACTGTAGTTGAAAACGAAATAACACCAAATTGGCTTTATTTCGATTTGTTAATTGAAATAAGGCCAAACTCCGAATTTCGTTTTTGAAAACGTAATAAGACCAAATTTTTAGAATTTGGTCTTATTTCGTTTGGCTAATAAGACCAAATTTTTAGAATTTGGTCTTATTTCGTTTGGCGTTATTTCTCGTCACCGCCATTGAATATGTCTACTTAGCTCCTTGAAAAAAAAATATAAACATTATTATTTGCTTAATAGGAAGAGAAACGGACTGAGTAGGAGGACTAAGCTTCTGGTGTATAAGCAGCTGATCCGGCCCGCTCTGACGTACGCCTACCCCATTTGGTTTACAATATCACCAACGTTTATGAAAAAGATGCAACTTTTCGAAAGGAAGAATCTTCCTGGAAGATACTTCGGAGCTGTACAGGAATCCAGTAACGAGGAAATATGTATGAAGAGGAAAAATTGATTCCAATAAATCAATTCATGGTACAGCTCTTCACGAAAATCATCAGTAACTTGGAAAACCACCCTAACTTGGAAGTCCAGCAGTTACTCCAGCAACAAGTAGAGCCCAGCCATCGCTACCTGAGCGTTCGAGCCATCACAGACGACCGATATGTGGATATCATCTATAATGAAGAAGCCCCGCTCTACTAGAGTACCAACAACAGACACTACCGAGGATAAACAAACTCGCAACTAGCCCTAATTTTTCTTATGGAACCCAACATTAATTATGTAAAAAAATTCATGTAATAGATTAAGTAATCAAAAATATGATACTGTAATAAAATAGCATTGTATAGAGTCATTTGAAGTACGTCGGGCCCCTGTTGTTGAGCAGACATGATTATTTTAGTTATAAGTCTTTAAAAGGTATTTTAAGCGTTTTGTTGAATTTTCGCATTAAAAAATATACTGAAATTTGTTCCGGAATCTTCAATTACTCTTGGTAAAATACATTTTGGTGGCGAATTTTACATTCGTTCTTGTTGATTCTCATGATTTAGTTGAATCTAAACTAAATGTATTTTATTATGAAAAGGCGATGTAACGATGATGCCGAAGTATGGTCATAGTGCTGATAACAGTGGATACGTGGAAAATGATTGCTGCAATTGTATGCCAATAAGATTACAATGCTGCTGAAACGATTTTAATCATAAAAAAGTTTCTTTAAGGACAACAAATTATTTTAAAGAGATAGGATTTTTTATTAACTTTGATTAAGAAACTTTAATCCAAGAAAAGATTTTTGTACAAGAAAACTTTTGACATCGGCGCCTGCCTCGCGACTGGAGATACCCTGAGCGGAGCAACGGAGTTGCGTCTTGCGTGAGCGATACAAAAAGTCCCCCAAAGAGGGAGTTAAAATCCTCACGAGTTGGAATCCTACTTATATATTTTTTAACACGGGGGAGGAGCCTAAGCCATGGCGATCTTTTACAAACCAAAATAGTAGGAAACTTCGGTCTTGTTGATTCTCATGGTTTAGTGTCACCAAATACATACTATCGGAATGTATTTTTTTATGCACCATCGACTCAACTCCTCGACCCTACATGGAAAAGTGGAAAGCAACGCACGTGTAATTAACAACCTAATTTACGTTTCACAATATCTGAATAGGTCTTAGCAATTATTAAAGTTCTAAGTATTTTATTGACCAGATG
The DNA here is from genome assembly GCA_951394125.1 of Epistrophe eligans. Classification (NCBI taxonomy): domain Eukaryota; kingdom Metazoa; phylum Arthropoda; class Insecta; order Diptera; family Syrphidae; genus Epistrophe; species Epistrophe eligans. The sequence goes on from OX596030.1 coordinate 57,166,538, forward strand.
AAGTACCGATTAGAAAATTAAACTGTCAATTAAAGCATTCAAATCTGTCTTCACTCACACTACCACTTTGATTCAACACACACACACACTCTTAGAAACAATCCTCTGGACATTTTTAACACGCACAACATTGCAAAATTAACTATTTGAAGAATAATATTTTTTTTGTAATGTTTGACATCAGTCAAATTTAATTTGTCTGGAAAAACAAACGAATATCTAATTGATCATTGTGAAATGCAAAGTTTTTTAATGGGAGGATTTTACTATCGGAAATTACTAATTAGAAATTTACTCAGACATTGTGAAACAGACCCTGAATAGCTTTGTTCCCAACATTTATGGCGTTAAAATAATCTCAAAGAGAAAGAAAGCTGTCAAAATGTTGGAAACGGTTTTCGAACTAGTTCGGAGTTCGGACTCAACTATCAATTCTAAATTTTCTTTTTAAGAAATAATTTTGCTAATCTACAAACATTTTTTAAAATTATGTGTGTATCAAAACTAAAATAAAAATTAAATTTATACTTGGACAACCCTTGGTCAACATTGATATTTAAATTCAACTGACAAATTCTGTCATCTTACAGAAGGCAACTTGACATTTGACAACCAGCCAGAAGAAATTCCACGGACTAAAACTGACAAGAAGACGAAATGCTCTCTCGCGATCGTGTTAACGTTTTTTTCTTTTATTGAAAAGTACGTAAGTAGCTCAACTACCTAGCCAAGAGCATAATATATAATATATGATTTGAATTATTATGTAAAGGCAAAGATAATATATTATCAGAAAGATTTTCCAATTTATTGGATGAAAATAAAATTGGATACCGTAAGGGAGTGAATAATAATTACATTCATGAACTTGATTAAAGCGATATAAGGGGACCCACGACCAGGAAAATCCAACGTGAATATGCCACGATTTGCGGTACCTGCTTTAATAACGTGCACAACACAATCCACTAGCTACGAACACAGGAAAATGAAACAACAAAAAATCCCAATAACGGCAATTAAAATGGTCTCTATGCATTTCTGATGAAGCCACCATCTTCATACTCATGGCCGTCAGAGCTGTCGTTACAAATTTAAGGAGCTCTCTCTACATTTACCTCTACCTATGTAGCAATCTGGAATAATAGTTATCAAATTCGATCGATGAACTGCGTGAAAATTTTTGACTCTTTTGCGCCGCGTCCGGCATTGTATGGGTCGGCGCAGGGTCTTAAGTTTACAGGCCAATAGTCCACAATGGAATTTTGACCCACTTAGGAGGGCTACAAGGGCACAAATCAATTGTGGAATTATAACCCACCCTTATGAGCCAGAAGTCTACAAAAAAGTAGGTCCATATTCCAAAATTTTAGAAAGGAAGTGGGTCATAAGTCATAACTCCAAAAATATTTCCTAGAATTTTTTAAAATCATACTCAAGGTTCGGTTCATTAAGAAAATTGTTGATATTGGCGCCTGCTTGACGACATGCTTGGACATACCCTTAGGGGAGCAACGGAGTTGCGTGAGTGGTACAGAGGACCCTTCTTGGAACTCGCGAAGCGGGTCACACGATGTGCTGGATTTTCAAGAAAATGCGTCGGGCACATCAACCTTTAGCTGTTTTCTAGGATTTAAGCAAGCTAATATTCTTTCCTATTGAACTCTCAAGAAGCATCTTAATTTTGAAAAAAGCAAAATAAATGGTTTTTAATAATAAATAAGTGAATGTTTTTAAAATCGCCAAATTGAGTCAGAAATCCACAATCGATGGGCCAGATGTACACAAGAATTTCCTGTGGTTTTCTGGCCCACCAAGGTGTGTTAAAAATCCACGATAGATTTGGGGACTTTTAACCTACCTTATAAGTTGGTCAAAAATCCCTTATGGGCTTATGACCCTGCGCCGCACAGTTCGCGTGGCAAACAAAGTGGCAGTTGATAATATAATTCGTCAAGAAATGCCTTTCTATATTATTTAGATCTTGTTTTGGCCAAAGTAAAATTTTAATATTTACAGAGGAAATAATGAATGCTAGTCATTGGGTTGTTTCTAGTGAAGTGTGCAATGATCAGGTCAATCATTTGGGATTTATTATAGACGAATCAAATCTTCCTAAATATAATATAATTATGGATTCGTTTCGAAAAATTGAGAATAGCTGTATAGCTTAATTTATAGCCCCAGGGGAATATTATGTAGATTCCTTCCAAAAGTAAGTTTTGAAGTGTTGAACTTTGGTGTATAGTTTGTCTGCTCTTTTATTTCCCTCAATCGCACTATTACACGGAAGCCAGATAAAAGCGTCCTTGATGAGAGGCAACGATTCCTCTCCGCTTAACCTTCTATTTTTGCAATGTATCCGAAATTTCATCAAAATGTAAATACTTGAAAACGTACGCTTGTTGGAGACTGACTCTACGTTCGGCGATTTGCAGCTTTTGTGATGCAACGAATACCATACGCCTCGCAAAGAACCCATTGAAACGTGTATCTGGCAATGTCAATCGATGCGCTTGATTCTATGGATTAAATAAATAAAAATAAACTGATCGGCGCGTCAGCTCGTGTAGAACCAGGGCCTAGAGACTTAAAACTCTCAACCATTCCTGTGTGCGTGTTATTGGCTGGAATGGAGGAGACCCACAATTTTCTGCCGAATCCGAACGGCTAGGTAGAGAAGCACTTTTTCATGACAAGAAATAGGCACTCTTAGAGGATTTGTCAATTCCTCGCAAGAGGCAGTAACCCGTGAAAAAAATTTCTGTTTTTAGGTGGCATAAGCTGGGAATCGAACCCATTCTATGGATTGGCCTCACCAAAAAATTCATAAAGCTTTAGTATAGGCACTTCGACAGCCCTGGTCAGTATTAACTCAGTATTAACTCACGAAATGAAATGCTGCTTTTTCATTATTAAAGCAATCCTGATCCTGAAACAATAAGTACAAATATAATAATGCCTCACCACCCTCCTTATTATATGTGTTGGAGATATGCACCTACAATATTCTACTATTTGTTTGTATCTTAGTACCCTATGTATATTGTCATTTTGGCTTTATTATTCTAAAGTCCGACAGAAAACCATAAATGAAAATAACTTTCTCGAAACTATGAGCTCAGAATACCAGGACGACACTTTGGAAGTCAGAATGGGTAAAAGCAGTTGGAGGTACGGTGGTAGCGATAACAATAAATCCAGAATAATGCACAAAAGACTTCCACCACAAACACCACTTTCATCATCGTTGTTCTCTTCGTTGTCGTAGTCGTCCACTTTCCTTGGTATCCGATGTCCTAGAAGGTACAGCAGAAAATGGGCGATTTGATTCAGTTGAAGGAATTTCATTTTATTGGGAAGGACCAGTTATTCGCCAACATCATCGACGTTTGTTCAGATGTGCGGATTGGAACGCGCGACTGTGACTTGCAAACGCCGAAGACGCTGACAACAATTCTTTTTCTCTGGCGTTGACAATAGAAATTAGGAATGTTGAAAACTCCAACTATGGCCAGTGTGAAGAATGGAAAAGATTGTTCTGTCGTTGGAATGGCTCCAGAAACACAAGATAGATGGATGCATTGAATTCAGTTCAACAAGTTGTAGGAGTATTTAGTTGTTTGCAGCAACATTTCGTGTTATAGACTCTAGCTAGAGTATAGCTATAGTTATTCCTGACTTCTGATAGCATTAAATGAAAAATGAAATTCGAGGAAGGCAGAAATATTTGATTGGTCTGGTCACCGTAATCGATGGTTGTTCTCTGTTGATAGGTTTTTGAGGTTGTTCCTACATTTGTTATTGTTGTTCTTGTTGTTCTTCGAAAAAAAGTATTTGCTGATTGCATTTTTGATGAATTTTGGGCAGATGCGAAAAAACCTTTCTTTTGTTTGAATACAACAAAAGACATACGCAAATTGAAATTCTGTCATGTTGAGTAAAATTTTGTATGCGCATTTAGCCTAAAGAGATCGATTTTTAATTTCGATTTTGTATTTCAATTTCATTATCATTATTCGAGATATTGGTGTTATAATTCATTTTCTTTGTCATAGTCTATCACATTAAAATTTTATTCGCATAATAAATAAGCGGAATCATTAAACAGTTCAGGTTTTGATGAAATTTCAAAAATGTTCTTCTCAGATTTTCTGTAGAGGCCATAGTGTTTGCGTGTACAACTGTGGCCTGTGCTGTGCGTCTATATTTACACCGACGAGGTAGAGTGTAAGTAGTTGTGTGAATTTGCTTCGAATTTAGTATAAAAGTCTTGTTTACTTCGTATACATGTAATTATGTAATACGACCAATAATTTCAATAAAATTGCATTTAAGGTTACTGGCTAAAGATTTTACATTAGTTTTTTGTCAAGTATTGTCTACAAAATAAGTAGATAATAGTCGTGTTTTTTTGGGAAAGCTATTCACATGTACAGAAGATTTTTACATGAGTTACAAATACAACATCCACAGTAGAATAACTGACAATAAAAACAGAAGTAGAATCCTACTGCGGATGGGTTTTGAGGTTTATTCAAGTATCGACTGGAGTTGTCGATTTTATGTAACTAAAATTAATTCTTGGTTTAAGTTATTTTTTGTTTTGCTTTTCATTTGTAGCGAACTTTCTTTTATTTGTGTTTGTTTTAATTATTCTGATAGCTGTTATTTGGTAGCACCAAATGTGAAATATAAAAACTTATAAGAAGGTTTTTTTAATAATACAAACTCTATATACTACTGAAATACATCAGCCAAGTAGAAGACTTAGCACTATTTAATTGGACTTGTTGAATTATTGATTCAAAATAGCTTTTTACGGCCTTTAGTCCACAAAAATTTAGGCGTTTCGTCCCGGCGATCTCACTTGGACTCATCAGTTGACTAGTGAGGACCTTGTCAATACGCAATTTTTGTTAAGTTCAGTCCATCTGACATAGATTTCATGACGAATATCTAGTGTGAACTATATCCAACAAGACTAGAATTCCTAGTCATTAAATTGGAAGTTTTTGTTTTTGTTTTTTGCCCGTGGCCTGGCATTGTTTATAAGAAGGTTTTTTTAATAATACAAACTCTATATACTACTAGACTACTGCGGACGGGTTTTTTGGAAATTTTTTACTAGGTATAATATTTATAAAACCCCAATAAAACACGGCTAATATACCAATAGCCTATAGGACTATAGAATTCAGAGGGAGTTCTTAATTTTAAACTTTATAATATTTAATTTAATTCAAATTTTATAAAACAAGTACATCAATAGGCAGTTAAAGTAGGGGAAGGTGGCCTAAAATGGCCCACCAAGGTAAAATGGCCCCCTTGCTAGAAATTGTAGAATCGAAGAGAATTAGAAGGTTTTTTAACACAGTTCTTTAGTTTACCTGGCAGCACCGACATATACGAAATATTAGCAACTTTAAGCTAATAATGGCATAGTATGCCATTTTATACTTACCCTTACATTTTCATTTTCTTTATAGTGAAAATGGTTGGAAAATATGAACGAAGTACGGAGAGGCAGTCCTGGACTTAGGACGCATTATCAAAAGCCCTAAATGCCGTCCAAAAAAAACAAATGGGCTGGAAAAAAACATCCAAAACATTTGGAGCTCCCAAAACAACACTAAGGAGACGAGCAGCCAACAAAAACAAGATTTTGAATGGCTTACAGAAGGGTCTGGGGAGATTTAGCACCACCTTTCCCAAGCAAATGGAAAAGGAGCTCGTTGACTATATTTTGCATACCAGTATGCCATTTTACCCGGCCAATTTTGATCGTTGAAATTTGAAGACTTTTTGAAAATTAAATATTTAAAATACTTTTTGGAACTTTTAAACGCGTAAAGCAAAAAGATGGAAGCTTTATTCAAGTGGGGCATAATATAATTATGGACAACGATACAATAAAACAAAGTAAATACAAGTTTTTGTACAGCTATTTTCATTTTAAATTAAGACCAGTTAAGCAGCAGCTGAAGCGAAAACCTGATTGGGAGTAGGTGCACCAAACAAACTCACCAGCAAAATATGGAAAGGAAACTATGGCTGATTAGTGAAAACTCAAATGTACTTAAATGAGTACAGTTCTCATTTGACGGTAACCGAAGTTTACTTCTATAAGAGTAGATATTAGGTAGCCAAAAATTGAAAACTTTTACCGGATAATAGTAGGAAAATTCTGAAAAAAAACCTGTCAAGTCAAGTATCTGTCATATAATAAATATTCGTGTGTGTAATAATATAAACGAATTGTTTGGAATTCAATATTTTTAAAATCAATTATTTAAATATGTATATGTACATACATACAATAATTTTATCGGGGAAATAATTATTTTGGCCGCTACAACTGTGGTTACGACAATTGTATCCAACAAAATTAAAAAAAAACCTTTCCTTCAGGGTCAGCCACTATCGGCGCCCAAAAAAAAAGACACACGGCCAACAGACAAAATATGTCCACTAGAGAAGTTTGCTGTAGTTATGGAGTACGTTCAACTAATGGGCTTAAGAAAATCAAATAATTTAACATTTATTTTGTCTATTTAGATATCTGGCAAATGGATCCATATAAAGGCACGTCGCTTCAATCTACAGGATAAGCAAGCAACATTTTGGAACTATCCTGGAAGAAGTTTGCGTAGGAATCATAAAGGTATTGGAACATGAGATAACATGAGATAACTCCCCTTACTAGAACGGAATTCCTAAGAATTGCAAATGAGTCAAACCTTTTTCGAATTTACCAAACTGTTGGGAGTGATTGACGGCAAACATGTGACCATTAAGTGCCCGACCAATGCAGGGAACCTATTTTACAATTACAAAGTAAATATTATTGAACAATTCAAATGTATTTTAAGTAAGATTTACTTTATATAATATTTACGGGGTTTCACAGTATTGTGCTAATGGCAACAGCAGATGCCAACCGCAAATTCGTCGGGGCATATGGAGACGCCAACGTACATATTTGCATCAACAAAAATAGTGGAACGGATTCTGAAGGATCGTAAAAGCAGAGCAAGGCGGTATGTGCTCTAAGTTTCTGTCTTGCAAGAACGATGTTTTGCAGTCCTGACAGAGCTGAAAATATAACATCGGCCTGTTGCTATCTACACAATTTTCTTATGAGAACTAAACGATCTGCGTATTGTCCTCCAAAGTATTGCGTCTTCTACGACGAAAATGGGATCTTGATACTGAATCACACTACCACAGTGCGCAGTTGGACGCTGAAAAGTATACATTTCATTCTAATTTTGAGCTTAAGTCACCTTAATTTTTAGCATAAATCACTGCCATTAGGTACCTAATACATCAGAATATATCTTTTTAAAGTACCTACTTAAATTATGTTTGGCAAGCTATCGGACGTAAGCTGAACGTGTCTTTAAAACGTGAAGCTAAAAAATTCCTCTACACCTATTTTTGTCCAGAAAAATGGTATAGCCTGAACAACAATAAAACTTTACATTTACCCGCAACCCGAATCTTATATATACCTAACAAAAAAGAGAATCCTGCATATTTCGTAAGCTCTGTTGGTACCGTCCGTCACTATGTCACAACGAAAAAAGTGTAAAATATTTCAAATTGGTTTTCTTTAGCTTTCACTTCCTGTTTCTAAGACAAGGAGTAGTAGAACTTATTTTCACATGAAACAACCGAAATTACACAAATTCCACAAAAGGTGCGGTTTCTCAGAGACACCCTCTACAAACTCGACTCCTCAAAGCCCCTTTTACACACCGTTTACCCATAAATATCTCAAAATCTGCCGCAATGAAATTAGAATTGAAACAACCTGCTGGAAGCCACAATTTTGAGAATGACTGCGGATGCGGTTTCATTATAACCCGCTCTTGCCTTTTTCGTCAGCGTGCGACAACGACGACGTTGGTTTCATTTGGTTCTTTCATGGTGACTACTCACTAAAAAAGGGTATGGCTAGGGTAGTGTTGTGTTGTGAGGTTGGTTTGTGAGGGAGCTTGTGCTAAAATTGCCCCTGACTCTTTGGCTACGTCTGCTGGCATGCGACAGCATTTTTCCGTTTTTATTTTTTTAGTCGGACAAATACAAAACGGAATTAGAATTTTAAGGCCATTCACTGGGACGTTATTGTGTAAAACACAAAAGGGGGAATGAACACGTGCATGCAGCAAAAAGGCACAAAACGCATACAACAACGATAGAGGGTACAAAATTCAACATGTGGCACGGGCTTTATAAAATTGAATAAACGTTTTATTGAGATGCCATAACACGGCACCATGTGTATGGGGCTAAACTTGGGGTGAGGTTGGAGGTTTATTGTCGTTCTAAATAGATGTTAGAATAGCACTTCAAAGGGTTTATTTTCGAAGGAAAGAAAACTTCTTATACAAAACAGTTGAATGTTGGCCCTAAATTTTTATTATTAAATAAAAATACATTTTTTTTACGGAACAAGGGTTTGTGTGCCTATTTTGTTTATGCGTTGCATGTTTGGAAAACAAAATAACAATAAAGTCGACAGATCGAAGTTACCTTGCAAATTTTATGAACGTTTCAAGATATTTTTACCAATTTGAACAAGAGATAAGAATGGTTTGTGTAGATAAATATATTGGGGCATAAATGAAGGACATGAGTATAGGTATAGGCATATTATAACATTTGAGTAATATTCCAAGGAATGAAAAGAATTTCTAATAAATCTTTTATTTATAGCGCTTGCAAAGGCTTATGACGCGCAATAAATAATTCGGTCGCAATAACGAATTTATGTACTTTTTAATGACGGTTTCTTAAGAGCTGTTATCTCATTAGCATAAAGTGCTGGTTATGACTCACGCTGATAAGCAATGGCGTAAGGACCTTGGTTTGGCGCACAATAATGGAAACGTAGACTTTATTTTTGTATGTTGTTATTTTTTGTGTTGTTATAATATCTGATATATTTATTGAAGACTTAACCCTGTATCGCAGTCTGGTAATCAGCATATTTTCATTTAATTTTAATGGTAAATTAAACTAAACTAACTTCAATTGAATGCAAGTCCCTTTGCACATGAGGAAACTGAGGTGCCAGCAACTTTCAGTATAAGGGGAGTAAAGGAAATCTTCCCGGGAATATGTCATATTAAATAGCAAAATCAATCGGAGCCGTATACAAATTACAAGAAAATTAAGAAAATATAGCTTTTTTATTCAAAAAAAATTAAGCTAGACAATAAAATCAGTTTTTAAAATGTTTTTATTAGCTTATAACAAATGTAACGTTAATGTACTAAAGATTAATTAATTTGAATGTATGTATGTATGTATCCACATTGTAAATTACATTTTGAACTTTATTCTATAATTTTAACTATAATAACTTTTTTGAATGTGTATGTGGGGTTAGTATGAGTAAACATAACCATTTTTTGGGGTTGAAATTGAAAGCCTCTTCTTTTGACTGCGATTTGGTGAAAGGGGTGGAAAAATTTGTCTGCGATGTCCTGGGAACCGTTGTTAACGTAAGCACATTTTAGTACAGAATTGAATTCTCCTCAATTTCGGTTGTAGTACTTTTTTACAGTGAAATTGGAAATGAAAAAAGTTAAAATTCAAAACAAACCAACATTTTATTAAATACCTATTATTGAAGGGTATAAAATTAATAGACGAAGAATTATAACACTTAAATTACACTTTTGAAACTGTTCGTCTATTTGTTCAATTTCACGGTAAAAACTATAAACACAGCCAAAATTATAGAGAATTCAATTCTCTGCAAAAATGGTTTTGTATGTTACATTGACCCCGCCTACACATACAAAATAAATCTTGTCCTGTCCAAAATGTTTGTAATGGATTTAATACCAATTGATTTAGTCGCTAGTTTACTGGTTCGTTTTTTGAACGGTAATAGGGCCCCATACTAATTGATTTGTGTGAGAATTTGGAATTAAATATTAAATTGTTCGCTTTTATGAAAGAAAATAGATATTTTACCTAATAATGAAGTTGGAATTTTTTTCTACAAAAAAAAGAAAACCATTCATGCGACCCAAAGTCGCAAGATTTCTTAAAAAAGATTAAAAACTATATACCTAGTTTTTAAAAAAGTCGTCTCAAGTTCGCATGAGCAAAAAAAGCAGCCAAGCTCATAACAAAATCCTTGATAGAGTTATGCCTGATTCACAATGCGACGAGAAAACGACACTTCGACGTGATGAGATCTCTTCACAATTTTCCTCTCTTGATGACAAACTTAAAACAATGAAATAACACATAATAAAGCAATTTTCGTGGTAATGCCCGCCGCGTCTTTTTTTCTTAAATTTTTCGAACTTCTGACGCGACGACGCGACGTGGTGACAAGAAATGCTTTATTATGTAGGTACCTATTATTTTGTTGTTTTAAATTCGTAATTAAGAGAGAACATCTGCAAAGAGATCTCGTCACGTCGAAGTCTCGTTGCCTCGTCAAATAAAAATAGCATTGAATTATCGCCAACAACTAATAAATGAATTCAACAACTAGAAATTGTAACTCAAAATAATTACAATTTTGCCCATTAATTATTTTTAAATCTAGCCTAGGCCCTAAGGTATAGTATTATAAAAAGACTATTGATTGCGTTGCGACAGATGCATAGATATATGAATGAGTTTTTCATGAAGAAAAGAGGAATACAGGCTTCTAAGCGCGAGAAAAATTCTTTAACCGCGGAATATTTTTTTTAAGAGAAATAAAATATATACTTCATTTAATCTATTATTATCCCGCTTTATTTTTTACTTATATATGACCGCTGTCTAAATGCGGAGCTGCATCGAGCAACAAGAGTTATGAAATAGTAAGTGTTGTTTAAGACCTATACTTATCAAAATAACGAGTATTGTTTGAGATCGATTTTTTAGCAGGAAGGATATTCGGAAGATTCGCGAAAAGGTAAAAACAACTTTACAAAGTTACAAGCCCCCAACCGAAGGCGACAGCAACGATTGCTTTTTTTCAAGAACTCGTTAAAGTAACTTTTAGAAATGGTCTCTAGAAACCGCAACGTTTTCTTCAGAATCATACCTATTGCTTTTTGGTTTTGGAAAGTGTTAGTGTTCATACGTTTTTCATGTTATAACCAAGAATTTCAATTTTAATAATTAAAATTTGTCTTCAAATCAATTAGAGAGACTATGGATATAGGTATAAAGGGTGCCAAAAAAAAATAATGCAATTATTATTTGCGCTATGGATTTTATTTCTTTAATAATAACAATCTTTACAAGTGGCACTCGATCTCGTTTTTAATTAAATCGTTTTCAAATTGCAATTATAAGACATGAAGACGTAAAGAATAAGTCGTTCTCTTATGAATTGTCTTCTTTCATTTAACACTCTTATGTGTTGTTTTCATTAATGAATGCTGTTTCTGTTTCGGGAGGATTTCCTGAAATCTGGGAAATCCTTTTAAAAGTGGGGTGCTGCTTGAAAAATTTTTAATTGCCGTGCCGTGTGAAAATGAAGTAAGGATTTGCAAAACTTTTAAGATTTGACACCCAATTAATGGATTTAAAATAAAATGCACGATTAGATTGCAGGAAATTGTTCCAGTGTTTCAAGGTTTCAAAGTGAAAATGCTCTGCTTGAAAGTTTATAAAATTTTAATAATATGGGTAAATCCAAACAAAAAACAGGAAATAATAAAATTGCAGCTATCTTTAAAAAATAAATATCAACAGCATATTCTCGGTTTGTGAATTTTCAGACCAAACCGTTATATCATAATTAAAATGATAAATAGTCAAATTTTGAAAACAGTAGTAGCCCGTGGACCATAATGGTTAGTCCGTAGGAATATTACGCTGAAAGTCTTGGGTTCGATTGCCACCTAAAACAACAAAAATGTTTTTAATTTTTACGAAGAATTGACAAATCCTCCAAGAGTATATATCTTGTCATGAAAAAGTGCTTTTCACCGTAGCTGCCCGTACTTGGCAAAAATTGTGGAGCACCTCCACTCTTGCCAATATCACTCACACACGACTGGTTAAGAATTGCCTGTCACTGGGCCCTGCTTGTACACGAGCTGTCGCACCCAACACGCAATTTATTTATTTATTTTTATACATGGTGAAAAAACTTCCAAGTTTAACAGACTTTTGTAGAAAAATATCGTAAACGTATGCGAACTCATCGTAAGAAAATGACAACACATCGATAGACGTTCTTTTTTCCACTGCGGTAGGTATGGCCTTATCCTTTTTTACCACAAAACTATTTCAGTTCTAATAATCTGTGAATTGATTTAAAGTGTCTGTGCGATTTTTATTTTATTTACCTATTTTGGTTAAGGTTCACCGCATTTAGTAAGCAAAGGTTTTTCTTTTACTAAACTACATTCTGTGATGCGAAACAAAATGCGGACATATTTCGACGTTTTATAGTTTTTCCTATATTTTTCTTCCTGAACGGAAATGTTTCTCTTTACCAAGAATGAACAGAAGAGATGAAAAACTTACATTTCTTTGATTATGGCTTGTGCTGTACAAATCACCTAATAATATCTGAGTTTCCTAACATACACTTTTCATTATACGCCTGTCGTTGCCTTCTTTGTAAAAATCTACAGATCGTCGCATTTTTATTTAGCCCAGCTTTAATTGTTCACTTTCAGTTTGAACGACGTAGCCCAGTAGGTTATTATGTACAAAAAAAAGGCTTGACCTCGGAAAAATTAAACAGTACACTTTTCTTTCACAAATCGTTAGAGGGAGTTATTAGGAGCATAAATGTAGTTGTTCGGGAAAATCGGGCTTGATCTTAAGCCGCCATCTTGAATTGCCTAAAAAATTGACTTAAAATACAAAACAAAATATTAAAAAACAACGGCAACACTAACAATGTCATGTTATATCTTTTTTTAAAGCCAAAAAATCTCCATGATTTAAAAAATGTCCAAATGTAAAATTTCAAAGTCTTAAAATCCCCAAAATCAAAATCTCCAAAACTCCAGAATCCCCAAGATCCTCAAAAATTAAAGGATTTAAAAATACAGCCGGCCGTTGCCATTCTTGAACTTTCATATAAAATTAGTCATGAAAGTCTACGTATATATGTATAATGTATGTATATTTTATATACATAGGTAGTTTAATAATGCTAAAACAAAATTAATATTAATATAATTTATATTTTCAAACTCTAACTTTAATTATTGGTACAGCATGTCTTAAAACTATATTATGTAGACTTTGTTGACTGACTGTACTTACTTACTTTAATGTACTTATAAAATTTAAGATTTAAGACTTTGAAATTTTACATTTGGAAATTTTTTAAACCATGGAGATTTTGTGATTTGGAGAATTTGTTCTTGGGTGTTTTGTGGGGCTCTCAAATGAACTTTATCAAAATTCAAAAACGAAACTACCAATAAACTTTTAATAGTTTTTGTTTATCATAGAGACTTCAAATCTTTGAAATATTTTATTATTTGTTTTTAATGACGTGTTTTTATTTTTGAAAGAATATACTAATAGTAAAATAATTTTATTGTTCTACAAAAAATAATAACTAAACATGAAGTCTGAGATGTTTGTTTTTGTTACATAAAATTGAGTATTGATAATTATAATATGCAGTCATTAATATGTATAAATATATGAATTTAATTTACTGTTATAACTCTTTTTTCGCACAGAATTAAATCTCCAAAACATTTATTCTGTGCGGAAAAGTGACATTTGAGTTGTATTCGTGTTTGTATATGTTGTTTCTTTCATATCAGCGTGCTTCTCTGTAATTTGTATGCGTTGTTTTTTTAAATTTTGTTTTTGCAATTGGTGTCTTGGTGACACTTTGAGTGGGTAATTTTTGTTGTCGTTTTCGTAAGCATTTCGCTGTCGTTTTGGAGACCAACGAAAAATTTCGTTTCGCATCAGCAGCATACTAGGCTTAAGAATTAAGAAACAATGGCGCAAAATTTTAAACGATTTAGTAAGATGTTGAGGCATTTTATCATATTAAAAATGCTTTAACATCTTACTAAATCGTTTAAAATTTTGCGCCAATATGTTTGGAAACAATGCCTAATATTATAGAACGCAAGGAAGTAGTTAAATTATTTACATCTTGCAAAATTGCATTTTCCTAATAATATATAGAAATAAAATTTTTCATTAAAATGTTTGATATATTTATTGGTAATACATATTTGTTATAATAAATCTAAAAAAAAAATAATAATTTTAAGACGGCAAACAAAAATTGCTTGAAGTTGCAGAAAAAAAATTAAGGTAAAAACATAGTCTTTCAAAATTTAATTTAATTTTATAAACAAAATTAACTTTTTCAAAAAAATCTTAAATTATCATTAAGATATTTTTACAGTAGGTGTACAAAAAAAAAAAAAAAAAAAAAACAATTTAACGTAACTTTTAGCTTAACCACTAATAAATTGATTTTTATAGATTTTTAATACATTTTGAATTAAAAATATTCACTTGGAAAATGTCAAAAGTTTGCTAGAATTGGGTACACTAGCCATAAAAAAAAAGTTTGTTGCTTACAAAGTGAAAATACCGCTTAGTTATAGCGACAGAATAGCCAAACCGGCACCCCTCTCCAAGGTCTTTAGAAGCTATTTTTATTGTTAAATATCAACAATTTAATCTATATCTGATTGATCTAATATTTTCTCTCTTCCCTAACCTCAAAATGGTATGGGTAAGCTATCCCTGTTTCTATTCCATTCAATATTTATTTTGTTGTTTGCAAAGTTTTGTTCATTTGTTGGTTGTTTAAGTTTCTTTGATTCCTTTTTACGCTAATGCTGAGTGAAAATTAAATAAAAGTTTCTCAATTCCTTTGTTTTCCTTATAGCTATTATGTGATTTTTTTTTTTATTTTTGCTTGTAGGTAGCTACCAATGCCAAGTGACATTTTTCTTTGTTCCTTTCAAGTTTCGTACAATGCAGGGGATGAAAAAGCCAAGTGATTACGACGTAGACACGTGAGAATACTCAAAAGAAGATATTTGATTATATCACCAGGACGTAGAGCAAAGGCGATTTGTTTTTGTTTACGAGTTCCTTAGCTAATGGAAAAATGAAATAAAACAAACAAACCCAAAGCATTATCTTAAAAATTAAGCCATAAAATAAATGGAAAATCCAAAGAATACATTCCCCATATATGCCTTGCCTGTACGACAAACATATTATATCTTTTTCTTTAGGTACACTCAATAAGAACTTTCCAACAGTCCGCAACTATTGTCCAATAAGTGGGAAAATAGACTGCCATACGCATATAAAAGGTGGTGTATTGAATAGTTGAATTTTGTTCAATGTTGTTTGGACATCCTGATGAAAAATTCAAATTCAAACCAATCTGTTTGGAACAAACTTTGAAGAATTCGTTTGAATATAAATAGAGAAAGATTTTCTATATTTTCTGTTTGTATATTAACAAACACTCGGTGCTTTGAAGCAGCAGTCAGAAAACAGAAAGTACTCAGATATACTGGTAAAGTATGCGATGTTGGAATACTACAAAGGAGCATTGCACGAAAAATGATAAATAATTCTACGTTAGATTTAAATTGTTAGATATAGCGCTTTCCATTGGACCATACGCGGATGTCCGGAATCATAAAGAACTCTTGCGAAATCAATAATCATTAAAAAAAAAAAACGGCCAACCGACGATTCGGAGAAGAGAATTTCGAATGTCGATTTTAAGTCAGAAGTACTAATATTTTCAAACAAATTACAGAGTAACTTAATATGTACTTTTTTTACTTTTCCATTTTCACATTCCGAAAGAAGATAATAAACATGAGAGTATCGAAACACCGCGCCGCATCTCAACATTCAACAGACCAAGAAGCAGAGAATTTAATTTTCAGAATAAAGAAGAATGTGCTTAGATGCTTAGATCTACCTCTACCTACCAACTAATAAGAAGGGATCGAAAAACGATTCAATATCTAAATTATCTTTGATTCCAAAATTGTACATAATATTATGTACATATGTAGGTATGTAGTTAAATTTAGTTTCAAAACTTTTTTATATATTTGGTGAGAGAATTCGTTGAGTGGCACTTAGACAACACAGGATTAAAAAGTTTAAAACAACAAATACACATTTAAAGCAGTATTTATTAGATTTTTGGCTATACTTATACGTTTTTTTAAATGTTCAAAATAACGGGTGGTTAAATTTTAAGGGCCGATGTTGAATGTGAACCACACTTAAACGTCAAGTTTTTTTCTGCATTTCATTTGACATGTCTCAATTTCAGACTAACTCAATTTGAACCATGGAAAGATACACAATCGAGCAACGCGTTTAAGTCATTCAAGAAATGGCAGCAGTGGATGAATTATTTTCGAAGAAAATCATCTTCAGTGATGAGGCACATTTTCACCTCAGTGGATTCGTCAATAAGCAGAATTACCGCATTTCGGCGAATGATATACCAATAGTGATTGTCGAAAAACCGATGCAATCACAAAGACTGACTGTTTGGTGCGGTTTATGGGCTGGCGGCATCATCGGGACGTAATTTTTTCCAAAATGAGGCCGGTCAGGAAGTTACTGTGAATGGTGTTCGCTGTCGTGAGATGATAACGAACTTTTTATGGCCCGAATTGGAAGATATGGATGTGGACGATATGTGGTTTCAACAGGACGGTGCCACTTGTCACACAGCTAACGAAACAATGGCTCTTTTGTGCGACAAATTCAATGGCCGTGTTATCTCACGTGGTGGCGATGTCAATTGGCCGCCAAGATCATGTGATTTGACACCGTTGGACTTCTTTCTTTGGGGTTATTTGAAAGAAAATATGTACGTCGATAAGCGAGCAACAATTAAAGAGCTAAAAGGTGAGATAATTCGGCACATTAACGGCATAGAACCTCAATTATACCTCAGCGTCATCGAAAATTTGGACCATCGGATGGAGGTGTGCCGCCGAGGTCGCGGCGGCCATTTGGCCGATATTTTGTTCCATACATAATTAAACCATACCAATAATATCATAATAAAAAGAAATGACAATAATTTCCTAAATAATTTGTGTTTTATTCAAAATCAACATCGGCCCTTAAAATTGAACCACCCTTTAGTTGGAAATATGATTTATTTATTTAAATTATTATTATTATATTATTATTGAGTAATCACTAAAGCTTTGTAACTTTGTTTGATGAAATAAATAAACTAAATAAAATGTCACAATAGTCAAGATTCAGATAACCGATTCTGTTGTCTTATGTTAGACTCCTCTTAGACAACAATTATTTTTGAGAAATTTGAAATCTAAACTCGAGCACAAATGATTTTAATTCAATTTTATTTATTATATGAAAAATCACAATGATATAAAATTGATTGCGTATGCAAAACACGATTTACTACAGTTATGTTACCTTTCTAAATGATCTCTTTGCAAGTTAACTAGAAAGATCTTAAAAAATGTTTAAAAGGTAGTTTGAAAGGCACATTGATTCAGTGAATTATTCATTGAGAAATTCAAAATAATAATGGCCATGTTTTGGTGAAAGTGTTAAGCAACTCAGTTAATTACACGCAAACAATAAAAAATAATTTTTTTGTTTTGTGTACAAACAATAACAAAGTATTTATAATCACTTTTTGTTATTGTTTAGCTTTAAGAAAAAATTAATAAGTTTCTATACACTTTTGCCAAAACACGGGTGATAATTGGATAAGAGTTTTAAGCAAGTTTTAAGTCATTAAATTGATGTAAAATTAACTATTAATCAATAATACGAAAAAGAAGAACAAAACAACAGATAGATATTGTTGTTTTTGTTTTTATTTAGTTTGGTCTTTCAATAATGCGTTTCGCCCAGGCGCGACTGACGACAAACAGTTGGGCTCATCAGTTAGATGCTTTTGTACCCTTCTATCTAAGACCGAAGTTTGAAGCCGATGAAGTTTGTGTGATTTTTTTAATTAATTAGAATTTACTATTGTGAAGGTTGTGTAAACTATACAGTCACATTTAATGAGATATCAAATTAACCGTCCTTTATTTTACTTTCGAATTAAAGAAAAACTAATTGTATAGACCCTAAAATGTGATCTTAATTCCCTCTGATGTGTTTTATGTGCCACTTTGTTAGTTTACCAGTTACTGGAAATTTCTTCGATGTTTTCTTTTAATTTCCTTAAATTGTTTGTACCTCTTACCTTTTTTTTTAGTTTCCTTTTGATTTGGTTGAACATAAACTACATGTTAGCGTTTGAATTGTGAAAAAAAAATTAATGTTATTCGTAACTCAGTTTTCTGAGGATGAAGAAAATAACTTTTTTGACATTACGACTGAAGCTTACTTAATATTTGTATACAGTCCACAGTACGCAATAGGTTAAGGAACATCGAACAAATCTAGTACTTTTAAGTTTAGACTACTGCGATTTTTAAGCTTCGATTCTCTTTTGCTTTCCTTTCGGTTGCGAAGATGCTTTTAAACAGTGCGATTTTTAATAGATGTTTACTACTTACTCCACTTATTTCTCAAACAAAAAGCTCAAAGAAGAATCAGCGATAACTCTGCAATTTTTTCCAACCTGAGCAATTTTGTCTACCCCCCCGGCCACCACATACGTCCCTCGCCTACGTGCTTAAAATCGCAAAGGGGTAATTGCATCGTTTAAAAGCAGTCTTACTTAATAGATTTTAATAAAATCTATGAAAACAACGCAACCTATCCATTGGTTCACCTCCTATCCCTTCCATCACTCAACGTCAACAGATCCGTTGCCGCAACGCATACGACAAATTGTATGGTTCGCGTACTTAAGAAACTCATGCGTGTTATATCTGCTATATAACAAAATAAAAAAAAAATACCAAAAAATGGGAAATTTCTATGTAATCAGTTACACTCCCCAGTTATGGTGTCCAATAATTAACTGAGTTTCTAATTCTATTTGTATTTATTCAAAATACATGGATTTATGATCGCTTTGTTTAATTAAAAATGACCTTCTGTTAATACCTTTTAGTTAATGTTCAGTCTCATCCTCGTTTTATCAGTAGGTACATACCTATTATATATATGTATAAACATTATTCTCCATATTTAAGTTATGTTGGTATAATACCACAATAATAGCATGCTCTGCATATAACATGGAATAATAATAATCGTGTGCTGCTATATTTTCCCAAAAACATCTAACAAACTAAATTTGCCAGAATTACCAGTGATATGGATATTTCAACCCCCTGGCAAACGTCGACGAAGACAAACCCCAACTTCACATTAATTGGCTCAAACAAAGGATGGTTAAAACTTGTTTAATTTAACCACATGTTGTCTAGGAATTTTCTGGTTCTGCTGCACATCACATCACAGCTGAAAGACTATAATACCAACTACCAAGAACCAAAGGACGAATCCACAAACGATTCAAGCTGTTGTCTTGGGTTCTAAGAAACAACAACAAAGCCAATAGTATACAAAATCATGAATAGGGCTGAGAATTCCGCCTACTTCTGAAATTGTATTTCGGAAGATAAGTACTTCTGGTAAAATCTCATCATCCAGTTACCAGATTTCGATGTGGATTCCACTATATAAACTTGCTTATTAAAGTTCTTTCTGCACCGAGAAAAACTTAAGTAAAGCAAATGGCGTGCGATGTTAAAGCATTTTTAGTATGATTTTGGTATAAAACAAGATTGCTCAAATTTAAAACGAGTTAGCATCGTACTTTTTTTAAAAACATTTCATTAAAGTTAAAATCACCAAATGCCTTTTTAAACTTTTTAGTATCATACTAACTCCAAATGTCTCTTTAACATCATTAAAATCAGGCTGTTTAGAATTTTTCGCCAGTAACTTTTAGAATATTATCATAAATTAAAAGGCAAAGCTAATTTGCAAAGGAAAGCAGATCTGAGTATTTAGGTTATATTAAAATATGGTAGGATAACTACATTTTGCAACTTACCAAACATCCTTACCTTATACTTCCAATCATTCCATTTTTTATGTAAACAATTTATTTACAAATTATATATTCTATAGATTCATCTATATATTTTTTTAATTTAATTATTTTAATTAAAACTCAAATTATATTAAAATCAATAACTTAATTGAATTAACAACTATATTTAAACTCTAGTGTTACAATTTAATCCCTTCCCTCCCCATACATACAATTTAATTCGATTTTCGAATCTCTTTAAAAGTTATTCTTGATGCTAATTTTAAATGGCACTACGTAATGCATGCATGAAAGTATGAATGTTTATTTTACTGTAGCGTAATGGTTAGTGTGTAAGATTAGGACTGTCACGCGGAAGGTCTTGGGATCGAACCCAGCATATGTGACCTAAAACAGAACAAACTGATACATTCCGGTAACGTTGTCTATAGTAAATAAAATAATTATTTAAAAAAAGCCTAAAAACGCGATTATATTATTTCTTTCACATTATTTTTTTCTATATACATACTTTAGTATGAGTACATAATTAGGAAGACAATCCTTTAAGAACAAATCATTGCACTTGAAGGAGGAAGATTCTGGAGTTGCTACATTTAATAACCAAAATAGTGCTCAGTAAAGTGCGGTGAGCTGGTTTGCCAAAATGAGTGAAAAGGAAATAGCTTAGAAGACCATTTAATATTTGGCGTGTTTGCCCTAGATAGATGGCTTAAACCAGCACGCCCAAAGGCTTTGAGGTGCGCAAATCGACGAAATCGGCTCACGATGGGAACATGATATAGGGAATACTTTAACGTATATACCATATATCCTATATTTTACAGTATACTCCTGTATTTTGAGTGCACATCCTATATCCTATAATTTTGCTAAAAATCCTCTATAATTTGTCCCGAATTTGGTCACCAAAACTTCCAAAGAGTAAATTTGTGTTTGTATTGCAGGTATTCTTAAGTTTCTGTTATCTTGATTGACAACTCACGTTTTGGCAAGCTTTTTAGGGCTATTATTCATAATCCCAGTTTAAATTGGCAGCATAATCTTCATAGCAGAGGTACCTACATTTTTACTTTGCATGTCTGGTTGGTAAAAGTTAAAGTTTGTACTCTATACTTTTCTCTGACTGTAAAATTCTATTTCTTACAAAAGATAAATGAAAACAAAATTTCTGGTCTTTTAAGATACCATATTATTATTGTAAGGATTTCTTCTTTTTTTCTGTTTTTCTGAAGTTCAACAAAAGACTAGATTAAATGGTATCACATCGTATTTCCCAAATGGCTCACAGAGTCTATTTACTTAATGATTATCAGAACGACACGCTGTCGTTGACGCTTTATTTCCTTTTTACGCATAATTTGTTTGTATCTACCTGTTTACCATTTTTTCCATTTGTTGCGTATTGAGTTGCCCCATAGAAATTGTTCGATTTCCTTTCGCAACTCCCGAGAGGTCTCATTTAGTTTATTATCAATTCATATCCTGGCATAGACCAACGGCCGGCATCACGGATCCCCTGTTTCGTTTTCAATCGAAAGTATTGAGTGTCATCATTGCATAGCTCCTTTTTTGTTGCCGACAGTCAGTGGTTTGAACTAATGTGCAATTGGGATTGGTCTTTGGCTTTGAATAAAGGCTGGAGGGTTGATGAAGATAAAAAGATATCTTACTTTAGCTTGGTCCTTGTAACAGTCGCTATGTTATGTTATGAGCGTGCTTGAGTTGAGCGAGCATCATATGGCAATCGATGAAAATTGATGTTGAAATTACATTTTCTTACTTTTGCGGTAACATATGTACGTGTGAAACTAGAGAATTTTGTTTGTCAATATTGAAGGAGTGCAGACATCAGCGAATTGGTCACGTTCCAAAGTTTACGTTTGCATGAAATAATAATGTGCGATGGAAGAGGCAAATTGGGTTGACCCACATGTACTATAGTAAATGGTATTAAAGAAGTAACAACTTTGTGTTACTTTGTATATTTTTGTGAGTATCTATAATACAATAAGAATAAAATAAGAACTCCAGAGAAACATGGTCACTTTCTGCTTCAAATTACTTTTTCCTGTTGTTCGAAAGCAAAACGAGAGAATTTTTTGTGCAAAAGAAAACCGTGTTACTTCATGTACTTATAACCTACATAAATAACGGTTTTTTTATTTAAAGAAAACAATTGCATTTAGGAGAAAGTTATAATTGTTTGGTTGTCACTTTGTCAGTGAAAAAATAGATTATAAAGATGGTTATAGATTTTAACTAATAGCAGTTTTTGGTTTACTTCATTAGGCGTATCTACCTAATTTTGGATCGCAACAATAAAACAAATGATTTTTCAATTTTAAAATACTTATTTTCCCAATTCTTCATCTTTTTAGTATTTTGAGCAGTAGACTTATGAGTGACTTCTTGAAAAATTCCAACACTTAACACTATAATCGATAGCTTAAGGCGGAGTGTTTACAAATAGGATTCTGCTGCACGGGCCAGCCTTTTTAGAAAATGGCCACTTTCATTCGCATTTCTGGCATGAGGTTTCACAAATTTACATAATATATTTTCAATTTGCTTGCAAACCTGTTTGTATAAAATTTTAGCAAATTTTGTCATTAACGAGTTAAAAAGGAAGTTGTTTATTAACATAGTAAGAACTAATTAAAACAAATTGACAATCTAATTCTTCAACTTTAAATATATAAATCTGCTTTCCTCAAATCTTTAACATTAGTCAAATCAACGGAAAGTTTTACATTATACATGCTGGGTAGGTCTAAATTTGTCCCCATGGAGCTATTGCGCTGTAAAGTGAGAAGAAACTGAGAATTTATCTTTATTTGCGAGCTTCATAGCGTCTCTGGTTAAATAAAAATACTATCAAGATTAGATTTTTAGGAAATTTGATTCTCTATAAGTTGCCAATAACTTTTTTTTGCGTTAAAATACACAAGAAAGAAGCTGTGGACAAAAGACAAAAAAAAAGTTAAATTTTTCGTTATTTTTTCCAGAATTGTGGAAAAGCACAAGGGGTGGAGTTGTGAAAATTGCACCACCACGAGGTAAAATAAATAACGTAAATTACATTAAAGACCATGTTATATAAAATAAATCTTCATTCCTTTTTCATAAATGTTTTAAATGTCTTGCACAATAGTTTTATCTTATAAAAAAGAACAACTTAGTATTGTATGAAAACCATTATGCTCCGAGCTGAATCAAATGATAAAAAAACTCACATCGATTGCAATAAAATATTCAAAGTGATTTAATGTTTTCTTAAAAAGTTTGATCGCAGAAAAGGCATTTAAATTCAAACATTTCCACACCGTCATAACATAAGACCCGGAAGAATCCATAAAACTCAAACTAATGCCCTAACCCAAATGCTCTTTTTACGTACGTAAATCATTTCTACTTTTTCTTTTACTTTTTGCAGTTACGGTGGCGCGGCTGCACAACAAGAATCCTATCGCCATCATCATTATCATCACCGCCTTCATCCCAGGAGATAAATGCATTTTAACATTTCAAATGTAAAGGCCAAAGGCTACACACTCGCTTGCTCGTTGTAGTTGTTACAAGCTCTCGAAGGTCTATGCGGTAAATCGGAGACCCTTCTTGAACCATGTAATGATGCTTATATATGTATGCCAAAATTTACATATTTTGTAAGGACTGCCGAGAAAAATAGGAATCCTTTGCATAAATCCCCTGCGAATATAACTCCTTTAAGCTCGTGTTTGCTTATGCTACTAGTGCTATCGTCACTGTTCGTTCCTATTCCTTTGCTCGTTTATAAGCAGGTTCTGGATATTCATTCACTATTTCCATATGATTTGTACATACATACAAATGACATAAGTCATACTTCTGAGAATAGGTGTTGAATGAATGATTTTTGCTCTGTTATCCACAATCCACACAATATCCACTCACTTATTCACTCGCCAGGCGCGACGGGCGACTTTAATTCACAAAAGACTGTAGTTCTGCAACTGTGTATGATATATGATATAGGATCTCAAATGAAATTACTACTGCCCTGTTGGTTAAGGAAAGAGGTGTCAGAACTCAATGAGAATATGTAATAGTTTCCATCTAAATAGCATTCGGCTCATAAGATGTCGTGTGTTTGTAAAGGGTTTTCTATCAGGAACTGGTAGATTTTTCGACAGTTCATGGCAGCCATGTTGTTTTATTTTCGTTGTTAATTTTCTGTTTTTCTCAGACACTGAAGACAAATCATCATGACAAGTTACTGTATTCCCTTTTCGAACTTCCATATCAGTCTAAGTATTATAATCTGTTCAATATCAGATCGAAGAAGACTAGTACGGTGCGAAACATGGTTGCTGGATGGAACATTTAAAGTGTGCCCGGAAGTATTTTTCCAGCATTGGGCAGTTTACGGCCTACTTGAAAATAAAAAAACTTCCGTGCATACTGCTCCCTTAAAAATTGGAAGTAGCCTACGTACGCGCTCTTGGGATGATCTACCGGAATGAAAAATTTGCAGCCAAGGAAAACGCTCTCCAATTTCTTTAGAGGCAAGTATTCATGGCTGATTTTTTCAATTTGTTTAAGCAGTGTGTAAGAAAATTCAAGAGTTAGGGATGCAAGTGACGGCATGTACAAATTTCGTAGGCGAGTAGTGGTTGAGGCCCGGGGACCTCACTATAAAATGCACCCTAACAAACAAATTTTGAAATTTCAGCTGGAGACTTCAAAGATTTGTAATTTGTGTTTTGTTAAGACAGCCAAACTTATAAGAATGTCATCTCCTAGAAACCGGCGAGTAAAGAAACAGACCTAATATTGCCATAATCACTGTTCATGATGTTTTTGTTGTTGTGAATGTAAAGGCTTTCATGGGCATCAAGTCTTCGGTGGTTTGTGACGTGTTTTAAGAGCATATTTTTTATTTTGCCATTACTGGAGTAGACACATTCTATATTTTGTTGTTTAAATTTTATGTGCATTTTGTTTGTTATTAGTGGCAAATATGTCAACGATGCTCTTTCTGTGTTATTGTTGTTAATTCAGCTTTTTGAGTTTTTGGGTATTTTTATTTAATATTAGTTGGTCAGTAACAAATGGATTGTATAATGTTGTGTCCATAGATGGTAGCAATATCTTTTAACAGGTTTTGATCAGTGGCATGGTTGGCAATTGAAAGTGGTAGCTTACACAGGCGATGAACCATGGACTGAAAGGCAGCAAGTTTGTGTTGAATTGGGCTATATGAGTCGTTCGTAACGTATCGGTTGGTTGTTGTTGGTTTCCCCTATATGGCAAAATCAATTTTTCCAATTTTTCTTGACAGTGTCAAGTCTAAGAAATTAAACTTATGGTTTTTCTTCTGATTCAAAAGTGAAGTTTATGGTATCGAACTCGATATTGAGGGTTTTTAAAACCGAATCAATTTCTACCCTTTTATCACCGCAAAAATATCCTACATAATGAAGCAAAATTCTTGGGAGTAGATAATCCTCTTTCTTTTAAATTTAAATTTCGGTACGTTTGGGTTGGATATATTTTGAGAATTTCAAAACCCGAATTTATTTGTTTTGGTAACGTAATTTAAAATTACCTGCCATTTTCAGTTTTGATTGTTTTTAACTTCATAAATAGTTTTCTATTGTATTCAGCTGTCAAATTTAAAACGAAAAATTCACCTTGCTGTGGTGAGTTTATTTGTAAGGTTCCTGGGAGGGTTATCGGAGAATGTGGAAAATGTTGTCGAATCACATATATTTACGAACACTGGGCTGAGTTTTAAGAAACACCTCCGCACCCTGTTTGATGTTGTGAAGATAAAGTTCTCCCTAACAAAAATACCTGGTGATTTCTGCCTCTTCTTCGATAGCCTCCAAACCTTCAGGTCATAATTCTAATATCCAAATTATCAATTGAAATAATAAATGAATTATTTTAGATAGAAGGGCTTGTCTCCTTATTTAATACATCTTTGATAAGTAAGTACTTAACACCTCACAAGAAATCAACCTGACAAGAGCTTGTGGCTTATGAGCCCTCACACTGCCAGAATAGCCCTGGTTATGCATTCATTTGAAAGCTCATGTTACCGCTTGGTGGGGAACTAGTGATTAAATTGTTTAGTTTTGTTAAAGTTGCATGTGCACTGCACGCCTAACCTTATGTGAATTTTTGCTAGTGATGTGTCAACTCAAGTTAATAACCCAAGTTACAGCTAAACCGAGTCAACCCGAGTTATAATATCAAAACCGAATTGGTGAAAGCGATTTATGGAACCGAACCCTTCAGTCGTCACCGTCATCCGTTTATATAAAGTCGAGTTGAAAAGCAGTCTCAACATTCTTTACTCCGCTTATTTGTCGAACAATAAGAAAAAGCACAAAGCAGTAATTTCCGAATTCAATACCTACATTTGGTTGGTTTTCTCATGTTTCTCTTGCTCTTATTGTTTCGAACCAAGTTTCCAAGTTATCGTTTGATATGTGGGTTTGAATTGAATGTGTATAGTGTTCATGTCGAGTAGAAAAGAGTTTTTATTTTTATACAAACCGATTCAAAATAATTCAAACCGAGTTGTAACTGCAACCCGTTTCAATGTTTATTCTATTTTAATGCCTTATTCGGTTTTAAGTTCTTAATGTGATAAATGCTGGTATGTGACCAATGTTCCTGCTTTCGATAGTTTTTATTTTAGTTGTTTGTTAACCTTTTATTTGAAGTTAAGTAAAAATGCCGTCCAAGAAGAAGACGGGGTGATTAATACTGAAACTGACAGTATTATCAAAAGAACGAATGTTCAGCCTTCAACGAACCAAAAAGTAGCTGATATTGCGATTTCACAACAGTCCATTCCAGAAGAATCTGCTGCTCATGTTATTGCTAAGAGACTAATTCAAACGCAATTGTCAGTGCCTGCGAAAATTTGCCAAAAAATCGGAGATACCTAATGCTTTACTTGATCTCATAGTTCTTGATTTTCAGCCACTGCAAATTGTTGAGAATGAAGGGTTCAGGAGGTGTTCGAAAATTGTGAACCATGAATACAATATTCCCTCCAGAAAAACAATTGCAGGAATGCTTGACGAAAAAAAAAAAACAGTTGAATCTAGATTTTTAAAAGACAAACTTTAAGACATCGAATTTATAGCCTTAACATCAGACATTTGGACGTCGGACAGCAACAAATATTGGACGAATAGCAAATAGGTGCTATAAAGTTGTAAACATTGTCACAGACAAAGCCGCATCTATGAAGAAAGCAGTCAGTGATATTTTAAATAAACGCAATCATTTCTGTGTTGCGCATACATCAAATCTTGCCGTAACAAACTGCATTGAAAAACCCAGCTGAACATAGAAATATTGTATCACATTTTAATAATGTGCTAAATCTTTTTATGCACTGTTCGACCTGTAGATACAAATGAAAACAGACACACTTAAAATAAAACAAAATATAAGGACTCGATGGAATAGCACATTTTATATGCTTGAGCGCTTATTGAAAAGTGTCTCTTTCCGCTACATTGGTACTTTTGGAAGCATCCCTGACCAATCTGGATTTTGACTAATGGATTTTGACTGAGGAAATAGTAAAGCTTTTGCAACCATTCGAAAAAGTAACCGTTATTTTGTCAGGAGACCAATACCTCTCATTTTCGTGTATCATTCCGCTAGTAGTAGGACTGCAAAAGACTGGCAAACAAAAATCTAAGTACTGAGTCGACTAAACTTCTGCAACGAAATCTACTAACTGTTATAAAGAAGCATGTTAGTGTTTATGAATCTAACAAAAAGGTCTTTTGGATCCACGATTTAAAAAAAAACCTTACGCTGCTAGTGCACAAATGTTGATCATAGAACTTAGGGATTACCTGATCAATACCTACCTACATCACCTTCAAGTGTTCAATGCCAACCTAGCAGCTCAGATGTAGGTAAGTAACTATTTGCGTTTATATTGGCTTTTCATTTTTTGAAATAGTTATTACTTTTTTTATTTTGAAATATTAAATGGTTTTCATATTTATCCACTCAACTCAAGCAATCTGGGGTGTCTTTGACAAAAAAATTTCGGAAACAAACTGCCATGACGCCTTTTTTCTCAGCAGCAAGTATGGTGAAGCAATATATAGATTTTGCGTAAATCGATCGGACCTGCTTGAATTTCGGGAAGAAAAGAAAAGTTTCTTCCTATCATTGTATAAGTTAGAACATACATAAATACTTATGTATACCCACTACATCGGTTCCATCGGTAAAGATGTTTTCTAAGGTTGGTTTGTTGTAATGAAAGAAGGAATCGTTTGGCTCGAAAAAAAGTTGACCAAATCTTGTTATTTCTTCAAAACATAGGGATAGAGGAAAATAATTCAAATAATTGTGTTATAAACCGAGTAAGCTAACTCGCAGTTTTCTTGCAATCACTTTGGTCAATACAAGTACGAAGTTTAATAAAAATCATTACAGCCGTTTTCGATAAAATTTGAAAAAACAATTTCTGAAAATATGCCTTTAGGTATAATGACACAAAGAAAGTTATTTCCCTACTTCAGTTTTATTTCCTCCTTCCTTCGCTGGATAAGTGGCAAATGGATGAATTTAGGCGGAAGGCCTACTCTTGGCTATATAGCCGCATGCTCAGACGAATTTGCATTTAAAGAGAAAAAGACAAGTGTCACAGAGAAGTAAGAAAATGAATAAATCTATCTTTTTTAAAAGTTTGCATTGTCATTCTTGACACTGACAAGAAATGTAACCTAATTTAATCTTATTTTAATTTTAGGTATGTATATAATAGGTGTGAGGTGCCATCTATTAGTATGGAATTATCGATCTGGAAAAACAAACAAGAAAATTTACCAATGCGCAACCATTACGAATATAACGAGTGGGATATCCTTACAAAATTAAAAATTGTTTGAACAGTCACTGTATACCTACTCACTGAAACCTAAAAATATTGAAAACGTTTGAGGTTGGATCGCAATGTTGGGACTTCTACCAATTAAGTGGTATTTCTACCACTTTTTGCTGTTCATGAAAACCTACCACCTAAAAATCTAATTCTACCACTTTTTGCAACTCACCCATCTTTTTACTTTACCATATACCATACGACCACAATCCGATTCCGATTTGAAAAATATAAAAAAGAAATAAATTGAAAAACAACATCTGTTCACAAGCTGCAAGGAAAACTTTATTCAATGATCAAAATTTTAATCCTCCAGAAGCATTAGTAAAATATATGTCAAGATTTAGATTTTCTGACGGTTTATATAACAAAAATAAAAGTAATTTTTTGAAGTCTTAACTAATTTTATAAATTTAGGTTTTTGGTTTGGAACGAGAATGAAAATGAAAGTTATTGAATATACGATTTGTTACATAAAAATGGCTTTTAATTTCTACCACTTTTTTGACAACCTTTCTACCACTCTTTGGCTTCTGCGAAGTCCCAACACTGGATGGCTCGCCGAATGTAGAAATTCGGAGCACAATAGCCGTGTTCCTTTGGATGTGTCAAGTATTCATGAGAACTTTCATTCATTCGTTGAATTACTAATCATTGGAGTGATTGGCACCATGCCGATCGTTGAACATGAATAAAGCTTCAAAAATGTGCCAAACATTTGGTTGACTGTTGATAATAAATGGGAAACTATTACAATATTGGAAAAATATATTATATCGTGGGTTTTTATGTGTTTATAATTTTTGCAAGTCAGTTCCTTTTTATTTTATTTGGGAAAAACATATGTAACTTTAATTTTTGTTTACCGGAATATCTAACTATGAGTCACAATTGTGAAAAGTATCCTTAAAGTGCCAACGATTGGGTGGTTTACAAAAAACTAATTGACAAAAAATAGATACAACTCATAATTATAGTGCATATTTATGTAAGTATCTACCTACACACAACCAATTCGAATTTTGTGATTATCTGTGAAAATATCTAACAGATACCTACACTTCGTTTAATACATGACACACCTCATCACCTAGGTACTCCTCCTGCAAAAGTGCGTAATGATTCGTGGACATTAAGAAAAGCCTACAGTATAGGCAGGTATAAAATGGATGAAAAAGTCCAAACCTGTCAAAACAAGGGCGATATTTTAAAATTATATTAATCTCATTCAATCTGTATAATTGGATTTTTCACACCTGCTCTCATTATTTTACTCTGCCACTTACCAACCATCTTCCACCACTGCTTTTTGTGTGTAATCATTGACACTTAATACGTATACAGACTACACTATTCTGTGTACAAACATCAAACCTGATGTAGTCAATGCTATAGGTACTGATGTATGCGAAACGCATCCTTTGGACTGGCAATGGTACTGCAGTTCAATACCACTAATTTGATATATACATTTACTTCACATACATAATAATGTTCATTATGTTCTCGTAGGCATAGCATATTCGTTCGATCATAAGTTATGTGTGTTTGTCGGTAGGATACGTAACAGTAAGTAGTACGTGGTTACTGAACATGCGGATACCTATCGTACTTGGTATGCGAAACGAGACCGTTATTTCACTTTAAAGCCTCCAGGGATGAATGAGTTAATTAAGCGCCTCACGGCCTGACATAATTTCTAGCCATTTATCAGTGACAAAATGACAGTATCTCCCCAGCAAAAGCCAACAAAGCCCAACCACTTCACTACCACCACAGGCAGCTGGACGGAAGAGAAATAATTTCCTACAGTGTTTGTGTTGCCAATGACATATATATGTAAATACGAACAGAACAATTTACCCAACAAGAAGAGATATAACAAATTTCCTAAAGCAAAAAAAAATAGTACCTAAGTTATATGTTTGCTCCCTTTGATGTTTGGCTTTGGATGCCCATTGGCCAATACAAAATCATTGCGAGACAAACGCTTGTTTATCTCAAAAACTACTTGTATTAACTATGTAAAAAATATCCCTTGTACGTACTTTCTCTTAGTGAACTAGGATAGCTTTTGCTCTAAAAAAAATTCATAAGATGTTTCAGCAACTAGGACTGCTACAAGTTTATATGTAAAACAAACTTTTCAGTATCAGCTATCAGCGGAGAATCCGATTATTTGTAAAATTTTAAAAAAGTACCTACTGGGCAGATTTAGTAAATGGTTAAATATTTTAGTCAATGGGCCTTACCAATAACTAAATTTAAAAATGACTTAAATAATTAGTGTAACGCCACACGTATGCTGTTATTCTTACAACTGCTCAAAGAAAAGAGAACAAAAAAAAAAGATTATTACTGCAACAAAAAACAATTACCTGTGGTGCGTTGTTTTTCTCTAAAATGTCAACTGGAAAGTGTAACATTGTGTAACGTTATGACGTCATTAAATCGTTCCAAAATTCAATGTTGAAGTGTCATAGTGTTACACTTTGTAATAATTTCCAACTCACCTCGTCGATATGAATTGAAATATTGATCTGTCAAAAGCAGCTGAATTTGGAAATGTTTTCATTTCTTTTGTTTACTTTTCTTTCTTTCGATTCGGAATTATTTTGTATTTCTTTCAATACAATTGATTTTTTTATGCCGATTTTGTGTTTTGGAATTGCGGTGGAGCCTCAATATTCTTTTTTTTGATATTTTAATCTTTCGATTTTTTACAAAGGAATTTGTGTACCTATGTACATACATTATGAATGGAAAGAAAATTCTATACATTCAAATTAATGTGAATTTACTTATGTATGTATTGTAAATATGCATTTAAGTTGATGAAAATATTTTTTCCAATAAAATTTGATGCAATCAAAAAATTTCTTTTATTATTCATTCTGTGTATTTCCATTTTTTTTTGTCAACACCTTTAGATTAGCAGATCAACAATATTTTTAACATTGATCATTCCTAAATGAAATGTTACACCCTGTAACACTTTTAACAATGACATTCTTAAAAAACGTTAAAAATCGTTAAAAATATTAAGGTATGTCTTGTTCATCGTAACTGATTATTAAATTAAAATAGATATATTGTTTATTTTTCAAAACAACACAAATATAATTTCTATTTGTCAATTTGACAACGAATATAGTAGATTTAGTAATGGAGTGCTAATTAGTTAAAGGCTTGTTTAATCTGAAAAAGTTCTCTATAAAAAAAGTCAACAAATATTTAATAGGTACACATATTTACGAGTATTACAATGTCGGTACTTTAGTGCAAGATTTGATTCGTATTTTGTTTACGATCTCGAGACTTCAATTAAGTCTGACATGCTGGTAAAAACCGAAAAAGTGAGTTTCGAAATTTTGTCTGTAACTTTGCCTGCACCCTTAAAGGTTCATAGATGATTCCCTAGATGGATAATTGAATTGAATTCAATTTATTTTCAATTCAATTTATTTGATTTAAATGTACAAGTAAGACTTAGTCTTTTATAGTACTTAACAATATTGGATAGTAAGCTATAATTATTCAATTTTACTTATAGTCTAAAATATAACAAAATAATATATAATAGAATATTGTTATTAATATTAATTATTTTTATTAACAATTATGTGGTACTCATATGATATTTTATTTATTTATTTAATTAAAAAGTTTAAAAAGAAATCTGTTTAGTTTCATTAAGCTGTTTATTTCGTAATAGGAATTCAGTGAAGAGATTTAGCTAAATTCAGAAGAGATTTTTAAAATTTGAAACGTTTATTCTCTATATCTCAGATTTTTGATCACTGTTATTCTTGTTCTTGATATTTAGAAAGAAATGCATTCAAATTACATAAAATGGGTTATGTCCATTTTAAAAATTACTTGTACCTGTTTGCTTATGTGTACGTATGTAGAGGGGGTTATCTCTTGAACTATTGAGCGCTTTATAAAAAATGTGTTACTAAAAACAAACTTAATTTTAAATTGAAATTAACTAGTGTTTTTATTAGAATTTCTTAGAATTTTATATTTTTATCTTTTAAAGGGTTTTGTCTTGGACGTGTGTTTAATGTTTATAATGTGTGAGATATAGTAGAAGGTCTTTTAGTAAAGATATTTCAGTATTACAGATTTTTCATATGTTTTTTTTTTGTTTTTTTTTTTTTGGAATATCTTTTAAAGAGAAGTCTAAGAGTTTGATATGAATATACATACAGTTATTTGAATTCCTACATTACCGTTAAGGGAAGATAATTCCACTATTAGAGTGTTTACACTCATCACCTTATAACTCTTAAATGCAGGCATGAATTCATAGTATTCTTTTTTAATTCACATGTAAATAAAACTGCAATTAATTAAATACATCACACGTTACCATATACAAATGTCAAAATCTTCATTTTAAATTTGTTGAGAAACAAAAGAAATGGTAAAGTCATTTAAAATTTTAATTGTTAGTTCTGATGCAATTAAAAATCGAAAATAAGTGTTAATTTTGATGCCAATAAAAAGATAATGACTCAATTATTATTTCTAGCCAAACAAAATATTTCATTTTTGGGCAACCTTTCACACGAAATGACCATCATATAACTGGGGTTATCTCACTTCCGCTTCATGAAATAATTGTATTTTGAAAGGCGCAGATCGGACACTATTGGCAGGGCAACGCTCTGACAATAAGCTACCCACTACCTTACAATGTTTTATAATGTTACAACTTAGTTTTTCCTTTCGACCACACTTTATAATAATTGTTATCTGATAATGAGGAACTTGTCAACTGATGCCATTAACACACACCTGAGACATCTGACATCTGCCAATTATTTCAAATGAAAATAGTACAAATGTAATAATACGATGTTCAAACGATTGTCTTGTTCTGAAAGTGTTTTCATAATATAACTTCTACATGTTAGTTAGACACATGTTTTAATGAAATATTGAAAATATTGTCATATATTGTCGTATATACGATCGGTAAGATCGTCTGAACTAAACTTTAATTTTTATCTTTAAAATTAGATTAAGTTCCGATAGAAACTTAGCGCTAGTAAGCTTTCAACTATTAGTTCTACCTTGAGATCAGACCTTGGATT
Source organism: Epistrophe eligans (assembly GCA_951394125.1). Classification (NCBI taxonomy): domain Eukaryota; kingdom Metazoa; phylum Arthropoda; class Insecta; order Diptera; family Syrphidae; genus Epistrophe; species Epistrophe eligans. The sequence continues at coordinate 57,200,532 of OX596030.1, forward strand.
AAAATGGTTAGCAATTCAGTTGGGGTTTAACCCAACCCGACTTCTACCCAGAGCCGGACCAACAATATTTGCAAGATGTGCAAATGCGCACATTACCAGGAGCAAGAAAATGTAATCTGATCTTGCGCAAACAAAGATGTATTGCGATTTGCATTTTAACTACAAAACTTGTTCAAATAATCCCAAAATAACATCCATCATAACTGTGCTAAGTAATTTCTTGCACACTAACTAACATCACTTTCATTGTTGCATTCAAGGAAAACTTAACTCAAAATATTGTAAAATTAAATTAATTAATTAATCCCACTAGACCTATGCAAGTTCAATCTTACCTACCTAATCTCAAAATATTCCACCCTGTTTGTACAAAAGAAAAAATCTCAACACAAAAAAGTTCCACGCCACCTCATCTGTGCAAGTTTTAATACAATATACCTACACTCTGAGTCCCAAAATTTACGTGCGAAAATATGACAAAGAAAAAACGTATTCATACTGAATCATTTGGGCTAGAACGTGCAGTTTTTGCATCATACACCGTACCTGTGTATGCATGTGTTTCAGTGAATGCATGTATGTATGTACATATGTATGTATAAATGTGTGCAAATATAAAAAAGGGGCGCTTCCTACAAATCTTGCACAGGGCCCAAGTTTGGCTGTGGCCGACCCTGCTTCTACCACACGTAAAATTTATTTTTAAACTTTTATGGTCCTCTGCACTCCCAGTTTCAGACCATAGTTTTGACATATTATGTATTAGAAAAACAAATTAAATTGGAAATGATGAATTATTTATTAAACCTACCTGAAAATCCAAATCCAGAAATACTCGCAAGTCCTGTAACTACTGTCGAATGTGGAAAATGATGATTGCTAACAATATTTCATTTTAAACTATTAAAATGATAAGAAGATTAACACCGGTATTTTAAGAACGAAGATATGTTTAATAGCTAGATACATCAAAAGATGGTTTATTTAAAACAATTACCATATTCCACGCAATTTCTGCGACTTCAGGAGTTCTCATAATTAGGGTTCTTATAATTATAATTTTTGATAATTTTAAGTGATAATATCATTAACCAATGAACTCCTCTGATTGTAGATCATTTCCCGAGAATTTAAATAAAACCGTGAAGCCGGTCAATTGGATTAATGAATTAATTAATTAATAAGCCGTTCGGATTCGACGGAAAATTGTAGGTCCCATCCATTTCCACCAGTAAATCGCACACAGAATTCTTTGAGAGTTGTTCAGCTACTAGGCCTTGCTTTACATGAGCTGTCGTCCTACCAACTAAATCTATTTATTTCAGGTAGGATTTTGGAGATTACTTACATAATGGGGAACCGCTTATGAAATATGACCAGTACCCTTCGATGCCAGTGGGCATACTTCGGGAACCCAGAGTTTTTCCAAGCCAAGTGAAGCGGGTCAATGCAGACACCTTTTTAATGAACTGTTATGGCAAGCATATGACCATAGAACGATCTTTAGTAGCGTTATAGATTCCTTAAGTGTTTCTACTTATTTACAAACAAACTATACATATATGACCACAGAACACTCTTTGGCAGCATGTAGTTTGTCTCAACAATTTGAAAAAAAAAAAATGTAAAATATGTCTACTTCAGCAGTTGACTTCGGGGAAATAGCTACATTTGTATTTATACAGTTCTACAATATTTTCTTGGGCACAGTATACCTTGGATGGCATGCTTCTTGAATAGATTGGATCAAAGGATTTTAACTCCCTCTACTCTATGTGTCCCTTGTCCTGCTCACGCAATTCTGTCCCTCATTAGGCTTCGGGTTTTCTTGGACAACAATACCTTAAGTGGTCTGCTTACCAAATACATGATGGAAAAAGACCGGTATTAATTTTGAAAACAAAACATTTTATCTAAGTTTTACCGGTAAATTGTACAAATTCCACATTTCAGTATATGCAATTTCTGAGATACTTTTTAAAACGATATTTCAGTTTGTTCGAAATAATGTAATATGTTAGAAACTGGAAGTTAAATTAAATTGTTTTAAACGAAATCATTAACCTTAACTTCGAAGAACTGATTTAAAAACTCAATTTTTGCTCATAAATAAAATAAAAATTAAATAATTTTGGGTTAAAATATGCATAGTTTTCAAGAGTTTATATTATATTTTCTATTTTTTTTAAATTTGACCTTTGGGTAAAGGTTCTGTCGCGATGAAATTTCAAAAAATTCAAAAAAAGATACATATAACGGGTGATTTTTAAGCTGGTTTGGTTTTGGCAACACTGGTTTTGACAGCTGACGTGTGTTTAGTACCTTGTGTCACTGTCAAACAGCTTCAGTTTGGTTTGCAATTTAACCATGGATCGTCTTACAAATGAACAACGCTTGCAAATTATTGAATTTTACTATCAAAATTCGTGCTCGGTTCGAAATGTTGTTTATCGAAAAATTGTGTTCAGCGATGAGGCTCATTTTTGGTTGAATGGGTACGTAAATAAGCAAAATTGCCGCATTTGGAGTGAAGATCAGCCAGAAGCATTGCAACAGCTACCAATGCATCCCGAAAAAGCTACTGTTTGGTGCGGTTTATGGGCCGGCGGCATTATTGGGCCATATTTCTTCAAAGATGATGCGAATCGCAGCGTTACTGTCAATGGTGAACGCTACCGAGCGATGATAACAAACTTTTTTTTGCCCGAAATGGAAGTTCTTGACTTGCATGATATGTGGTTTCAACAAGACGGTGCCACATGCCACACAGCACGCGAAACAATGGCGCAATTGCGAGGCGAGTTTGGTGAACAGTTAATTTCACGTTTCGGGCCGGTCAATTGGCCGCCTAGATCGTGCGATTTGACACCATTAGATTATTTTTTGTGGTGGTATGTCAAGGCTAATGTCTATAGGGACAAGCCCGCTTCGATTGACGCACTGGAAGCCAACATCCATGCATTCATTCGTGAGATACCGGCCGATATGTGTGAAAGAGTATGCCAAAATTGGACTCAGCGGATGGGCTACCTGAGACGCAGCCGCGGTCAACATTTGCATGAAATTATCTTTAAACATTAAATTGCAAGGTTCAAACTATCGATTCAAATAAATATTTCATTCATTTTTTCGAATTTTTTGTGTTTTTTTTTTTAAAAAGTTCTAAACCTCTTAAAAAATCACCCGTTACTAAATCTTCCATTTTAAGCATCTCCTAGTTAAGTTGCAAAAATTGATAAAAAGAAAACTTTTCGAGGTATAATATTTCACTGACTGTCCTATTCATGCGAATTGTAATCATAATAACTCGGGCTTATAGGGCAATAACTATCTATAAAACTATTCTTAACTTTGTGTTATTGAAGTAGGAATTCGTACAAATTTGTTTTCTCCGCTATTTAATCGAAGCAGAAGTTTTGAAATTTTGTTAAAAAAATTAATTCGGAAGGATTAATTAGTTTTGTTTTTGCAAAAAACAAGAAGGATTTCAAGTCATGGACACTGTTTTTTATAAACAAGTACCAATTTTTAACTTTATAAATTTTGCATCGCTTTATTTAACTGCAGAGAAATTCTGTCCTACTGAAGGGATCCCGGTAAAGGCGGTTTGTATACGGTAACTCAATTTTTTATTCTGTGAAGGCTTCGCAAACTCACACTTTTTAAATTGAGTGAGCATTTCTAAGCAACCTAAAGTAGCAGAACACTGAAAATTCAGATGAAAGTTTTTTGTGGTGGAGGAAATGTCAAAAGTAGCGCATGTACCTATACTTTACATAAAAGTTCAACTTTATGATTTTTCTCTGGTTGGTGGTTGATTTGTATTCATGAGTTCCATGAAGAAATTTAATACTTATTTAAATAAATTAACTTTTTGTTTGTTGTTAAGTGACTTTAAAAAATCAAAATAAATCAAAAAATTTTAGTATTCGTACAATAATATTCCCAGAATTCTGCATTTAAATATTGTGGAACAACTTTTATATTGAAGCTTGGGTAGTTTTTCTATATTTTGTGGGCTATGCATTTAGGTAAAAATATTTGAAAAACAAAAATAAAATTTATTGAATAATTAATAAAACCTGTTGCTTATTCAGTTACATATAATTTAATCCTCACGCTTAATTAAAGTTCTATTTCTATAATTAAGAAATTAAGGGTCTGTTTCACATTGTCTGATTAAATTTCTGATTAGTTGTCCTACAATTAAATTATCCGGAAATTAAATCCTCCCATTAAAAAACTTTGCGTTTCACAATGATTAACGAATAGCTAATTCGTTCGTTATTACAGTTTTCCACACAAATTAAATTCGACTTATGTCAAATATTAAAACAAAATTATTTATAATCATCAAATAGTTAATTTTGCAGTGGTTGTCTTATTGTAAGTGTTAAAAGTCGCGAGAAAATTTTTCAGTTAAATTTTCTAATCGACAGATTAGAAGATGACCAGTAAAATACTTAAAATTTTAATTGCTGGTTAGACCTATTCAGATATTGTGAAACGTAAATGAGGTTCTTAATATTGTCGATTAAGTTCCATGTAGCTTAATTGGAACTTTAATCAGACATTGTGAAACAGACCCTAAACAAAATGAAAATAAACAAATAAATGTTTTTGTTATTATATAAAATTAAAGTTGTGTTATTCAATAACATTAAAACAATAAAAATTTCTTAATTACATATAATAACACAACTTGGAGACACAAACACAAAAATGTATTCTATTTCTTTTTTTATTCAATGTAAATCTAATAGGTATGCAAGAATTTGATACAATGACTTTCGACTGAAATTTATGATTTTTTTTGTTTACCTAATACATAAACTTAGATATAAAATGTATTGCCTTGAACCCGCTCATTGCCTGCCTGTCGCTTTTCTGATAATTATGAAGTCACTGACAGTTCTAAAGGAAAATTTTCACCCTCAACGCGTAAAGAAGTACAACTTTAGTAAAACTGACTGCATACTTCATTAATCCTTAACGTTATCATCTATACTGTTATTAACAGTCCGAAAATATATTCGCATTTATAAATAATTATATTTTTCGGTTTCTTTCTTGTTGAAAACACTGTCAGTCGACGAAGTGCTCTTTGCTTTCATAGATGTATGACTTCGTTTATTTAACATTGCCTGAGCTATACGAAGCACACGATCTGTTTCGTGCTTAACAACCCAACCCAACGGCAATCTTAGTTTGATGTCAGGTCAGAGATCCATAGACGACTCTCTGTTCTATTCGTTCTATTTTCAACAACGACCGACCGAAAGTGATTTGAGTCGATGTTTCGTTAGTGGATTGGATGAAATTGTCAGGTCAGTTGAATCCGTATGATTGATGGATAGCTGCAAAACTTTTGCACAAAACTACCCTCATAGCCATTACCTTGGATAGTACCTACTAAATATATAGAGATGTACTTGCCACCCCATTTTCTTTTTAAATGAATTTGTGGTCGAAGATACTGAATCTCCTTGTTTTCTTTTCTCCTCAATTAAAGGAGACAGCAGTGAGGAAAATTAATAACTTCGAAAAATGTTTGCAAAACTTTTCTTGGCACCCTAGTGCCCCTGCTCGAATGAAAGGAAAGCAAGACAGAAAAACTAAAACCACAGAGGCGTATAGCTCCGCAGTTGCTTGTTTATCGGTGATGGCACCATTTGTGTTATTAATAAAGAATCCGGTCGATGGGAAGAAGATTTGTGTACACAGGATACGCCGCCGATTGTATGATAAATAAAATGGAATCGCAAATATTTATCCTTATCCAATGGACGGTTTTCTCCCAAGGACTGCACTATGTTGTTTTATATCGAAACAATAAATAGAAACAGTAAAAAGTGTGGCAGTGAGGAGCTATTTATCGAGACCGGGATACAGAATTTTGTTTGCTGCAGTAATTATGTAGAGACATAGCGAACCATGTGGCAGGCCCATGATCGAAGGACAATGGTGGCGATTCAATGTTTTTAATTAGCAAATAGGCGGTTGAGGTTTCCTATTTAACGGTCTACCGCAGTGCTGCAGGGAAGTTTTTCTTAAGAGAATATAAAAATAATATTGGTTTTCAGGGACGAGGACTGCAAAAAACATTAGGTAGGTATCTTTCTATGTTTCTGTGTTATTAAAATAATGGATTGCACGTTCGAAGTGCGTAATTTTTCTTAAGAACAAAAATATTTTCTTTATTTTTGATTTAAAAATTATCTTTATTTTGTTTATTACATACGAGTAGCTACAAAGTTATACGATGTTCGTCTCTACAGTTGATATCAGTATAAATATTGGTATCCATGTACCAGGTTACTCGACCACAGGCTCAGCTTCAAGGGGTTGTCGAGGCACATACATATTCCGCGTCTACCACATATTTTTAGTAGATTCTAAGTCTGCTGTTATTCAATAAAGTCCTCCTCTAGCTTTGTCACTTCAAACAAACTGAAATACGTTATGATTTAACAGCTGCTTCTGGTATAAATTTAATAAGTGCTGGTGAAGAGTTAAAAAGTATTGAGCACAATAATTTCTTTGGGCACTTAAAACAGATTTTTAAAATATACACTCATTTATGTATAGAGTGACTAGATAAGAACGATAAGAAATGTATTATACCACCTCAACAGTTTGGCTTTCGTAAGAATCACAATACGTGCCACCAAGTACTAAGAATATGTAACCATGTCAAAACTAATTTTAAAAATAATAAATCTACTGGCCTTGTTCTTCTTGATGTTGAAAAAGCTTTTGACTCCGTGTGGCACAAAGGGCTGATTTACAAATTGATAATCAATGATTTTCCTGGTTATTTAATAAAAATAATTCAAAGTTTTTTAAACAATAGGCAGTTCCTCGTTATGTTAAATGGAATGTGTTCTTCCATTAAAGCAGTACCCTCAGGCGTCCCTCAAGGTTCTGTACTGTCCCCTACGCTTTTTAATATTTTTATGTCAGATTTTCCTAGTTTACAAAACTGTGATTTTGGAATGTATGCAGATGATATTGCCATATATGCTTCTGATGAATATGGTTCTTCAGTCGTCCACAATATTCAAACCGCTCTTAATGTTATCTTCGAGTATTATAAGCATTGGAAGATTAAAATAAATGCTGGGAAGAGTCAGGCTATCTTTTTCACAAGAAAAAGAAAGGACTGTTTCTTACCCAGCACAAGTCTTAAAATAAATAACTGTGATATTCCCTGGGTCGACTCTGTCAAGTACTTAGGTGTTTACTTAGACAAGAAGTTGACTTTCAAGGAACACATCAAAAATACGGTAAGTAAATTGAATATAGCAATTAGGTTATTATATCCTTTGATAAATCGAAAGTCATTGTTAAGCAACCAAAATAAGCTCTCTATCTTTAAAGTCGTTTTTCAGTCTATACTTTTATATGGATCACCCGTCTGGGGAAACTGTGCTAAAATGCATACGAAAAAACTTCAAGTATCTCAAAATAAAATTCTTAAAATGATCTTCCGTGTTCCTTGGTTCTACTCAACATCAACACTACACGAAAAAGCACGAGTAATAACTATTGAAAACAAAATTGAAGTCCTCAATGAAAAATTCATTAGAAGATGTCAAAACAACGAAAACGCATTAATATCTGAACTCATGCTTCAAAATTGTTTGTAAATTCTTATTTATTTTGATTTGTATAATATGTATATTGTATATATATCTATGTTGTTTTTTTTTTTTCATATTTATTTATTTATTTATAATTTTTTTGTATCTATTTATTTATTTACTCATTACTTAATTAATTTGTTTGTTTATTTATTTATCATTTAATTATTAATTTGTTTATTTACTTGTTTATTTATTTATTGATTTATTTATTTCATTTATTTATTTATTTATTTATTTATTTATTTATTTATTTATTTATTTATTTACTTATTTATTAAACTATTTATTAATTTATTTTATTATATTTAAAAAAAAAAGCATTTTCTGTGATAAAATTCAAATAATTTACTTATATATTTGTTTAAAACTATATTTTCTATAATATTAAAAATTATTCTGTGATATATCGTTAAAACATCAACATTTATATGAAGGTTTTTTTTTTCCCCATATTTTTCCTTCCAACTTTTATGTTAAAATCAATCAAGCAATAATTTGAAATCAAAAAATGTATTTTTCAGTTGTAAGATAAAATAACTTATCATATCTCTGTACTGTGCAATGACTTCTCATATTGTAAAAAATGTTAATTCTAAGTGGGCACAATAAATATATCTATCTATCTATCTTAAATAAAACAACAACGGTATATAACGCTTTTAGAAATGTGGATCGCTCCAACAACGGCAATTGCTTGTTCACATAAACGCTTTTTTTGTTTACTTTACCTTACTGAATATTTTGACAGCTGGATGTCATTCGTGCCTAACTTTGACTGCTGCTGCATAACACTTGGAGAAACTATCATTGCTTTCCGGTTATCTTGCAAATATTAGCTGTGTTTTAGTGAAAATGCATAGCAACTCTGCAACATTTTTTACACGCATACACGTAGGAAATCAATCACCCTTATTGTAATAGGCGTTTTTCTTAAACGACAATAATTGTCACTTTTTCTGTCGAGTTATTTTCCTGGAGTTTTAGAGTTGGTATTGCGTTGCTAAAACGCTATTATTTGCAATCCACACACATTCTACATAAGCAGCTGATGATGACAGATGGTCATTTGAAAGAATCAATTCTATTTTTAAATTCAAATACAAATTCGTTTTAGTGAAATTATAAAAAAAGGCACAAATGAATAGCATTGGACTGTTTATTTTGTTAAATTGTGATCGTGTATAACTTAGTTGGATAGAGATAGTCGTAAAATGACTATTCACTTATCCGGTTGCGACTGTAGGCACGCTTGCTATGCTCGACTATGTAGCTCGACGGAGGGGTAGGATCTTGTCGCATGATATACCTAAGCACACATAATATTTCGTGCCTGTTTTGATTTAATTTCAAAGTATTAATTGAAAAGGGGAAACGAAAAATGGAAAGGAAAATGTGGAAGAGGGAAGTTGATTGGAATTGGGTTAATTACACACGCAACCTTGGTTTCGATGTTGAGAAACCTTGAGTATACCCTCCTCTATATATCTTTGAGGCTGAACTCAAAAATACACCATGACTATCTTACTCAAAAATATTTAGATAGCCCCTTGCTAATTTAACTCACCTCACAAACTCACCAGATCATTCTTAAATAGCTAGGAAGGTTTAAATAGAGAAAAAAATCATTTTTTTTTTCTAAAATTCAATAAAATTTTTAATATTCATTTTTGTTTTTATAAAATTAGGTTATAATTCATAATGATTTGAAACAATAGCTATACATATTTAATTAAATGGCGAATTTGAAAATCGTATTATTTTATGTGATTTTAACGCAAAATTAAACAAAAAACTTTCTCTTTTATTTATGTTTCTTTCTCTCTTATATTTTTTTTTTCTTTTTTTTTTATAGTAACCTACTTTTGTTTTGTGTTTAAACTAGTTTTGATTTTCTTTTATTATTATTCTTTATAGATTTATATTTATATATGAAAGGATTATATCTAAATATTTGTTCACAAAAAAAAAATCGATATAGGTAATATATAAAAATTTGAAGACAAAAAAAAAATATAGGGATTCGTACAAATGGGTACTTACTTGATTCTCGGCGCTGCGACGAAAGTTGTGGCCACAAGTTTCCCTCGCTGAACTTCGAGTGTTAGCTTTATCTAACTGTGTAAATATTATTTAATTAATTATATTTTTTTTTTTTCTCTATCAAACTTAGCATATCACCACGATTTCACTTTATGAACCTTATTATTTTAATTTTTTTTTTTTTTTTTAATCTTTATATTTCTAATGTTAAGTTTAAACACAAATCTATAACAATTTTACTTATAACTCTGCTCTTTTTTGTTTTTTTTTTTTTCTTATTTTTTTTTGTTGCAAATTTTGAATTTTCTTTATATTATTTTTGTATGTATGTTTTTTTTTTTTTTTGATGAGATGAGTGACTTGGGGATGCTGGTGGCGACTGCAGCGAGATAAGCTGAACTGATTTTGGTACAGTACCACGTGTATGCGTTCTGCGTTTGGCCTTGAATAAAACCTAATTTTCTCTTTGGTTTTTTTATTCTTTATGATTTTTTCTGCTTGGTTTTTGTTTGTTTCGATGGATGAAACTTTCTATGGTCTGCGGACGCACTGTCCTTACTCTTTATTGAGTGTTTTGTGACAATATACGTCCGCAGTGATCTGTGGGCGTATAAATGTCGATTATTTTGATGTTCTATTTATTTTTCTTATTGTTTTTTTTTTTTTAATTTTTTTATTTATAATAAAAACTAACTATAAGTATTACCTTTTTGTTTTTTTATTCGGTGACCAATTTCCTGGATTCTTTTCGGTTTCTTATAAATTTTTGTTCTTAAATGATTTTTTTTTTTGTTTTTGTTCTTGCACTATTAATTTAATTAATTTAATTTGTTGGAATCGAATTTCTCTTTTATTAGGTACTTTATTTTATTTTTAATTTTTCTAATAAAAAATTAAAAGAACTTTGTCTGTCTGTAAAAGAACTTCTGTACACTTTGGGATTTGGAATCGAAAAGAGGAAGATCCACGATGAATCTCTTAAAAGATGGATTGGTTTCCGTCAATGACTGAGTACTTCGATACTCGGAATAATCTTCGTTTAGTTTCGAAGATAACCAGTTTGGTAGTTTACACTAGACGATTTTTCTTTTTAGGTTTGTTTACATTAATTTATTTTTCCTACATATTTTTTTTTTCTTTCTACTTGTTTTTAATTCTAGGTGTACGCTACAAAATCAAGTATTTTTGAAAGATTTATTATTTTAAAAAGACTTGAAAAACGTATTTATTTTAACTAATTAATTTTTTGAAACGTGTGGCCTCGACCCATGACCCTGAGATTAAGAGTCTCATGCTCTGAATATTTTGTTACAAACGCAAATCTTTGGCATGGTAGACACCGATCTTTTTACCATCTAAATTTTCTACTTCGAACATTGAGTTGCCTATTTGTTTCACAATTCTGCATTTGACAAATTTATTACATAATTTAGCATTCAGATTTTTAGATGCATCGCTTAGAACAAAATTTCTTCGATACACTTCGGTTCCTGGTAGCAAAGTTCTTTTGGAACTTCTCAGATTGTAAGATTTTTCATTTTTTTCACGCGCCAATTTGAGATTGTCTTGGACTTTCTTTCTAACAATTTCGAGTTTATTATGATGAGGTAAGCAAGTGAGTTCACTATCATTTAGGGCATTGAGATTTCGAAGCATTTTGTACATACTCGCATGGGTAACCATGTGTCTACCAAAAAGTATAAAGTACGGAGTCATTCCGGTTGACTGATGTACTGAGGTCCAAAGGGCTTGTTGTACCTCATGCAAATGTCTGTCCCAATCACGTTGATCGTTCTTTACATAGCAACGTATCGCAGATAAAATCGATTGGTTCACTCTTTCCGCTGCATTGGATTGAGGAGAATACACCGCGTTCCTCATATGCTTACAACCATATCTGGCCAGAAAATCTTGAAAATCTTTAGCAATAAATTGTTTCCCATTATCGCTGTGAACAATTTCAGGTACTCCATACTGACTAAAAACGGTCTGTTCCAAAAATTCTATCACCGATCTAACATTCGCTTTTTGCATTGTCTTCAAAAAGACAGATTTGGAAAAACCATCCAAAACAACGAATATAAACGCTTTGCCACGTTTGCTTCTGGGATATGGACCCATAAAGTCTATAAAAATTTTTTGAAACGGTCTATCTAATGGTTTTTGAGTGACCATTGGAGGCCTTAGTGTTTTGTTGGAAGATTTTGTTTGTTTGCAAATTGAACAATTTTTTAAATAGTTACGAATCTGGGTGGTCATATTTGGCCAATAATAATATCTTTTAATTCTTTCTAATGTTTTAGTCATACCTCCATGAGAACAGTTTGGTGGATTATGTGAATTTTCAATAATGAACTGTGATAACCCCATTGGTATCCAGAGTTTCCATTCATATTCAGTTTTCAAACAATCTTCTTCTTTCGAAAATTCGCGTTTGTACAAATATTTTCCATCTACTATTTTAATGTCAGGAAAGTTGTCTTTATTTTTTTCGACCGTTGCTACTAACTCTTTGTATTCTGGAGAATTGAATTCTAAAGAATCTAAGTTTATTCCCACATATTTGTCTGATTGTGAAGTCAAGGTTAGCTCGTCCATGAATGCTCTTGACAATGTGTCGGCTACTACATTTTGTGAACCTTTTTTGTGCTTAATGTCAAAGGTGAACGCCTGAAGTTTTAATGACCAACGTGCCAACCTGCCGCTTAAGTCCTTAAGGGTCATAAGCCATTTAAGGCTTGCATGGTCTGTAACTAAAGTGAAAGGTAAACCCTCCACGTATGGTCGAAATTTCTTCACCGCTTGCACTGCCGCGTAGCATTCTTGCTCAGTAACACTATAGTTACGTTGACATTTATTAAGCTTTTCAGAGAAAAATGCAATTGGCTTTTCATTTCCCTCATCATCATATTGATATAAAACACCTCCTATACCAGTGCTGGAAGCATCACATTGTATAACAAAAGGTTTATCAAATTCTGGATGGCTTAATAAAGGAGCCGAGATTAGGGCTGTTTTCAGAGCTTCGAAAGATTCTTTTGCTTCGGAGCCTAATTCAAATTTTTTTCCTTTTTTAAGGGTATCTGTTAAATGGCTTGCAATAGCAGCGAAATTGCGAATGAATCTACGGTACCAACCACACATACCTAAAAATCTTCGAACTTGTTTTTGTGACGTTGGTAATGGAAAGTCCTTTATGCACGAAACCTTACTAGGATCTGGCCTTAAAACACCTTGGCCAACAATATACCCAAGATATTTTAACTCTTTGAAACAGAAATGGGATTTTTCGACGTTTATTGTCAGATTTGCTGCTTTCAAACGATCTGCGACTTTTTCAAGTATTTGGATGTGTGTTTCAAAATCTTTTGAAATGATTAGATGGTCATCGACATATGGGAAAACAGATTCCCTAAGTTCACTGGGGATCACTTTATCAATGACCTTGCACATCGTTTGGGCCGCATTTCGTAAGCCAAAAGGCATAACTGTAAAATGATATAGTGGTCTTCCTTGAACGGTGAACGCTGTTTTCTCTTTCGCCGACTCTTCTAAAGGAATTTGCCAAAAGGCATCCTTTAAATCCACACTGCTTATATATACCGTGTCCTTCATTCGACTTATTATTCCCTCTATGTTTTGCATTGGATATGCACTTCCTTTTGTGTGTGCGTTAAGCTTTCGCGAATCCAAACAGAGTCGAACTTTGCCAGGTTTCTGGACCAAAACGATCGGTGAACTCCAGGCACTGTTGCTTTCCTCTATTACTCCTAGAGCAAGCATCCTATCGAGTTCTTGAAAAATTAGCTTTTGAATCGGTGGTGAGACCGGGTAATGCCTCTGTTTTATAGGCTCAGTTTCATTTGTCTCTATAATGTGTTGTCCTACTGTTGTTTTACCCAAACCTACTTCGGAGAAGGAAGGAAATCGCTTAATGGCATTTTGAAGCGCGTTAGATTGTTCGGTTGTTAAGGTATGCTTTTCATATTTATTTTTATTTGGCTTTTCAACGATATTGATCGTTTCATCGATTTCTTTGGATATCTCACTTATAATGTGGGGTGCAATTTTAAATTTTTGCCAAAAATCTATGCCCAGATATAATGGTTGTGAAAGAGATGGTATAAGATACAAATCTAAGTAATTTTTTTGATTTTCGTATAAAACTTCAACATTAACTCTACCTATGATGGCTTGCGATTTGCCATCTGCAGTTTTTATTGAAGATCTATAATTTACAATAGGAATTTTTAATCGACGAATTAATTCAACCGAATCTTTTCCTAAACATGAGACAGTCGCACCACTGTCGAGTAGCCCAAAGATTTCGTTGCCCGATATACTTATTTTCGCATATGGTCTTGGATCAACATTAGCATTTAGCAAACAGCTACTTATCATGTTCCTAAAAAATGAACGTTTTCGAAATCTATTTCGCAGTTTGTCTGTCTTACGTTTCACACCTTCCAATTGAATTTCATTCATGTTAAATATTTTCGATCTAAGCTCGTTGTAGTGTTTAAGTCTTTCTTCGAAACTTTTATTTCTAAATATACTTTGTTTGTATTTAAGGTTACTTTCAGTTTGATTGGATTCGGGTTTTAATACTTTGTCATTGTTTAAGTTATCGCCGGGTAATTTAATTTCAAAATTTGTCACATCAGGGTGGCTTGAAAAATCAGGTTTGTTTATACTATAAGGATTTGTAATTGTAGAAGCATCTACTTTGGTAATTCGGGATTTGTTTGTGTCGAACATGACTTCCCCGTCATGGTCAAGTTCGACCTCGAGTTTTCCTGCTTCTTGACACACTTAGGACAATTCAAAACCGTGAAGTTGTCAGTTCCACATCGATAGCAAAAAAGTCTATCAAGAGGCGATGGACAATTAATAAACAAATGTCCATTTCGTTTACAATTAAAACACTTCAGTGAATTATTGCTTAAATGATTGTTATGTGGTCTTTGCATAGCCGAAACTGATTCATAATTTAAATTATCTACTTCTGAATAAAGACAATTACCATTTTCTTCTAATTCAATCTCATGCACATTCCTAATTGGTCTGTTTTGTACTTGATATCTTGCGCTTAAAATCCTTTCAACTCGCTTACATTCATTCCTAAATTGTTCTAATGATACTATTTTCATAGGATATATAAAATTTAACAACCTCGCTTGAATGTTAGATTTAAGAATATCTATTAAATCTTCATCTCTCATGGGAGTTTTTAATTGACTCTTAAGTTGCAATACGGATATGAAATAATCTTCAAAATTTTCAGTTGATGTTTGTTTTTTATCCATTATTTGCTTAATAATTTGAAGATCATTTTCATGACTTCTAAAACGTTTTAACAAAGCATCACGAAGCATAAGCCAATCGATTCTTGGATTATTTCTCAAATAATGCCAAAACCAATCTTGAGCTATCCCACTCAAAAGCAAATGGAAATGTCGCATGACATCATTCCACGTAAATTTATAATTTTCTTTTAATGTTTCGATTCGAAAAACAAAATCTTCAATTGACATCCCTTTAGAAGTACCATCAAATTTAACTCCCCATCGATCTATTCGAAGAGTCTGGTTATTAATCTCATTCAAATTTGAATGTCTACTAGGTATTTGGTCTCTTGTAATATTTGGTTCTAATAATTTCGAATGCACACCCTCATTCGTAAAATCATATAAATTTTGATTCATGGTATGATTTTGACCATCCGAAGTACAATTATTCATTAAGTTTTCCTTGATTTGATTCGGCTGCGAATCAACCTTTTTATTATTATTGCTGCTACCTATATTGCTAATCAAAGGAACCACTGTTCTTTGAATGAGCTCTGGAAGCTTTAATTCTAAGGTTCTACCTATAAGATCTTCAATATGTTCATCTAATTTCCTCATACGAACTGAATTATTATTTACAAATTGAATGCTTTGATTTTCATATTCAACACTATTACTTGAGCGTCGATCAGCTGGTAAATTGTCGCCAGAGTGTCTGAGTTCATTGAACTCATTTCCAATGTAATTCATGTTGCCAACATTTGGCAAATTGATTGCTACATTACTCGCAACATTACTCGCAACATTGCTCGCAACATTATCCCCCTCAATTATATGAGAAATAGTTGGAAAGTTGACACTACTTGTAGTTGTTGTTATTGTTGGTGCTGTTGTTGTTGCTGTATTGACAGCATAATTTAATCTCCTATTCAATGGAAGGCTCTCTATATTGGAAAGATCGAAATTGTTTGAAGACGAATTGTATACGGGAAGGCTATTTGTTTCCTGGAAACTGAGAGACATATTTGAAGCTGTTGTTGTGGTTGGTAATGTAACAGGTGAATGCTGCACTCGATTTGAATTCGCCCCAAAGCTTCTGTTAGCTATGTCTAATGGAGAATCGAGTGGGTTATCACGCCAAGAACGTGTCTTAGGGCCTCTCTTCCCAGAGTTTTTTGGAATTGTTCCGCATGGTAAATTATTTTGGTTGTTCATATTCTCTTTTAAAAATCAAATGTCATATACAAAAAAAAATACTTGTACGAAAAAAAATCAAGGTTTGTATTAAATGTTTTACTAGTGTTCGCTATTAAGAGATGATCGGTTTTATTGTGAGTGAGTGTAAGGTTAGTTGTGTGTAATTATGAAGGGTAAAGGAAAAATTGACTATTGAAGAGAAAATATTTCTTTGGACTTTTAACTCTTTTGCTATGCAATAGCTGAGGACTCAAAGAAATATGAAAATGTTTTTGTTTTTGTTTTTTTTT
This sequence comes from Epistrophe eligans, assembly GCA_951394125.1. Lineage (NCBI taxonomy): Eukaryota > Metazoa > Arthropoda > Insecta > Diptera > Syrphidae > Epistrophe > Epistrophe eligans. The sequence goes on from OX596030.1 coordinate 57,216,993, forward strand.
TTTTTTTTTTTTTAAGAGATCGTTATCAATGGCAAAACAGCGAAAGTTCGATTCAACCTGATTGCTGTTGACTCAAAGATGACTAAAAAAAGTTCTTATCAAAGGCTTGAGATGTTACTTATGATCTAAGATCAATGCAATCGGTACTCTCTTTGACTCTTTGATAGAAAAATAATAATCCAACCAGTTGCAACACACTTGTTTTTAAATTTATTATGGACTCGCTGGTCAGAAAATTAATTTGATTAAGCCAAATTAAAAATGTTTTAAATATTTAATTTTCTTAATTTTGAAGGAACATATTATTTCAAATGAAATAATTAGGCCTTACTCGTTGGGCGCCAATGTGTGATCGTGTATAACTTAGTTGGATAGAGATAGTCGTAAAATGACTATTCACTTATCCGTCGAGCTACATAGTCGAGCATAGCAAGCGTGCCTACAGTCGCAACCGGATAAGTGAATAGTCATTTTACGACTATCTCTATCCAACTAAGTTATACACGATCACAAAATAACACTGCTAACGTGAATAATGAAGAAGTTAGGGTGGACGAGAGTAAAAAACTTAACTTAGTGAGAGAAAGAAGAAGAATAAGATCGACATCAAATCCTTTGGATTTACCAGATTCGAAGTAAGTACAAGTACATGATTTCTTGGACAAATCATTCTAATTTGTTATATTTCCAGATTTGTAATGTACTTCAGGTTGAATAAAGGCGCCTTTATTTACGTATTGAATGAACTGGAAGAAAAGGTACCGAAAAGACAAAGCATGTTATCGGTGCCACTAATTTTAAAGCTTGCAGCTACTTTGAGATTTTTTGCTGAAGGCAGCTACCAAAAGGGTGTAGGCAATGACTTTAACTTGGGAATTGCACAACCAACGATGAGCCTCATTCTTTAAGAAATGCTTGAAATTATGGAAGTACACCTTTGCCCTCGTTGGATAATTGCTCACTATTCGGACGAAGAAAAAAGGCATGCTAAAGCGTTTTTTTATGAAAAGGCTAGGATTCCGGGAATAATTGGATGTGTAGATGGCAACACATAAAATTCAAGCACCAAAAAAAGATTAACAACATCGTTGCTATAACAGGAAAGGCTTTTTTAGCTTGAATACTATGTTTGTATGTTACTAGTATTATTGCTTTTGTTGGTTTAATTCTGTCTACATAAATCTGAAATTTAAGGTTTGTGATCACAAAATGCGGATCAGGTAGATGCCAGACATGCTGGAGCTAGTCACGATTCATTTATTTGGAATTCGAGTGAGCTTCGGGGGATTCTTCAAAGGAATTTCGACAATGGAGATAGAAATACTTGGTTACTAGGTTAGTTAGAACTTTGTGGTAAAACACACAGGTTGTTGTTGTTTCATTCAAAACCTTAAATAATTTGAAAATCAAATTTAAAGGTGACGCTGGCTATCCCAAGGGATTGAGGGTATTTGCAACCCATTTCCACTTGCTTTTTTTGTTCTCTGTTTGAGGGCGCCTCTCCTAAAATTTGTCGCCAAAGAAGGATTTAGTTCCATTAATTCTGATGTGATCGGACCCTCAAAACAGAATTATAGTAAATGGTCTAACATATTCTATATGTCCGGCTGTCAAAGTCAGAAAAGGAAATGAAGACACTCACTTGTTCACCGACTTCCACCGACACTCACTTGCTCACCGACTTCCACCGACACTCATTAGCTATCTTAAGTTACTTATTGAAATTGTATATTTAAAGTTTTTAATAAATTATTGAATTAAATCAGAGCTAACATTTTTGAGTCTATCGGATCACATCAAATTCGGTGAGCCTTTTCATTTGTTCTGGATTCGTAATTTTCACCTTTAAGTAAAAAAAAAAATAATTAACACTAAAACAAGCAGTAAAACATTAGAAAAACTTGCATTTTTATTTAATTTTTCACAAGGCGTTTGAAAAATTACCGGCGCCAGAATGTGGCGTTTTACTCGTCGTAAAAGTTAACTTAAACGACAGCTACAATAGCGATGAGGGTGGCATTATTTGTCGATCAAAAATTTAGATTCCACTGAACGCCAAATGTCAAGACGCGTAACACTAAGTAAAACGCTACAATAACGACTTTCGCACTACCAATTTGTTTGTGTGACAATTGTGTAATTTATTTTAATATTTATTCGATAAAACGAATTTTTTTTCGTTCCTTTATTCTTTATTAATAAGAACCACGACTTAAGTTTACCTTTACGGGAACAAAACAAACCAAGCTTCTGCCGCTGGTAGCAGTCATGGTATCAGGACTTTTTGTTTCTTGTTACAATCCAGCTATCGTTTACCTGACCTGTTCGTGTGAATCCGAATGTTAGGTCAGGAGTTTGCTGGATGTCGTGTGTTTTTTGGTTTAATTTGTACAAAGTATTTATATTCATTTGTTATTGTTTACCTGTACAATATTTTACTAAGCTGGCTACACACTCTTATCAAAACACGGCTATTATGTACATACACATTATGTTTGCAAGATTTTTTGTACCTACTCCTTCCAGTTTCATTCTTAAATGTTTGCCTTAAAAAAGCTAAATAAAACATCACAGTTCAATCACTCCAGCTTAGCCATATGGCATCCCTTTGCTTGCCACCAGATAAAAAAATAAAAACTCTCCCTCAATGAATCTACATCTACCCATAAAGGACATAAAATTTGGAAATACGCAGTTCCTTCGAATATGATTAGTGGCATTTCATATCATAAATTATTCCTTTATCCTGAATAAAAACAGTTTTCGTTTTTATTTCATTTTATACCTTGGCTATGCGAATTTGTGGTTCTGCCTCAAGCCCTCTAAGCTTAAATTGAATTTTTCAGACTTGAGCTATAGATGATACATCAGCCCACGTCCAAGTTCACCCACGTCTTTTTTTCCTTTCTTTTATAAAACGAAATTAAGTTATAGAAATTACGTGATTTTCATGGATATCAAGGGAGGGTGACCGGTCCGTGTTGTACAGTATTGCACACATGACAGGAAGAAACCATTTAAGTACTTCAAAGGACAAGAAGTCCTAGAATGTCTGTATCTCGTTGTTTGACGCGACTTTGCTTCTTTCTTCCCGTATTCGGTGATTTATGTCTTTTGTGTGTAACGAATCACATCTTATATTCAAGAGATGCAGGACTAAACAAGAAGAGCAAATGTTGTCTTTATTTTCTGGAAGGGAATCCTATATCCTGTGTGTCATGTGACTGTAAGGTCAAGTTGAAGTGTTCTATGCAGCATAAAGAGGAATACTTTATCGCAAATAGAACAGCCATGTTCTTGCTTTCATGTGTTTTTCGATTTGAAATCTTGTAACAGCAGGACTTGCAGAAAGACTCCCTGGTTTTCCTGCAGCAGCTGGTATAAGAGTATTCCCGTAGCTTTTAGATGAGTATATGTAGTCTTTTTAAAAAATGTAATACCACTCGGTGGTGTTTGCACAAGTAACGCAAAATGTGTACTTTATATTTGAAATATTGTATCTTTACGAGTTCAGTTGTATTTTTTATTTGTTGACGTCGCCGTCACTATTTCTGCTTCTATGTGAAGATATTTTTATTTATTTTTGGTCTCAACTTCGAAAGAAAACACTTGGTGTCCCGTACTTCGTATGCATGGCAGGGTTGGTTTGTATCGGTTTCTGTTTGGTATTTTTATTTTTATTATTATTATTTTTTAAAGTAAATACCTTGGACCAGTAGATATAGATACGATCCGCTCTGCTTCTTTACTATTTGCATTTCGTCTGAAAACAGCGTAATACTGTCAAACTGACTTGTATGCACTTAAAGGGTTATCTTTATTACAAGATGCCTTACGGAATTGCTCAAATCAATGACATTAATGTTTTTGGCTTCAAAACCTGTCAAAAATCAGCAAAACAAGCTTTATTTTTTGTGCATTAAATTATATAATATATAATGAAACAACAATTTTAAGTCTTGTTATTTATACAGGGTGGGCCAATAAAAGTTTCTTTTTAAAAATGCAATAAAATGAACAAAATAAAGTTTTCTCCATGTATTATGGCATTATTAGTAAGAGCAAACATTTCCATTAATTATGGAACACAAAGTCGGTCGTTCAAGTGGCTGCCTCCCTGGCTTCGCAGTAGCGCATCCTTTCACTCCCATTTTCCAGGACCTTGTTGATGGTTTCGGGCTGTAGCTCACCAATTGCTTAGATGATATTGGCCTTAAGTTCTTCAATAGTTTTAGTTGGCATAACATCAGGGGTGGAATCGCGTAAGGCGATAATTGATTGAAATTTGCATTGAAGTCCTTTACATAATCGTTCACTTATTTTTATTTTAACTTTGATATCTTTTTCACTTTTTTTTCACTAAACTTTCGATAAGTGGAGAATCTCAAAAAACCAATCTTTCTCAAAAATGTTAACAAAATGTGTGAAAGTGACACCTAAATAGCTGTCACCAACTAACCATTTTTGCTATGGTTTTTGCATAGGCATTTTTGCTATGATAGTCAATTTGATAATCACCTTACGTGGAGCAAAATCATTCATTATGATAATCTACAATAAACTATCGCCTTACGCGATTCCACCCAAGTTCTTGACGGTTCCCCACAAAATAAAAGTCCAAAGGGGTCAAATCGCAGCTCCGAGGCAGCCAATTGACTTCGCGAAGACGGCTGATAGCAAGATTTGCGAATTTGATGTGCAAACTATTGATTGTGGCATGGGCTGTGTGGCATGGCGCACCATTCTGCATGAACCAGTGCCCGACCAAATCCATGTCTTCAATTTAAGTCAGTTAACATGGCTCTGGAACGCCCACCGTTGGCCGAAATGTCAACAAAGAAAAATGATCCAATGCTGCCACCACTCCACAATCCGCACCAAACCCCATATGTGGCAATTTTGTTTATTAACGTAGCCGCCAAGATGTGCTTTTTTTCAAAAAACGCACTGTATGGGCTGCACTCACTTTGGAAATAAGTTTTCAATATTTCCCAACGTTGTTCAAGAGTAAAACAACTCATTTCGTTCCGCGGAGGTATGATACTGACTTTTTGTCAAGATTTCGAGCGGGAAACAGCTGTCAGTGTCAAAATACCCTGTGATTTAAAAAGAAACCACTAGATGGCCCACCCGTTACATAACAAGATTAAAAAAGGTTTTCTCCCTTTTAAAAACAAAAAAAATGCTTCACTTAAGAGTGATAACAAAATGTAAAAAAAAATAATTTTTCATGCACGAAATGGATTTATATGCATCATCCATGGTTTGAATCCTAACAATGACAAAAAATAATAGTCTTTCACCTTGTTATGTATATTTGAATTGTTACATATGTAACTACCCCTAAGTCTGTACTGGACTTATTATTATATATTCTTATTATCATTATTGTTATACTTATTATAACTTATTATACATAATTATTATTACATAAGCCTTGCTATAAATAGAAAGTAAGTTTAGGAATTCTCTCTCTCTTTTGCTGTGACCGACAATCAATAAAGTTGTTACTTAATATACCTACGGTGCGTTTTAACTTAACATTGGCGACGAGGATATTTTTTTTAAAGTAACCCAAATTACGAAATTTTTTTTTCTTTGAATTCATAATGTCTCGCTTGGTGGGTTATATTGAACCTTTTGTGACGGGGAGCAATTTTAAGGCTTATGAAGATCGTCTGAGACAATTCTTCAAGATTAATGGAATCGAAGAAGAAGCAGAAACTCCGCTCTTTATCACGGTAGTGGGCGCAGAAATTTATGAAATTCTGATGTCACTTACGATGCCAAAATTGCCAAGTGAAATGAAGTTTTAAGACTTGATCGCACTTTTGCGAAATCATTTTGCACCAAAAGAAAATAAGAGAGCCGAGAGGTATAAGTTCAAAAAAATTCAACAAGAAGATGGTGAGCCGCTTTGTGAGTTTATTGTGCGCTTAAAAACAGCAGCACAGACGTGCCGATTTGGAGATTTTGTTGATCACGTGATGAAAACCGGAGTCAAGGTTGGGGAAGATCCAAAAGACAAAACTGGCGGTGGTATGGATTCTAAAGCTGGATTGTATAAGTGGTACATATTAGATGAAGCGTTGACTGACCGTTTCATTATGGGCGTAAAAAGTGGAAAAATTCAAGAAGTGTTGTTGGGAGATGATTCCTTGACGTTTGAGAAGTGTTGTGCTAGAGCACTTAATATGGAATCATCAGAAAAAGCTTCCAAATCAATTCAACCTTTGTTCCAAAATGCAGTTTATAATGGAACCAAAAACAATAATGCGAAGCATCGTGATTCAAGAGCACATCAGTTAGATAAAAAGCAGATTGTAAGGAGTGTTCCTAAAAGTGATCGTGTGAAGAAAAGAGAATGTTCTAGATGTGGTCGTTCAGACCACATGGAGTCAAGGTGTCCAGTTAGGAATTGGCAATGTTTTGCGTGTAATAAAAAGGGGCACTTGGCAATGAAGTGTAGGTTTAATAAGAACAATGTGAATCAAGTAGGTGGTGCAAGCGAAAACCCTTCCCAGCAAATAAAAGTGGTTGTAAATGGCGTGGAGTTATCGATGGAGGTTGACACAGGAGCAGCGGCGACAATTATCAACGAGCAGGAGTATCTAGATAAGTTTAAAAACTGTAAATTATTAAAAACAAATTATAATTTAGTTTCGGTCACAGGTTCAAGGTTAAGAGAGCTAGGAAGCATGGTCGTTGAGGTTAGTTCTGACAGTCACATGATGAAGTTACCACTAGTAGTGGTTCAAGGAGAGATGCCTAGAAAAAGTTTAATTGGCCGCACATGGATAGACAAATTGTTTCCAAATTGGAGGAACGCATTTCAAAACAGCATCATCTCAAAAGTAAGTACCCAAGCAGAACTTTTGACTCGAATTAGTTCACAGTTTCCAAACATAACAGTTCAAGAGTTAAATCGTCCGATTGTGGGCTATGAGGCCGACATAGTTCTCAAGCAAAATCAGACACCTATATTCCACGCACCATACAGGGTACCATACAAATTACGCGATAAAGTAGAGGCAGAGTTGGAAAGGTTAGTAAGAGAAGATATATTAGTGCCGGTAGAATTTAGCAAGTGGGCTAGTCCGATTGTAATCGTGCCCAAAAGCGACGGGGGTATCCGAATATGCATAGATTGCAAAGTTACATTGAATAAATGTATAGAAACACAATACTACCCTTTTCCTTTAGCCGACGATATTTTTGCCGGGCTCGCAGGTTGCACACATTTCGCAGTCATTGATCTGACAGGTGCTTATCAGCAACTTCGTGTATCAGAAAAGTCCCAAGATCTTTTTGTTTTGAATACACTCCGTGGTCTTTATAAGTGCACTCGTTTGATCTACGGGGTTAAATGTGCGCCTGCAATATTTCAGTCGGTAATGGATCGAATCCTTAAAGGATTGAGTAAGGTTTTCTGTTATTTGGACGACATCCTAATAGGAGGTTCTTCTCCTGAAAAATGTGAACAATTGTTGTTCGAAGTTTTGAAGCGGTTGCATAACCACAATATACACATTAATGTTAAAAAATGTAAGTTCATAGTTGATAAAGTTGATTATTTAGGCCATACGTTGTCGGCAAAAGGTATAAGCCCAAATGAGAAAAAAGTTGAAGCTATTGTGGATGCACCGCCACCAAATAATCTTCAACAACTCCAATCGTTTTTAGGGCTTCTAAATTATTACAACAAGTTTTTACCCAATTTATGTAGTAAAGCTTATCCACTTTACAACCTTCTAAAAAAGGGAGTTCTTTATAAGTGGACAAATGAATGCCAAGCATCGTTTGAAAATTGTAAAAAATTGCTTTTGGAAAACAAAATTTTAGAACTATATGATCCAAAAAAGCCTATTGTCGTCATTGCAGATGCTAGTCCCTATTGAGTCGGAGCAATTATGTGCCATATAGTTGACGGTGTAGAAAAACCAGTCTATTTTGCATCATGCACCTTATCTCCGTCTGAACAGAATTACTCACAACTTCATAGGGAAGCTTTAGCAATAATTTTTGCTGTTAAAAAATTCCATACGTATATTTATGGTCATGAATTTCAGATATGTTCAGATCACCAAGCCCTTAAGGAAATATTTCACCCTCACAAAGGAAATTCGGCAGTCGCGTCGGCACGACTTCATCGTTGGGCGATTATCCTATCTCAGTACAGTTACACGATTTCGTATAGAAAAGGGTCAAAAATGTCAAATGTAGATTGCCTTTTGCGTTTACCACTTAATGAAAAATCTGAGATAGAGGAAGCTAATATATTTTATTTTAGTTCAGAAGAAAGTTTAATAGATATGAATTTAGTTCGAACGTTTACTGAAAAAGATGAAATTTTAAAAAAAATTTATAATTACTTACAATTTGGATGGCAAAATTTTCAACATACTCCGGATATTTTAGTAGCATATGTTAAAAAACGTAATTCCTTAGCAATTGAAAATGGATGTGTATTTTATGCACATAGAATAGTTATACCAGAAGCATTGCAGGAGTCTGTTCTCAAGTTATTACATAAAAACCATACAGGAATCATACGTATGAAAATGTTAGCACGGTCTTTTGTTTGGTGGCCTACTTTAGACGAAGACATTAAAGATTTTGTAAAGAGTTGTTTGGTATGTGAACAAACGCAAAACATACCAAAAGAAATTGTTCACACCAAGTGGGTTGATGCGAGGTTTCCTTTTGATCGGATACACCTAGATTTTTTCCACTTCAGTGGGAAAACGTTTCTCATAGTCATGGATGCTTATTCCAAGTACTGTGAGATAAAGTTAATGCCAAAAACATCGGTGACAAATTTAATAGATGTACTTACAAAATTGTTTCTAGTTTTCGGTTTGCCAGAGAATATAGTTTCGGATAATGGTCCGCCGTTTAATTCGTTTGTCTTCAACAAATTTTGTCACTGTAAAGGAATAAATCTTATGAAGTCACCCCCATACCACCCACAATCGAATGGTTTAGCTGAACGAGGAGTTCAGACAGTAAAGTCAGTGTTAAAAAGGTTCTGCTTGGAACTGAAAAATGAGTCTTCAATAATAAATAAAATAAATGAATTCCTATTAAATTATCGAAACACTCCTACTTCAGTGACTGGCAGAACACCCTCTGAAATTATATTTAGTTATCAACCCAAAACATTATTACATTGTTTAAATAGTAGAAGTAATCAAAATAATAATTGTACATTTAATGTTCCAAGTGCAAGTCATAATACAGTTGAAACCAATGAAAATGAAAAAAAAGTTTCTGATTCGAATTTAAAAAGAAAAAATATTGTTTTTGAAATTGGGGAGGAAGTCCTCTACAGAAATCATTTTGTACATATGGTTAAATGGATACCAGCTAAAGTTATTAAAATAGTTAGTAAGAAAACATTTATAATAATCGTTAATGGCTATGAGCGATTTGTACATGAAAACCAAATTAAAAAGAAATATTTAAGAAATAAATCATATTTAGCTGATATAAGACCTGAAGAATTTAAAGAAAAAAAAGAAAAAGTATTTGAAGATTTAAAAGAAAAGAAAGTAACTAAAGTGAAAACTAAAAACCCGAAATTGAAAATATCAGAAAATCAGGAAGCCATCAGAAGGTCTTCTAGAATTAAAAATTTATTTAAAAAAAAATAAGAATGAAATTGAAAATGAAAATGAAAATGTTATAAAAAAGAATAAAAAAAAAAAAACAAAAAGTGATATAATACACTTATGTTAAAAAGAGGAAGATGTTATGTATATTTGAATTGTTACATATGTAACTACCCCTAAGTCTGTACTGGACTTATTATTATATATTCTTATTATCATTATTGTTATACTTATTATAACTTATTATACATAATTATTATTACATAAGCCTTGCTATAAATAGAAAGTAAGTTTAGGAATTCTCTCTCTCTTTTGCTGTGACCGACAATCAATAAAGTTGTTACTTAATATACCTACGGTGCGTTTTAACTTAACACACCTATAAGTTACAACAACGGTTGGCGTCCGACATCATGAATGCTATTCCGCTCATTTTTACCTGAAGACGATCTTTGATGTTACAACTAACCTAATTATGTATCTTGGTGGTCTACCATGTAGCACAATAGCTAATGCGTTAGATTTGTTTGGGCTTAAAAAAAAAAATTATATGTATTTTGAAATATTTAGAAGTACCGGATTGCAAAACTATAACAAAATTGTTCCAGCCATTTTCTCAAAAGATTTCAAAACTTATTTTTCTAACAACATTAGGCTCATATACGATGTTTAATCAAAATCTTTAGGGCTGTTAAGTTATCTTTATATATTTAGAATATACTTTTGGGCAGTAGGAATGTATTGTGTAATATAGTTTAGATCAAAGTGGATGGCGACGCTGTGTTGCGTTGAACCTTGTCATATAACAATAAATGATCTCGCAGATTGTGTTTTATGACTCACATCTGTTAACATTAGGATATGAACAAGGGATGCGTCAGACATCGTCGTTATCCTCTTTACAACCCTATTGTTAGTTTAGTTTTATAGAAGACTAGAGATAAGATAGGTTAAGAAATTGCAAATGTATTTGTAAGCTAGGCAGTGTTGCCGGGAAGAAATATTTCAAGGTAGTACTGAAGCCAAAAAAGAGGAGTATTTTGAAAAAAATAGTAGTACAGACATTTTTTAGTCTTCAAACTTTATTAAAAAAAAATCATCAAGAAAAAAAATCAGTTACAAAAAAAAAACATAAATAAATAAATTATTAATTCTAAGAACAAAAATAAGTAAATATCTTTTCAATCACACAAAATCTGTCTTGTGGCAGAAAGCGTAATGCATAGTTATATTTGCTTTTTTTGCCTTTACCTGCTCCAAGGAATCCAATTTCACTAAATATCTATACAATAAAAGTTTACTTTGAATTTTTCTAACAGGAATTACAATATTTCAAACAATAATTAACAAACCTTTTCATTTTATTGAACTATACATACAAATTTACGGAGCTCAAAAAAAAAAAACAACCACCAAACCAAAATTTCAGGTAATGAGGTAACCATAAAATAAATACCGAACTGACAGATGTAAATTGATCGTAGACGTCCACGCCAACGAAAAACAAAAGAAAACAAAAAAGAGGGAAATTCCCTTTTTGACGACAGTTTGGAAGATTAAAGTGCTGCCAAATTTGATTTAAATTTGAAGTGAATTAAATTTATTAAGGTTAACATTACACTTTGCTGCAAGTGTAAGATATTTTAGGTCTTTAAAAAAAATAGGAGTACGAATGTAAAAGGAGGAGTACAGGAGTACGGAGGTGTTGAAAGGAGTACAATACTCCTATGGGAGTACTTTCGGCAACACTGAAGCTAGGTATAAGATTTGTAAATAATTAAGTTGAAATAAAGAGTTCAATTTTAGTATTCGAAGAAGAAGGACGTGTTTTTTCTGCCCTTCTTCGGCTCGTTTTTGTTTTTAATTCGGTTCGTGTTGTTCAAATGCGGGTGTTCAGAGAACATTGTTCAAGGGCCGTTTTTGAAAAAAAAAAAAAACAAAATCTTTGTATTTGAGCCCACCCGTTTAGACTTCTCCATCATCCTGTGATGTACCTTTGGTTCTAAGGCTGGGTATTCTCGTCCAGGATCCAGGGTCTAACTAAAGGAGGTACAGTAAACTTTAGTATAAAAGGTCTTTCTTATTAAGACTCCAAATTAAACAGTAAATTCACAAAATCTTATATTAAATTGTTACAATAAAGTTTGCTTTGATGAATATCGGTCGGTCGCTGGAACATCGGTAGCACTAGGAATCTTCGAACTACTTTCTTCTTTAGAGAGTCTTCTTCTGCGGCTTGTACTTCACATCGGGTTCTTTGCTAGGTTATCTTATTATGGTCGTAATGGAATATTACGGCTATCAACGGCTTTTAACCGGCGTATCAACGGCTTTTAACCGGCTTATCAACGGCTCTTAACCGGCTTATCAACGACTCTTAGCCGGCTTATCAACGGCTTTTAACCGGCCTATGTTTATTTTCTACTAAAAAGCGAGACCCCCTACCACTAGTGGGGGGAAGTTTTCGTTTATAGTAAATTCACTTACTTACTTTCTTTGGTATAATTACTAAATACCCACGGTGACTTACTCCTTAATTCTTAATTTTAATTGAAATATTTTACTTTATTTTCCGACTTGTTTCCGACTTCTTGCACTTTTCCGACTTGTTTTACTTTTCCGACTTGTTTGACTTTTCCGACTTGATTTTTGGGTATGAGACGGCTTCCTCTAGTTACCCATTTGGTTGTGAGTGTTAACTCTAATTTTGCAAAGTGCAAATTTTCATACAAACGCCCATATATATTCGTCGCCCGTCTCTCCCCGTGATCGTTTCCTTTTTGCGTACCTCTGCTTGGTTTGTTCTAATTGTTAATTTTGAGTTCACCACACCCATTGGAGTTGTTGTTGTGATGTAGTTGGGTAATGGGTATGCATGCATTGGTTATGAACTCACCACGGCTGTTATCAATGGCAAGTGCAAGACTCTATCCTCATAATCAGTTAATGCTGGGCTTTCCTGGCGTCGTCGTCGATACATGAATGGTTGGTTGCGGACGGTCAGGTGGGTGATATTTTGCTTATGCCTGATTTCACAGTGGCGGCTGTCAGGGGTTAATTTTGCTAGTGGCTTTTTTTGTGCGTTTTATGTTGCGGGTCGGGTAGAGGGGTAAAATGTAATGCTTCATTACAACCCACTCCTTCTTCGGAGACGAGAACCTTCTCGTCTGTTATGAATGCTTCGGTTATTACGTCTATACCTATATATATAATATATATTTTTTTTTTTGGTTCTTCCCTTTTTTTATAGTTTTTTTATAGTTTTTTTTTTTTTTTTTTTCTTTCTTTTAAGTTCAAGGAGTCCCTTGGGCGTCCACCTTGTCTTTGGTTAAAACAGTGCAAACAGTATTTTTTTATTATTATTTTAATTTTATTTCATTTTGGCGAGTTTAAAATTTTTTTTGCTTTTACATTTCTTATAATTCATTTTCCTTTTATACCTAGTTCATAATTTCTATAATTCATTTTTTTTATATATATTTAATTATTCATAGTTTCTTTGAATCTCTTTTTTTGTTTTGCTATACATTTTTGTTTAGATATTAAATTTCGCCTTTATTGAGTTCCGGCATAATTGGTCGGAAGGTGACATGCCGTCTTTTGTCACCGTAACACATGATGGCTTCGCCCGGCAGTGTGATATTCACGGTCACCACTCCCCAGCGTCTCCTGAATACCAACCTTTGGCGGCGCGGCGGTTGTGAGGATTGTAGTGGCGGTGGCCCGTTATTATAACGTCCTTGAATGGGTCGTCGGGCACGACGAATTTCGCCCCGCGGTTTGTGTTGAGGGTCTCGGTTGAGGCGTTGCGTGAGGTCGATTCCATCTGGGCTGGGTGACGTCCTCGCCGTCTTCCCCGTACAGTTCTCCATCATTGGCGGTGGCGCAGCCTTTTTCGATGGCGCCTTCGTTGTCTTGGCGGCGACGGCGTCGTTGCTGGGCTTAGTTTGCCTCCGGACTTTCCCTTCTCCCGCTTTCTCTTTTACCTTAACGGTCCTGCCGGCCTTTTTTTCTTCTTCCCTCTGCGGCAGATGCACACGGTTGACAGTACCTTTGGCTGCTTCGAGTCGTCCGTGGTTGACGCCCAGGTTCCAGCTACAGGTCGCTGGGGCACCGTTCTCCTTCACTCGAATGAGCTGGACATTGCTGCGATTGCGGTCGGTATATATTTGTTTATGGATTCTTCTATTCTTCTGTCATCTAATTTATACCCTTTTAGGTCCTGTACCAGTGTTGCCGAAAGTACTCCCATAGGAGTATTGTACTCCTTTCAACACCTCCGTACTCCTGTACTCCTCCTTTAACATTCGTACTCCTATTTTTTTTAAAGACCTAAAATATTTTACACTTGCAGCAAAGTGTAATGTTAACCTTAATAAATTTAATTCACTTCAAATTTAAATCAAATTTGGCAGCATTTTAATCTTCCAAACTGTCGTCAAAAAGGGAATTTCCCTATTGTTTGTTTTTGTTTTTCGTTGGCGTGGACGTCTACGTTAAATTTACATCTGTCAGTTCGGTATTTATTTTATGGTTACCTCATTACCTGAAATTTTGGTTTGGTGGTTGTTTTTTTTTTTTTTTTTGAGCTCCGTAAATTTGTATGTATAGTTCAATAAAATGAAAAGGTTTGTTAATTAATGTTTGAAATATTGTAATTCCTGTTAGGAAAATTCAAAGTAAACTTTTATTGTATAGATATTTAGTGAAATTGGATTCTTTGGAGCAGGTAAAGGCAAAAAAAGGCAAATATAACTATGCACTACGCTATCTGCCACAAGACAGATTTTGTGTGATAGAAAAGATATTTACTTATTTTTGTTCTTAGAATTAATAATTTATTTATTTATGTTTTTTTTTTGTAACTGATTTTTTTTCTTGATGATTTTTTTAATAAAGTTTGAAGACTAAAAAATGTCTGTACTACTATTTTTTTCAAAATACTCCTCTTTTTTGGCTTCAGTACTACCTTGAAATATTTCTTCCCGGCAACACTGTCCTGTACGTGCGATCGTACGATCTGCGTCCGCCTCTCCCCTCCTAGACCTACCTTTTTTATCACTATAACAGGGGTGCCAGCTTTTCGGTAAAATTGTTTATGGCGGAAGAGAGTATTAATCGCTGGCTCCTGTTGCGGGTTTTCCTATGTTACAGTGTTGGTTCTAGCTCCTTGAGTAAAAGGAAACCCTTTTACCCCCTTCAAATTCAATTGAATCGTAAGTCTTGCATTCTGAGAATGCAAGACTAAATTATAATCATAAGTACACTAAACTGACACTCTTTATCCGATCATGATGGCATGCATTCGTGGGACGATACACTACGTCAGCATTTATGCTGTCGGTGTTGACTCCGCAATCATGCTCTGGTGTCATGATCGGGATAGAATATATTCAGTGCAGTTTTAAAAATAAAGGTATTTAATCAAAATAAAGTTCAGTTGAACAGAAACATTGAAACAAGACGGTTTTATTTTCAAAAAATAATAATAAACATTATTCTTGGTGATGTATCCCTTCTTCTAACTCGGGGGTTGTCTGTGTATCGATCGTTGAGAGGCGATGTGCCTGACACGGGCAGTCTTTGGTTAATCGACCGTCTTCACCGCAGTTTGAACAAAATAAACGGAAGGGGCATCTGCAGTTTACCTTCGAATGCCCCCTCTGCTTACAGTTCCAGCAGCGAGTAGTGCGATCGTAGCGGTCTGGTACATAGGGGGCTGGTAGTTAGGTTGGTAGCCGCGGTCTGTGCGCGTCGGCCCTGTTGTCGTTCGGGGTGGCAATTTAATGTTAGTTGAGCTAATGTTTCGGTTTTCGTTCTGGATGTATTCATATTCTGTCGCTAAATTCATTAATTCTTCCAGGGTTTGGAAGTCTCGGCGTCGTATATATAGCTGGTATTCTGGTCGGAGGTGGTCATAAATCTTATCCACGTTGTCTCTAATGCGCATTGATGGGTGCTGGTGGATCAGGTATTGAAGGGCTCTAATAAAATCCCTAGCTTTCTCGTGGGGGTTCTGCCTTTTTTTTGATATTTCGTCTTCTAATGAGTGTGTGAAGTTAGCCCCCCTTTTTTGGAATTTGGTATTTTTGAAACTTGTTCCAGGTTGTTCCCGATTTGTTCCGCATTGTTCCAAAGTTTTTTTGAAAAATATTCAAAAATGGGGGTTTTAGACCCAAAAAACCGTTTTTGACCTAGCCCCCCCTTTTTTGAAAATCAAATTTTTGAAAGTTGTTCCAGGTTGTTTTAGTTGTTCTGAACATTGTTCCAAGTTTTTGGACTCCTATGTTCAAAATTTCGAAAGTTATGAGCAAAATTCGAAAAAATTCTAGCCCCCCTTTTTTCGAAATTCTTGGTTTTGAAATTTTTTTCGGGTGTAAAAAAGTGTTCTAACCATTGTTCCAAAAAATTAAAGTTGTAGTACTTGTATTTTTAAAGATAAAGCCTTCAAAACTTCTTTTCAAAAATCCCAAAAACGGGCCTCCAAAATTTTATTTTTTTTTTAAATCATTTGTTTTAGAAAACTTGATGGTAAATGCATCTGTTGAAAAAATATTCTGAGTCTAGCTTTATATTATTAGTTTAAAAACTAACTTTTAAAAAAATCTTCAAATTTTCTAATTTTTAAAAAACTCCATTAGCCCCCCTTTTTGAAAAATCAAAAATCCAAAAGTTGTTCCGGGTCAAACACTAATTTGTCATAAGTGTACCAAAGTTTCATATAAAAATATAAATATTTAAAGGTTTGACATAACAAAAACGAATAAAGCACATTTTTTGCTCCCCAGTGCTCCCCTTTCAAAATTTTAAAAATTAAATACTTGTTTCAGATTTCTTTAGCAATTATCTAATCGACATTAAAATCCTGTTTCTTTAAAATAAATTTTTAATGCACATATTTTCAAAAAACACTTCCCCAACCCCCCCCATTTCAAAAATTCCGGAAGAAATGTATTTCAAATAGATATCTTACCAAACCTCATTGTTCCAAGATTTCATCAAAAAATATCCGCAATAAAAGATTTTAAAAACGAAAAACGCTATTTACGATATTAAACGAAAATCTTTATTTCGCACCCCCTTTTCAAACTCAGACAGCAAAGAAATTTCCTAACATTGTATTAGGTCTTCTCTACATTGCCCCAAGGTAAAATCTTTAACAAAAAATAATTATTAAAAAAAAAACCTAAATAAAAACTTTCCCCCCCTCTTATTATTACCAAATTTGGAATCAAACATAAACATGCTGTTTCTGCAAAGTAAACCATATATCTTAATTTAAAAAAAAACATTGACAAACAAAAATAAAAGATTTTCAAAAAAAACATATTTACTTACGATTTTAAATGAAAATGTGTGTTCTGACCCCCCCACCCAGAAAAAAAATTATTTTTATACTTCCTCGTTATCGAAGTGTTCTTCTAAAACAGTCCAATCTAAAATTTTGAAATAAAAATTTAGAATAAAAAAATATTTTTAATGCTACCCCAATTCTCTTCGTTTTTCCGAAATCGAAAAAAAAAAGATTATCCACTTAATGAAAATTAAAAACAAACTCATTGAGTTATAAAAATAATCAAAGAAAGTCCTAAAAAAGACATACAGATTTATACGATATTACATAAAACTTGAATTTTGGCCCAACCTTTTAGAAATCCAAAATTCAAAAACTTGTTCCAGGTTGCTCTAGGGCTCTTCTAAATTGTTCCAAGCTTTCGTTTCATAAAATTGATTTTTAGTATGAAAAATTTCATTAAAATGCTCCCCCGCCCCCCTTTTTCCAAAACTCCAAAATCTAAAACTTGTTCCAAGTGCAGAATCACTCAAATCCAATTGTTCCAAAGAATCATGCAAAAATATTGAAAATTGCACATTTTAAGCCCAAAAAACACTTTAAATGAAAATATCTTATTATCCTTGCTCTGGCCCCCCTTTTTAGAAATCCAAAATTCAAAAACTTGTTCCAGGTTGTTCTAGGGCTCTTCTAAATTGTTCCAAGCTTTCGTTTCATAAAATTGATTTTTAGTATGAAAAATTTCATTAAAATGCTCCCCCGCCCCCCTTTTTCCAAAACTCCAAAATCTAAAACTTGTTCCAAGTGCAGAATCACTCAAATCCAATTGTTCCAAAGAATCATGCAAAAATATTGAAAATTGCACATTTTAAGCCCAAAAAACACTTTAAATGAAAATATCTTATTATCCTTGCTCTGGCCCCCCTTTTTAGAAATCCAAAATTCAAAAACTTGTTCCAAGTTGTTCTAGGGCTCTTCTAAATTGTTCCAAGCTTTCGTTTCATAAAATTGATTTTTAGTATGAAAAATTTCATTAAAATGCTCCCCCGCCCCCCTTTTTCCAAAACTCCAAAATCTAAAACTTGTTCCAAGTGCAGAATCACTCAAATCCAATTGTTCCAAAGAATCATGCAAAAATATTGAAAATTGCACATTTTAAGCCCAAAAAACACTTTAAATGAAAATATCTTATTATCCTTGCTCTGGCCCCCCTTTTTAGAAATCCAAAATTCAAAAACTTGTTCCAGGTTGTTCTAGGGCTCTTCTAAATTGTTCCAAGCTTTCGTTTCATAAAATTGATTTTTAGTATGAAAAATTTCATTAAAATGCTCCCCCGCCCCCCTTTTTCCAAAACTCCAAAATCTAAAACTTGTTCCAAGTGCAGAATCACTCAAATCCAATTGTTCCAAAGAATCATGCAAAAATATTGAAAATTGCACATTTTAAGCCCAAAAAACACTTTAAATGAAAATATCTTATTATCCTTGCTCTGGCCCCCCTTTTTAGAAATCCAAAATTCAAAAACTTGTTCCAGGTTGTTCTAGGGCTCTTCTAAATTGTTCCAAGCTTTCGTTTCATAAAATTGATTTTTAGTATGAAAAATTTCATTAAAATGCTCCCCCGCCCCCCTTTTTCCAAAACTCCAAAATCTACAACTTGTTCCAAGTGCAGAATCACTCAAATCCAATTGTTCCAAAGAATCATGCAAAAATATTGAAAATTGCACATTTTAAGCCCAAAAAACACTTTAAATGAAAATATCTTATTATCCTTGCTCTGGCCCCCCTTTTTAGAAATCCAAAATTCAAAAACTTGTTCCAGGTTGTTCTAGGGCTCTTCTAAATTGTTTCAAGCTTTCGTTTCATAAAATTGATTTTTAGTATGAAAAATTTCATTAAAATGCTCCCCCGCCCCCCTTTTTCCAAAACTCCAAAATCTAAAACTTGTTCCAAGTGCAGAATCACTCAAATCCAATTGTTCCAAAGAATCATGCAAAAATATTGAAAATTGCACATTTTAAGCCCAAAAAACACTTTAAATGAAAATATCTTATTATCCTTGCTCTGGCCCCCCTTTTTAGAAATCCAAAATTCAATTCATAAAATTGATTTTTAGTATGAAAAATTTCATTAAAATGCTCCCCCGCCCCCCTTTTTCCAAAACTCCAAAATCTAAAACTTGTTCCAAGTGCAGAATCACTCAAATCCAATTGTTCCAAAGAATCATGCAAAAATATTGAAAATTGCACATTTTAAGCCCAAAAAACACTTTAAATGAAAATATCTTATTATCCTTGCTCTGGCCCCCCTTTTTAGAAATCCAAAATTCAAAAACTTGTTCCAGGTTGTTCTAGGGCTCTTCTAAATTGTTCCAAGCTTTCGTTTCATAAAATTGATTTTTAGTATGAAAAATTTCATTAAAATGCTCCCCCGCCCCCCTTTTTCTAAAACTCCAAAATCTAAAACTTGTTCCAAGTGCAGAATCACTCAAATCCAATTGTTCCAAAGAATCATGCAAAAATATTGAAAATTGCACATTTTAAGCCCAAAAAACACTTTAAATGAAAATATCTTATTATCCTTGCTCTGGCCCCCCTTTTTAGAAATCCAAAATTCAAAAACTTGTTCCAAGTTGTTCTAGGGCTCTTCTAAATTGTTCCAAGCTTTCGTTTCATAAAATTGATTTTTAGTATGAAAAATTTCATTAAAATGCTCCCCCGCCCCCCTTTTTCCAAAACTCCAAAATCTAAAACTTGTTCCAAGTGCAGAATCACTCAAATCCAATTGTTCCAAAGAATCATGCAAAAATATTGAAAATTGCACATTTTAAGCCCAAAAAACACTTTAAATGAAAATATCTTATTATCCTTGCTCTGGCCCCCCTTTTTAGAAATCCAAAATTCAAAAACTTGTTCCAGGTTGTTATAGGGCTCTTCTAAATTGTTCCAAGCTTTCGTTTCATAAAATTGATTTTTAGTATGAAAAATTTCATTAAAATGCTCCCCCGCCCCCCTTTTTCCAAAACTCCAAAATCTAAAACTTGTTCCAAGTGCAGAATCACTCAAATCCAATTGTTCCAAAGAATCATGCAAAAATATTGAAAATTGCACATTTTAAGCCCAAAAAACACTTTAAATGAAAATATCTTATTATCCTTGCTCTGGCCCCCCTTTTTAGAAATCCAAAATTCAAAAACTTGTTCCAGGTTGTTCTAGGGCTCTTCTAAATTGTTCCAAGCTTTCGTTTCATAAAATTGATTTTTAGTATGAAAAATTTCATTAAAATGCTCCCCCGCCCCCCTTTTTCCAAAACTCCAAAATCTACAACTTGTTCCAAGTGCAGAATCACTCAAATCCAATTGTTCCAAAGAATCATGCAAAAATATTGAAAATTGCACATTTTAAGCCCAAAAAACACTTTAAATGAAAATATCTTATTATCCTTGCTCTGGCCCCCCTTTTTAGAAATCCAAAATTCAAAAACTTGTTCCAGGTTTTTCTAGGGCTCTTCTAAATTGTTCCAAGCTTTCGTTTCATAAAATTGATTTTTAGTATGAAAAATTTCATTAAAATGCTCCCCCGCCCCCCTTTTTCCAAAACTCCAAAATCTAAAACTTGTTCCAAGTGCAGAATCACTCAAATCCAATTGTTCCAAAGAATCATGCAAAAATATTGAAAATTGCACATTTTAAGCCCAAAAAACACTTTAAATGAAAATATCTTATTATCCTTGCTCTGGCCCCCCTTTTTAGAAATCCAAAATTCAATTCATAAAATTGATTTTTAGTATGAAAAATTTCATTAAAATGCTCCCCCGCCCCCCTTTTTCCAAAACTCCAAAATCTAAAACTTGTTCCAAGTGCAGAATCACTCAAATCCAATTGTTCCAAAGAATCATGCAAAAATATTGAAAATTGCACATTTTAAGCCCAAAAAACACTTTAAATGAAAATATCTTATTATCCTTGCTCTGGCCCCCCTTTTTAGAAATCCAAAATTCAAAAACTTGTTCCAGGTTGTTCTAGGGCTCTTCTAAATTGTTCCAAGCTTTCGTTTCATAAAATTGATTTTTAGTATGAAAAATTTCATTAAAATGCTCCCCCGCCCCCCTTTTTCCAAAACTCCAAAATCTAAAACTTGTTCCAAGTGCAGAATCACTCAAATCCAATTGTTCCAAAGAATCATGCAAAAATATTGAAAATTGCACATTTTAAGCCCAAAAAACACTTTAAATGAAAATATCTTATTATCCTTGCTCTGGCCCCCCTTTTTAGAAATCCAAAATTCAAAAACTTGTTCCAGGTTGTTCTAGGGCTCTTCTAAATTGTTCCAAGCTTTCGTTTCATAAAATTGATTTTTAGTATGAAAAATTTCATTAAAATGCTCCCCCGCCCCCCTTTTTCCAAAACTCCAAAATCTAAAACTTGTTCCAAGTGCAGAATCACTCAAATCCAATTGTTCCAAAGAATCATGCAAAAATATTCAAAATTGCACATTTTAAGCCCAAAAAACACTTTAAATGAAAATATCTTATTATCCTTGCTCTGGCCCCCCTTTTTAGAAATCCAAAATTCAAAAACTTGTTCCAGGTTGTTCTAGGGCTCTTCTAAATTGTTCCAAGCTTTCGTTTCATAAAATTGATTTTTAGTATGAAAAATTTCATTAAAATGCTCCCCCGCCCCCCTTTTTCCAAAACTCCAAAATCTAAAACTTGTTCCAAGTGCAGAATCACTCAAATCCAATTGTTCCAAAGAATCATGCAAAAATATTGAAAATTGCACATTTTAAGCCCAAAAAACACTTTAAATGAAAATATCTTATTATCCTTGCTCTGGCCCCCCTTTTTAGAAATCCAAAATTCAAAAACTTGTTCCAGGTTGTTCTAGGGCTCTTATAAATTGTTCCAAGCTTTCGTTTCATAAAATTGATTTTTAGTATGAAAAATTTCATTCATCACTTGCGCAAGTATAAAAAGATATTTTCATATAAAGTATTTTTTGGGCTTAAAATGTGCAATTTTGAATATTTTTGCATGATTCTTTGGAACAATTGGATTTGAGTGATTCTGCACTTGGAACAAGTTTTAGATTTTGGAGTTTTGGAAAAAGGGGGGCGGGGGAGCATTTTAATGAAATTTTTCATACTAAAAATCAATTTTATGAAACGAAAGCTTGGAACAATTTAGAAGAGCCCTAGAACAACCTGGAACAAGTTTTTGAATTTTGGATTTCTAAAAAGGGGGGCCAGAGCAAGGATAATAAGATATTTTCATTTAAAGTGTTTTTTGGGCTTAAAATGTGCAATTTTCAATATTTTTGCATGATTCTTTGGAACAATTGGATTTGAGTGATTCTGCACTTGGAACAAGTTTTAGATTTTGGAGTTTTGGAAAAAGGGGGGCGGGGGAGCATTTTAATGAAATTTTTCATACTAAAAATCAATTTTATGAAACGAAAGCTTGGAACAATTTAGAAGAGCCCTAGAACAACCTGGAACAAGTTTTTGAATTTTGGATTTCTAAAAAGGGGGGCCAGAGCAAGGATAATAAGATATTTTCATTTAAAGTGTTTTTTGGGCTTAAAATGTGCAATTTTGAATATTTTTGCATGATTCTTTGGAACAATTGGATTTGAGTGATTCTGCACTTGGAACAAGTTTTAGATTTTGGAGTTTTGGAAAAAGGGGGGCGGGGGAGCATTTTAATGAAATTTTTCATACTAAAAATCAATTTTATGAAACGAAAGCTTGGAACAATTTAGAAGAGCCCTAGAACAACCTGGAACAAGTTTTTGAATTTTGGATTTCTAAAAAGGGGGGCCAGAGCAAGGATAATAAGATATTTTCATTTAAAGTGTTTTTTGGGCTTAAAATGTGCAATTTTCAATATTTTTGCATGATTCTTTGGAACAATTGGATTTGAGTGATTCTGCACTTGGAACAAGTTTTAGATTTTGGAGTTTTGGAAAAAGGGGGGCGGGGGAGCATTTTAATGAAATTTTTCATACTAAAAATCAATTTTATGAAACGAAAGCTTGGAACAATTTAGAAGAGCCCTAGAACAACCTGGAACAAGTTTTTGAATTTTGGATTTCTAAAAAGGGGGGCCAGAGCAAGGATAATAAGATATTTTCATTTAAAGTGTTTTTTGGGCTTAAAATGTGCAATTTTCAATATTTTTGCATGATTCTTTGGAACAATTGGATTTGAGTGATTCTGCACTTGGAACAAGTTTTAGATTTTGGAGTTTTGGAAAAAGGGGGGCGGGGGAGCATTTTAATGAAATTTTTCATACTAAAAATCAATTTTATGAAACGAAAGCTTGGAACAATTTAGAAGAGCCCTAGAGCAACCTGGAACAAGTTTTTGAATTTTGGATTTCTAAAAGGTTGGGCCAAAATTCAAGTTTTATGTAATATCGTATAAATCTGTATGTCTTTTTTAGGACTTTCTTTGATTATTTTTATAACTCAATGAGTTTGTTTTTAATTTTCATTAAGTGGATAATCTTTTTTTTTTCGATTTCGGAAAAACGAAGAGAATTGGGGTAGCATTAAAAATATTTTTTTATTCTAAATTTTTATTTCAAAATTTTAGATTGGACTGTTTTAGAAGAACACTTCGATAACGAGGAAGTATAAAAATAATTTTTTTTCTGGGTGGGGGGGTCAGAACACACATTTTCATTTAAAATCGTAAGTAAATATGTTTTTTTTGAAAATCTTTTATTTTTGTTTGTCAATGTTTTTTTTTAAATTAAGATATATGGTTTACTTTGCAGAAACAGCATGTTTATGTTTGATTCCAAATTTGGTAATAATAAGAGGGGGGGAAAGTTTTTATTTAGGTTTTTTTTTTAATAATTATTTTTTGTTAAAGATTTTACCTTGGGGCAATGTAGAGAAGACCTAATACAATGTTAGGAAATTTCTTTGCTGTCTGAGTTTGAAAAGGGGGTGCGAAATAAAGATTTTCGTTTAATATCGTAAATAGCGTTTTTCGTTTTTAAAATCTTTTATTGCGGATATTTTTTGATGAAATCTTGGAACAATGAGGTTTGGTAAGATATCTATTTGAAATACATTTCTTCCGGAATTTTTGAAATGGGGGGGGTTGGGGAAGTGTTTTTTGAAAATATGTGCATTAAAAATTTATTTTAAAGAAACAGGATTTTAATGTCGATTAGATAATTGCTAAAGAAATCTGAAACAAGTATTTAATTTTTAAAATTTTGAAAGGGGAGCACTGGGGAGCAAAAAATGTGCTTTATTCGTTTTTGTTATGTCAAACCTTTAAATATTTATATTTTTATATGAAACTTTGGTACACTTATGACAAATTAGTGTTTGACCCGGAACAACTTTTGGATTTTTGATTTTTCAAAAAGGGGGGCTAATGGAGTTTTTTAAAAATTAGAAAATTTGAAGATTTTTTTTAAAGTTAGTTTTTAAACTAATAATATAAAGCTAGACTCAGAATATTTTTTCAACAGATGCATTTACCATCAAGTTTTCTAAAACAAATGATTTAAAAAAAAAATAAAATTTTGGAGGCCCGTTTTTGGGATTTTTGAAAAAAAGTTTTGAAGGCTTTATCTTTAAAAATACAAGCACTAAAACTTTAATTTTTTGGAACAATGGTTAGAACACTTTTTTAAACCTAAAAAAAATTTCAAAAACAAGAATTTCGAAAAAAGGGGGGCTAGAATTTTTTCGAATTTTGCTCATAACTTTCGAAATTTTGAACATAGGGGTCCAAAAACTTGGAACAATGTTCAGAACAACTAGAACGACCTGGAACAACTTTCAAAAATTTGATTTTCAAAAAAAGGGGGGCTAGGTCAAAAACGGTTTTTTGGGTCTAAAACCCCCATTTTTGAATATTTTTCAAAAAAAACTTTGGAACAATGCGGAACAAACCGGGAACAACCTGGAACAAGTTTCAAAAATATCAAATTCCAAAAAAGGGGGGCTAACTTCACACACTCTCTTCTAATTTGTTGACGAATAGAGGAGGAAGAAAATATCGCAGGAAAGCATAATAGAAATCGGACCAAGAATTAAATTTCTCACGATTGATGCGGTACCATTCCAAGGCAGCACCTTTGAAAATCTCCGGGAAAGTGCATTTCATACGTGTGTATGTTGTTGCATTCGGTGAGCCTCTACACGATTGATATATTCGAGAGCATTCCCTGACGAGTCCAACCTAAGTCCCCACTTCCTTACCACATTCATTACTTCTGCTTCCCGGCTAAGCGGGGATCTTCCTGTTTGCATATTTGCTGGTGGGTATGTGTGTGTGTCCATAGGGGTTCGTATTTATTTATTTATTTACTAATTTATTTTAAACATAAGTATATTAAAGTATTGTGTCTTTTTGTTATACTTTGTATGTAAGGTTAACTTAATTAATTAATTATCAAAAGCAAAATTTAAATTAAATATTTGTGATTTTAAACATTAAAATTAGAATAAGTTAAGGAAAGGAAAGGAATACAAAATGAAATTAATAAGCGAGTGAAAAAAAGGAAATAATTTTATCATCCGTAGAGATTTTTCAAGGAATTGTAAAAAGTACTGTAGTTGTTAAGTCCTCTCAGGTCAGCTGGTAGGGAGTTCCAAAGGCCAATCGCGTGCACAAAAAACTGTTGTTTGGAATTTCTGTATTTGAAAGTAGGGACAATGAGCACCTTACTTATTTGTGATACCGGAAAAACAAGCTTGTCAAATAAGTAAACAGGAACTTGTAGCGTACACCTTTTGTAGCGTACACCTAGAATTAAAAACAAGTAGAAAGAAAAAAAAAATATGTAGGAAAAATAAATTAATGTAAACAAACCTAAAAAGAAAAATCGTCTAGTGTAAACTACCAAACTGGTTATCTTCGAAACTAAACGAAGATTATTCCGAGTATCGAAGTACTCAGTCATTGACGGAAACCAATCCATCTTTTAAGAGATTCATCGTGGATCTTCCTCTTTTCGATTCCAAATCCCAAAGTGTACAGAAGTTCTTTTACAGACAGACAAAGTTCTTTTAATTTTTTATTAGAAAAATTAAAAATAAAATAAAGTACCTAATAAAAGAGAAATTCGATTCCAACAAATTAAATTAATTAAATTAATAGTGCAAGAACAAAAACAAAAAAAAAAAATCATTTAAGAACAAAAATTTATAAGAAACCGAAAAGAATCCAGGAAATTGGTCACCGAATAAAAAAAACAAAAAGGTAATACTTATAGTTAGTTTTTATTATAAATAAAAAAATTAAAAAAAAAAAAACAATAAGAAAACTAAATAGAACATCAAAATAATCGACATTTATACGCCCACAGATCACTGCGGACGTATATTGTCACAAAACACTCAATAAAGAGTAAGGACAGTGCGTCCGCAGACCATAGAAAGTTTCATCCATCGAAACAAACAAAAACCAAGCAGAAAAAATCATAAAGAATAAAAAAAACCAAAGAGAAAATTAGGTTTTATTCAAGGCCAAACGCAGAACGCATACACGTGGTACTGTACCAAAATCAGTTCAGCTTATCTCGCTGCAGTCGCCACCAGCATCCCCAAGTCACTCATCTCATCAAAAATAAAAAAAAACATACATACAAAAATAATATAAAGAAAATTCAAAATTTGCAAAAAAAAAAAAAATAAAAAAAAAAAAAAAGGAGCAGAGTTATAAGTAAAATTGTTATAGATTTGTGTTTCAACTTAACATTAGAAAAAAAAAAAAAAAATTTTAAATAATAAGGTTCATAAAGTGAAATCGTGGTGATATGCTAAGTTTGATAGAGAAAAAAAAAAATATAATTAATTAAATAATATTTACACAGTTAGATAAAGCTAACACTCGAAGTTCAGCGAGGGAAACTTGTGGCCACAACTTTCGTCGCAGCGCCGAGAATCAAGTAAGTACCCATTTGTACGAATCCCTATATTTTTTTTTTTGTCTTCAAATTTTTATATATTACCTATATCGATTTTTTTTTTGTGAACAAATATTTAGATAAAATCCTTTCATATATAAATATAAATCTATAAAGAATAATAATAAAAGAAAATCAAAACTAGTTTAAACACAAAACAAAAGTAGGTTACTATAAAAAAAAAAGAAAAAAAAAATATAAGAGAGAAAGAAACATAAATAAAAGAGAAAGTTTTTTGTTTAATTTTACGTTAAAATCACATAAAATAATACGATTTTCAAATTCGCAATTTAATTAAATATGTATAGCTATTGTTTCAAATCATTATGAATTATAACCTAATTTTATAAAAACAAAAATGAATATTAAAAATTTTATTGAATTTTAGAAAAAAAAAATGATTTTTTTCTCTATTTAAACCTTCCTAGCTATTTAAGAATGATCTGGTGAGTTTGTGAGGTGAGTTAAATTAGCAAGGGGCTATCTAAACATTTTTGAGTAAGATAGTCATGGTGTGTTTTTGAGTTCAGCCTCAAAGATATATAGAGGAGGGTATACTCAAGGTTTCTCAACATCGAAACCAAGGTTGCGTGTGTAATTAACCCAATTCCAATCAACTTCCCTCTTCCACATTTTCCTTTCCATTTTTCGTTTCCCCTTTTCAATTAATACTTTGAAATTAAATCAAAACAGGCACGAAATATTATCTGTGCTTAGGTATATCATGCGACAAGATCCTACCCCTCCGTCGAGCTACATAGTCGAGCATAGCAAGCGTGCCTACAGTCGCAACCGGATAAGTGAATAGTCATTTTACGACTATCTCTATCCAACTAAGTTATACACGATCACAAACTTTATTTTTGATTAATTTAAAAAGAAATGTGAGTGTGAGAAAATCCAGATGTTTATTCAAAGGCATATTGAATACACTACTTGCATAAACAGAAACATGATCAAAACGACGCAAGCCATAAATAAAGCGAAAAATGTTGTTAAAGGCAAATTGAAGCTTGCGTTTGCTAATAGAGTCCGTACAACCAAAAATCGGACTACCATAGAAAAGAGCAGGAAAAATCAAAGTTTTGTCAATAGTCATTTTGTTTGTCATTGGAAGGCAACTACCCGACAAATGCAAAGCCCGCAGTGTGGCGTATGTTTTCCCAAGGATATTTGTCAAATGACTGTCCCATGTTAGAGTTTGATTAAATGTAACTCCCAAATTTTGTACCGTTTTTACATATTTTAACATTGAACCATCCAATTCAATTCTAGGTAGGCATGTCATATCAACAATAGTGTTACTAAGAACAATTCAATTCTAGGTAGGCATGTCATACCAACAATAGTGTTACTAATAACAATAGCCTTGCATTTTGTTGAATTAAGTTTCAAAAGATTTTCTTGTGACCATTGCACAATACGCATCAGATCTTCGTTTAATTGAAAAGTTGCATCTTCGACCATTCCCAGTTGGTAACTCAGATAGATTTGAACGTCGTCTGCGTACATATGCACTTTACAATGCTTTAGAATAGAAGGTAAGTCATTGTTGAAAAGCGGGCCTAATATTGATCCCTGTGGTACACCGACATAAGTTGGGAGAAAGTCAGATATCTTGGAGTTCGCGAAAACTGCTTTCGTTCTTTTGGTAAGATATTCTTTTATGAGTGAGAGGGCGGAGTTTTCAAAAAGGAAAAAAAATTGCAACTTTTTTAAGAGTATTCCATGAGGAACAGTATCGAAAGCTTTAGAGAAATCCAATAAAACCATCGTTGTTACTAAGTTTGTATCTATCTTGCCGAATATCATCAACTATTTTCAGAAGTGCTGTTGTACAACTGTGAAAAGGTCTAAAGCCAGATTGGAAAGGTGTGATCAACCGATAAGCATCTATGAAAGTTGTAATCAAAGTTGTAATCTGTTGGCTCATAAGCTTTTCAAACGCTTTTGAAATGAAAGGCAAGATAGAGATTGGTCGATATTATTTAAGATTTGAGTTTGACTTTTTATGTATTGGAATTATTTTAGACGCTTTCCACAATTTTGGGTAGCATGAGGTGGTTAAGATAGAGTTAAAAATATGAGAAATGAAAAGTGATATGAATGGTAGAATAATTTTTAAAAATTTTGGATGCATGTTGTCCAGCCCAATGGCTTCCGATTTAATCTCAGTTATTGCCTTATATTCTTGCATTTCGTTAACTCTACTAATATTAAAACTTGCCAGAAAATTTGCACTTTTATTTGAAAATACATCATAGTCATTATATGTGTCAGAGGGGGAATTCACAAATAGTTTGTTAAGCTCATTAACGTTGCACGTTTCATCAAAATTATTTTGTTGCTTTGAGATACCAAGTGACTTGATATTTCACCAAAAAATTTTGCAGGTTAATTTTTCAAAGGAGATGACGCACTTTTGGGCCATGAGCGTGCAGGAACAAGAGTGGTACCAAAAAAGAGGTGCGTGTTAGGACATTAAAACTGTGAAGTTTTAGGCAAATCGTAGCTGGGGATTTTGAGATATTCAAGCTTGAATTTCATATTTCAGATGCACCTTTTGCTTGATTTTTTCCGTTTATAAGCAAATAAAGTCTTATATCTAATGAATCGTTAAACACATCCATATGTATTTGGCATCAAATAAAAAGTGAGTTTTCTGTTTTTTAAATGGCGTTAAAAATATGATCCTAAGATTTTAAGTTTTTGAATTAATCAATTTAACTCTATAGGCTTTGAAACTAAGTAATTTTTTTACAAATCAGTAATTTTTGAAAAATCTCCAGTGGCATTGTAATTTATTTTAGCGTTATGAAAGAACGCTTTTCAGGCTTTAGTTTGATATGTAAAAATTCAAGATTCCCCCAACAATATTTGAGAAAATCACATTCGAAAGCTTAGCTTTGATAAATCAACCCAGCAAACATTTTCAATCAAAAATCACTCATATAAAATTCACAAAAGTGAAGAAAATTCCGGAAAAGAATTCAGATATGTTACAAACTGAATTCTTTCACCTACGCTCTTAAACACCGATATGAGTCATTTTAATGACTCATTTATGATCTGAAAATCCTTCATTTAAATGAACGTATATAGGGTTCTATACATTCATTTTAATGATTATTTCATGACCCTTTTCTGAATCATAAGAATGATTCTAATATGATTAATTAAAGTGAAGGTATATACTTAGAATTTCTTCACTAAAATTAATGTTATTGGAATCATTTTTATGATTCAGAAAAGGTTCATAAAATAATCATTAAAATGAATATATAGGACCCTATATACGTTCATTTAACCCTGGATGGTTATGCATATTTAACGCACACTAAAGTTATGCTTCGTCGAATCAACGAAGTTCAACTTTAAACCTACGTTATTCTTAAATTTCTGTAACCTTGATCCTGCAAATTTTAAATGAAGCTCTTAGAAATGTTTTTTAAATAATAAATATGATTTATTAATAGTATCGACATGTTTTCTACCATTAAAAATAAAATTAAAATTAATAGTCCATTTTGTTACACAAACAGCCATTGGTTAAACAAAATTTACCCGATTTGTCATTCCAGCATAGTTGAGGAACATAAGAAATGAAAAAAGCTTTATGTATTTATGTATGTACATTGAATGTCAAATTTAAATGTTGAGCAACTTTTCTGAACATAGGTACCAACATCATAACTTTCCTAAAAAGGGCCAAATACATTTGTTTTAAAAAAAATATTGTTTTGTATTAAATTTTTGTTTCTATTAAATATGCAATTTAATAAGGTTTTTCATATATAGTTTTATGTGACTGTGCAATGATATAATACAAAAAATGTAGTCCAATATTCTAGCTACCTTAGGGTGCACACTTGCGTCATTTTGACGCGCGGTGACGCTGCGTCACCGCAATAGTTCAGTGCACACATGCGGGTTTTTCTTGCAGGAATTAATGGGCAGTTCGCGTTTGGCTTGCAGCAATGGAGGTTTATAAAAAAACGAGTAATTTTCGCATACTTAGTATATAAAAAATATGTTCTTAAAAAGAAACGTCGGTATTGGGTACATCCTTTTGTTGATCAACGTTTAACAAAAGGAATATTTTATACATAATTTGCAAATATAAGAGTTATCCACTCCGCTCTTTTTTTTTGCCGGTCATGGTATTCCTCTAAAGCGATGCCGCAGCGTCACCGCAAGTGTCTGTGCACCACTCAATTTATTCGTGAGTACTGTATGACGCAAAAGCGTCACCGCGCGTCAAAATGATGGAAGTGTGCACCGGGGCTTAATGATCGGATTATTAGAACCGAAGTTATAAGCAAGCCAAACCAAACACAATGTACATATCTTTACAATTATTATACCGACTACAAATGTAGGTACATATGAAGATTTCGCATTTTTTTTCCGACGCGAAGCAAATTTGCCACGATTGTGGTTTTTTATTGCACCGCCGCCGCCGGCTTTAGAATACTATCTCCCTCTCGCCAATTGGTGGTTGAAAGTATTTTAATGCTTTTTTTGTTTTTATCAACTTCCTCATTGAATTAAATTATTTGTCCGATATTTATTTTCATGTTTTTAGTATAAAATTTTAAATGATTGTAACGATCCCAAATGAGAGAATGGGACCACTATACAGTAGTATACAAATAATACTGTGCTGCAATTGTCATGTGGATAAAATTCATTCTTGTGTCGACCGTGAACTGTGAAGTAACTAACTACATAAGTCTACTATTTACAGTCCTTAAATAAATTCTTGTTAACGTATTAAATCGTTTGTATTTATTTATTTTGATAAATTAGTAATTTATTAAACCCGTTCTCAAGGAAGTTAAATGATTTTGAAAATTTTTGTTTGCTCTAACACCAGTCAGTCATTTTTCTTTAATTATATACCTTAATATTGAAAATCGGATAATTGGATCGAAAGATATAAGCATTTAAGTAAACGCAAATCGTGTATTTTTCGGATTTCGCAAAAATCATCAAAAACATACCCATTTTTTTCCTACGAACATTTCTCCTTTTTTTCTGTCCGTTTTATCATCTTCTTCGTTTTCTGTTTCCTCAAACTAGTAACAACAAAGCATGAACGAAATAATTTTGTTTATTTTGTTTAGTTTGTTTATTTTTTTTATTTTGTTTATTCCCCTCACGTTTCACCCTCTTTGCCTACTAGGCGTTTCATATTTTTGAAATTCTGTTGATTTTTTTATATTGTATGCCTCCGTTTAAACATTTCTAATGTTAAAAAAAATAACAAAAAATAATAAAATAATATCACCTTTGGAAATAATTGCAAAAACTTAAGGTATTAATACGTATCTACTGTAAGAAATAAAAAAAAAAATAAAAAAAAACTATTATATACAAGAGGCACAAGCTTCAATTTTGTGTTCTCCACACATGCTTATCTTGCATTTAACACGATGATTTTGTCATTCGCCTTTTGGAATATGGGCAAAATCCACAAATTTTTCTTTTTTTTTTCTGGCAACGGTACTTGAATATTGTCTTGGTATGATGTAATCACAAAAAAAACAACAACAAAAGAACACCCAAATTTCAAAAAGTAACAGACTCAAACAAAAAAAAAATCACACAAAAGTTATCCTTCGTCGCTTCGACGAACATACCTGTAAAAAAAAACATATTTTCATTGATCGCAGGATACCATACATCCGCCCACTGGTAGAGATCAATACCAACTAGAGTTGTAAGAAGGTGGAATTCAAAGGGATGAATAGTTAAAGAGAAATCATACAAAATAAAAAAGTTGTTCGTCGATTCGACGAAGGATAACCATCCAGGGTTAAATGAAGGATTTTCAGATCATAAATGAGTCATTAAAATGACTCATATTGGTGTTTAAGAGCGTAGGTGAAAGAATTCAATTTGCATCATTTCTGAATTCTTTTTTTCTGATTCATTTATGATTGAGTTCAGAATTAAAATGTTTGCTGACACTATATGATAGAAAAATTTGACTCAACATTTTAAACAGTTTAAGAGTAACAAAACCGACTCTAGTTAAAGCAATCCTTTAGTTCAATAGTAGATTATTTTGCTGAACGACTTTATGATTCAATGCACGGTATTAGAAGCAAAAGAAAAAGACTCATTCGGATTATTGTAATGCGATGTGATATGATTTATTTTAAGTATAATGAAAAACTTATAAAAAAATTCATTTGATAAAATGATATACATATGATACTTAAAGTTACGCTTTTAGTTTTTTGATTTTATTCTTTCGTTTGCATATTGAAAAAACCACATAGCCACTTGGCGTGGAAAGCATCTATAAAAAAGATTAAATTTAGTATTTTTTAAATTTATTTGCTTAGTTTTTACTTCGCAGGGCAGCTACTGTTAATAAGGTCTTTGCATACTTTTTTGATTGCGTGCCTCGCTATGAAAATTCTTTTGCCACCATGTCATAAAAAATTTTTCGTAGATTGTTTTTTATAAATTTTCTGGGGTCTATATTGTTTGTCAATTTTTATATTTTTGTATTTATATTTACACTCTATATATTTGCACTGTACTATATATTTTTTTTATATGTATTTCAGTTTTTTCAACTTTTTTAAATATATATTAATCAGCCCGTCCTTTCAAAATGATTAAAAATATTTGTTGGCACTTCTATTTATTATTTTATTATTTATTTATTATTTTTTCACATTTTCTTATTATTAGCTATAGGAACTACATAATATGTCCGATCTATCCAAAAACTTTTCCGAAATGATAATCGACTCGACGCACGATCCAAACGAAACTTTTGTCGCGACAATGACCCGTTATCATTATCCTTTTGTAAGAAAAATAAATAAAGAAACGAACAAAAAATCTTCATAAGGACCCACAGGCTATAAAAAAAAATAATGAAAACTGAAATATTCAAACAAGTCAAGGCCAACTTTGCACTCAGATTTATGAAGAAAAATTAATGAAAACTGAGTGTTGTTTTTTTTTCTTTTTTGGACGGAAAGAGAATACAAATCTCTTTGCATCTACCCCGTAAGAATTCGTAGGGTCTTTGTGTACATTCATAATTCATTCACAAAACTCAAGGTTTAATGAATATTATTCTTCATTTTTGGTGAATAGAATCTGAACCTTCTCATAAATGTTTGCTGGGAAAGAGCGTGTGCACAATATTATCATAGAAGAGTTTTTACTTGAGGAATAAGATTTATTTTATATATGTTGCAGTCCTAAGTAACGGGGTACGAACTGACTAAATAAGCAGCTCCTAGCGGTAGACAAGTGCCTTTTATAGTGTCCTGAGGGAAATGTTAAGTAATGAAGCAAGCCTACGATCACTATCGCGTGTTCTTAATTTTTCAATGTAAGCAAAAAGCTCAGTATTGAAATGGAAGGTACGTGGCTGTGTAAGTCTGTGAACTGATCTGGACTTAAGCCCACCCAATACCGACATAAATGTGGGTTCATTTCGTTGACGTTCTGCAGATTGTTTGGATTTCTTACGATGTTGGTGACTATTGACATCATATCATCCATTTGCTCCCTATTAAAGTCATGGAACTCAGTGCTATTAGCTAAATGGGCCCAATCATATGCAGAAAGATGAAAGTTACAAATCCGAGCATTTTCTGGTATGTATAGTTTGAGATCAGTTAACAACTGGTTCCTTATTACTCCTGGAAATCAGAATCTACCACTTCTTCGGCAATTACCGAATACGCACTGGGATTCTGTTGCCGAAACTCGTTTATAAACTGCTGATATTACTTTGGGCACGGATAGTGCTTCATCAACAATCTCATATTCTTCAGGTTCAGGTTCGGGTTCATGCCGATTTTGATCTTGTCTTCGCTGCCTACCTATCATTCGGATGGTACGCATCCCACAACGAATACAGACTTGCCTAATGTCCACATTCTGAATAACTGTCATGTAACAAAAGAAGTTTTTTATAAGCCACTAAGTATTTACCTGATAAGTTGGAACCCATTGCAGTAAAATATTTCATTCAGGGCAATCCTGTGGAACATTATGAGATCTAATCGACCACAGCGAAGAGCCGCAACATAAACTAAACATACCAATGTATGTCCAAATTCTCGCGACGGGTTGCGATCATATGATAAGCTTAGCCTATATAAATAGCCTATGAAAATAATTTAAGTCAAGGCATGTACAATGTATCATATTAATACATAATACATATATGTATGTAGGTGGTAACTTTTCGACGCATAGGCATTTTATACCCTCCTTTGAATTTTCAAAACTAAAACCTTACATCTTGTAGTGAAATCCAATTGTTTAAAATATCGAGCATAGAACTTGGGAGATCTCTTATATACAACGTTCGTAAATTGTTAAAAACGTTTTGAATAATTTAAACATTGATTAGAAAAATTAATATCCATGTTTAGACCTTTTTAAAATAAATACCGATATCAAAAAGAAAAGCGGACTGCATATAAAGTGACCTCTGGCTATTATTTGCCATATATATGTACATATACAAATAATAAAAAAAAGTTCTTGCTTGGATCAAGTGCGTAGGAATTAAGAGAATTGTGGACGATGAGGAACAAATTGGAACGTAAAGCTCTTTTCTCTTCGTATGTTATTTCCATATAGTTCCATAGTTCATCTTTACATATACTTAAATTGGACTAAAGGAAAAGTGTCCATCAGCAATATTGTTGTTGCATTATCTACAACTACATACGTGTTTCATTTAAATGACTGATTTTATTTATTTTATTTTATTTATTTATTTATTTGAAACATAAATATATTAAAACATTGTGTCTTTTTGTTATACTTTGTATATAAGGTTAACTTAATTAATTAATTATCAAAAGCAAAATTTAAATTAAATATTTGTGATTTTAAACATTAAAATTAGAATAAGTTAAGGAAAGGAATACAAAATGAAATTAATAAGCGAGTGAAAAAAAGGAAATAATTTTATCATCTGTAGAGGTTTTTCAAGGAATTGTAAAAAGTTCTGTAGTTGTTAAGTCCTCTCAGGTCAGCTGGAAGGGATTTCCAAAGGCCAATCGCGTGCACAAAAAACTGTTGTTTGGAATTTCTGCATTTGAAAGTAGGGACAATGAGAACCTTATTTCTTTGTGATACCAGAAAAACAAGCTTGTCCAACAGGTAAACCGGAACTTTATTTTTGATTAATTTAAAAAAAAATGTGAGTGTGAGAAAATCCAGATGTTTATTCAAAGGCATATTGAATACATTACTTGCATAAACAGAAATATGATAAAAACGACGCAAGCCATAAATAAAGCGAACAATGTTGTTAAAGGCAAATTGAAGCTTGCGTTTGCTAATAGCGTCCGTACAACAAAAAATCGGACTACCATAGAAAAGAGCAGGAAAAATCAAAGTTTTGTCAATAGTCATTTTGGTTGTCATTGGAAGGCAACTACCCGACAAATGCAAAGCCCGCAGTGTGGCGTATGTTTTCCCAAGGATATTTGTCAAATGACTGTCCCATGTTAGAGTTTGATTAAATGTAACTCCCAAATTTTTTACCGTTTTAACATATTTTAACATTGAACCATCCAATTCAATTCTAGGTAGGCATATCATATCAACAATAGTGTCACTAATAACAATTGCCTTGCATTTTGTTGAATTAAGTTTCAAAAGATTTTCTTGTGACCATTGCACAATACGCATCAGATCTTCGTTTAATCGAAAAGTTGCATCTTCGACCATTCCCAGTTGGTAACTCAGATAGATTTGAACGTCGTCTGCGTACATATGCACTTTACAATGCTTTAGAATAGAAGGTAAGTCATTGTTGAAAAGCGGGCCTAATATTGATCCCTGTGGTACACCGACATAAGTTGGGAGAAAGTCAGATATCTTGGAGTTCGCGAAAACTGCTTTCGTTCTTTTGGTAAGATATTCTTTTATGAGTGAGAGGGCGGAGTTTTCAAAAAGGAAAAAAAATTGCAACTTTTTTAAGAGTATTCCATGAGGAACACTATCGAAAGCTTTAGAGAAATCCAATAAAACCATCGTTGTTACTAAGTTTGTATCTGTCTTGCCGAATATCATCAACTATTTTCAGAAGTGCTGTTGTACAACTGTGAAAAGGACTAAAGCCAGATTGGGAAGGTGTGATCAACCGATAAGCATCTATTGAAGTTGTAATCTGTTGGCTCATAAGCTTTTCAAACGCTTTTGAAATGAAAGGCAAGATAGAGATTGGTCGATATTATTTAAGATTTGAGTTTGACTTTTTATGTATTGGAATTATTGAAGACGCTTTCCACAATTTTGGGTAGCATGAGGTGGTTAAGATAGAGTTAAATATATGAGTGATAAAAGGTGATATGAATGGTAGAATAATTTTTACAAATTTGGGGTGCATGTTGTCCAACCCAATGGCTTCCGATTTAATCTCAGTTATTGCCTTATATACTTGCATTTCGTTAGCTCTACTAAAACTAAAACTTGCCGGAAAATCTGCACTTCGTCATCTCCTTTTAAGGCAAAAAATCTTCGTTTAGAATTTTTTATTTCAATTTTGACGGCATTGGACTCGAAAACGTTTCCAACGCTTATAGACAATATTTCTTTTACATATAAGTTTTTCGATGTTGTATCAGTTCCGGGATATCCGAGTTCGTTGTCGTATATGTTTGCTGGTTCGGCACCTCAGGCGTGGGGTAATACCATTCTTTACAAGCTGGTTGTCTGGTCATCCTCTAATACTCTGATGCGGCAAGTTACACCGAAGCGGGGTATACTGAGGTAGGGTTAGTTTGTGCAGTAGCAGTTGCAAAAATTGGAGTCCCTTGCCCCTTGTTATTGGGTACGGGATAATAATAATTAGTATATTTGTAGCTACTGCAGAGGGGAATTCCCATTCTCGTCCGTCTGTGCATCTTTTTACTTCTTCGCAAAGATTTTGGGTGGATTTCCGTACCCTTGACTCTTTGATATGGGCACTCAGACGGGCTCTGAGTGTTGCTACGTTCCCTTCAGTATCAAGTTTATAGCGTTCCATGAGTTCTATAAGTTCTTGTCTTCGAAGTAGATAGATGCTAGATAAACTAGCTGAGACGTCATAACTTTCTTCTGATTCTGACATGTTGCTCTTTTCGTTGGTTTTATTTTTCTTTGGGTTTTAGATATTAGTGTTTTTAAGATCGGCCACGATCTTCAGGTTCGGTAAGATTGGATTATCAATCTTCAGGTATCGGTTCGGTTAAGATCGGATTATCGATCTTCAGGTGTGGTAAGATTGGATTATTAATCTTCAGGTATCGGTTCGGTTAAGACTGGCTTCTCAATCTTTAGGTTTCGGTTAAGATCTATATAATGACCTTAATGTTTCGGTATCGGTTTCTGGAGTTTCTGTGTCGTAGGAGTTTAATTCTCTGTTGGAATGGACCTTGAAAAGTCCCTGCTCGGGCGCCAATTTGTGATGAACCTTGAGTTCTAAGGCTGAGATATACTCGTCGGATCCAGGGTCTAACTAAAGGAGGTACAGTAAACTTTAGTATAAAAGGTGTTTCTTTATTAAGACTCCAAATTAAACAGTAAATTCACAAAATCTTATATTAAATTGTTACAATAAAGTTTGCTTTGATGAATATCGGTCGGTCGCTGGAACATCGGTAGCACTAGGAATCTTCGAACTGCTGTCTTCTTTAGAGAGTCTTCTTCTGCGGCTTGTACTTCACTTCGGGTTCTTTGCTAGGTTATCTTATTACGATCGTAATGGAATATTAGCGGCTATCAACGGCTTTTAACCGGCGTATCAACGGCTTTTAACCGGCTTATTAACAGCTCTTAACCAGCGTATCAACGGCTCTTAGCTGGCTTATCAACGGCTTTTAACCGGCTTATCAACGGCTATTAACCGGCTTATCAACGGCTTTTAATCGGCTTATGTTTATTTTCTATTAAAAAGCGAGACCCCTTACCACGGGTGGGGGGAAGTCTTCGTTTATAGTAAATTCACTTACTTACTTTCTTTGGTATAATTACTAAATACCCACGGTGA
Source organism: Epistrophe eligans (assembly GCA_951394125.1). Classification (NCBI taxonomy): domain Eukaryota; kingdom Metazoa; phylum Arthropoda; class Insecta; order Diptera; family Syrphidae; genus Epistrophe; species Epistrophe eligans. Next base: position 57,255,861 of record OX596030.1, read on the forward strand.
CTTACTCCTTAATTCTAAAGAGGCCTCCACCCAAAATTTTGAGAAAAACGTGAAATTAGGTAAATGGCATTAAAGTTTAAGAAGCCAATACAATACGTATTGTAAAAAACTAAATTGTTTATGAAAGAATGATATTTTAACTTGAAAAGCGTCAAGCCCTTTTTTTATTTTTTTTATTTTATCATATTTAATTTTAATATTCTAGTTGCCTCTTTCTCTAAATTTCACAAAACTGCTCAGAGAACTATAAAGTGTGCGAGAATTTGAAATGGGAAATACATATTATTTTAACGTCATTTTATAGGTAATGAGCAGAACTTGAAATCCGTCGGAGCGCATTTTTAATTTTGGACCCTATTTTTGAATAATCATCTCTTGAAGAACATCAAAATTGCTCAATTTTTAATGCATTTTTGAATGCGTAGTTGTAGGAAAAATGCAACAAAACTTTTCCCAAATGTCACAATGCTTTCTGAAAGTGTTTCAGTAAAAAAAAGTTTATCAAACAGGAACTTATTATTCCAAAATAACACATTTTAAAAAAGTCTTATTTTTTTATACAAAAGTCGTTACTTTATTTTATCGGCCGTTTTTAGTTCATCTATTTGCCACAAGGGAGTATTTTTCGAACAAGCTTTATTTTTTGTTGGAACATAAACAAAAAAGTATGACGGATATCAGAGGCGAGTAAGTATTTGTGTGCATGAGAGCATGAAACCAACTGTAAAGGTGATTGATGCTATTGTAAATAGGGGTTGGTAAGCGATGAGTATGTACATATGTGGTTTGAAATGAATCAAAGGAGTAGGTGTAATTTGCTGTATTGTATCGTTTTTTGTACCTATGCTATTTATTAGGCAGAAAAATACTATACACATTCATTAGCAGAATTTTTCGCAGGAGTGGGCCTAGGTACTAAGGGGATTTTTAAAAGGTGGGGCAAAACATGGAATCCAATAGAAAACAATCAAGGAACAAGTCGTATTTTTCAAAAGTCCATAGTAAAAAATTAAAAATATTTTGGAAACGTGTAATTTTTCAGAGCAAGACGAGGGCAACTGACTACCCTTGTCTCACCGTCCAGGCGCCTATGTACATATCAGTCTCAAACTCCCAAGTCTCTTTTTATGTCATTTTTGTATATGAACAAGTGCACAAAAAATATGATTTGAGGCTGACAATACATTTGCATTCAGAATAAATGTTAAGCAGCCCATAGACACTACACTTGTGTCTGCACCGGCGTCGGTGTACGGAAATGTATGCTGTGTGTGAGCTGGTGCACACACCGATTTTCGGTGTCAGAGACGGTGCGAGTAAAACCAAAAGTTTTTGATTTTTGGTGTCGGTGTCTCGATCGGTGTAGCGGAATGCCACACCGGTGTCAGTACACCGGTGCAGACACAAGTGTAGTGTCTATGGGCTGCTTTATGCTTGGCGATACGCGTGGTGGATATGAATGAAGTTCGGTGAGTTTGGTATGATATGAAGCAATTCAGTTTTGTAACTTTTTCGTATTGCTTTTATTTTGATATTTCAATGTTTGTCACAAAAAATATCAATTCTAATTTATTTTTTCGGTGAAGGTACCTACCTACCTACATATTTAGGTACCTATCTAAGTTTGACTGTCTGTAAACATACTTACTTTAAAATTACATTATTTTTAACCAGGAATATAAATTCCCCAGGTTATTTTAGAATAACACCGAAAATTTGTATTTCTCTTCATTAGGTAGGTATATCAAAACAAGTAACTTATTACACAAAAATAATGTACTTACCTATCTATGTACATACCTACATAATTAGAAACCTACATAAGTTGAAATCTCAAATTTCAATAAAAGTATATCCCTCTACCTACGACAACACTACTTTACATAAATAACGTTCAAGTTCAAGGTCAACGTCACCAATTTTCCGCTTTATGATAAACCTTTATACGTAGATATATACATATATAGATACCTTATTGCAACATATTATATTGGAGCTTCTAGGTATAAGAAATAAATTTTTCTTGCTCAAATGTTCCATCGATCTTACAATGAATGAAATACCTGTGTTTTTCCAACACAAACGTGACTTTCGAAGTTCAAACATACATATGTTGAATAAATAAATGCGGTGTGACTTTTTTTTCGTTGTTATTTTTATTCAAAGTTCCGATCTTCGAAACTGACTTCGACATTTTGGGTAGAGGCCTCTTAATTTTAATTGAAATATTTTACTTTATTTTCCGACTTGTTTCCGACTTCTTGGACTTTTCCGACTTGATTTTTGGGTGTAGACGGCTTCCTCTCGTTACCCATTTGGTTGTGAGTGTTAACTCTAATTTTGCAAAATGCTAATTTTCATACAAACGCCCATATATTTTCGTCGCCCGACTCTCCCCTACCCTTGCTCCATGTAAGCGAGAGTTATACCTCTACTCGTGTCATGCCAAAAGTGATATTTTGCTTATGCAAAATATGCTTGAATTCACAGTGGCGGCTGTGGATTTTTTTGTGCGTTTTATGTTGCGGGTCGGGTAGAGGGGTAAAATGTAATGCTTCATTACAATCCTTGTGTTATTTTTCATTAGATCCTTTAGCATTTTTTTTTCTACACGAAACCAATACATACTTTGTCCTATAAAAGAACAAGTTAAAAACATATTCTACCTTCGGAGGCAACAATTGTGTTAGCCAATAAAATAACTTTAAAAATATGACCACATTTGTCAAATAACTTCTGTGAATTAAGTCATACTATTATAATTATTGGGGTGGTTGGTGATTTGGCTGCAATTTAATTGAGGACTTTTACTGCCTTGTTGCGTGAATGTTTGTTGTGGCTGATGTTGGTTTGATTTAACACTTGATTAGTTATTTCCTATATCGTTTTGGAAATTATTTCTCAAGAAATTCCTCTGAGTTCGAATATTACAAGCCATGTCTTTTTTGGTTACTGAATCTTATCTTATCTCAACATAATACCTCCTTCCATACTATGTTGCGAGTATGCCGAGGATTTTCTTCTGGGAGGAGTATTTTTAAAGTAGTTGGTCGTTATACCCAAGAAAATGCCACATACAACATACCGTGCATAAAAACAGCTGACTTTAAATCTACTCCAACAAAGTCAAACGTTTGGCCTTGAGCTTTGTGAACTGTCATAGCAAATGCAGATCTCACTGGAAATTGGTGTCGCTCCATGGTACATCCGAGGTGACCTTTTGATAAATCAAGATTAATTCTAGGTATATGGAGTTCTTTGCTGTTCACCTGTAACATTATACTTATTTTATTACACAGACAAGTCACAATTAGTGTTGCTCCGTTACAAGCCTTCTGACAGATCAAACTTTTTTTTTCAGTGGTGGCAGGTCTGAGAGGGGAAGTCGGGAAGTACACGGCAAAATGCCAAAATTTAATTTAGAGGCTACCTTGATGTACTACACACCCTTGGTTCCACTTCTAGTTGTTTAATAAAACTAGGCAGCATCGTAGAGGAAGTAATACTGATTATCGTTGGCAATTCCACTCTCCCTTATGTATATATGCGGAATGAGTGATTGTGAATTCCATAAATGCAAATATAAATTCTTGGCTTTTGTATGCAGCTACTGTAGGCTCGCTTACTTTGGGCGTTTTTCTTTTTTAGTTCAGAGCAGAGCCTGAGCTGTCAAAAAAAAATCATGTTTCTTTTTTAGCTTTGAACATTCAGAGCTCCAATTTTGTGTTTCTTTTTTCGCTCTGAGCATGTTCAGAGCGCGCTCTATGAGCTCAGAATAAATTGATAGAGCAGACGGAGTTCAATAGCTGAACACAAATTTGACAATTGGAAAAAAAACATCAAAACAGTTAAAATGGCGGACGAGAATAGTCGACCTGCAAAAGAAGGTAAAATAATTTAATAATAATAATTTACTAATAATAATAAAATTATTGTTTTCAATCGCTTACATTTATTACAGGCTTGAAATGGACCTCTGCAATGACAAAAATGCTGATAAACTTGATAAAAGAAAAATTTGAACGCTTGCAATGCAGCGTAAGAAGCCGGTTCATCAGCAAATTGCAAATATTTTAAGCAACGAATTCCAAACAAAAATTAACTTTGAGCAGGTCGACTCAAAATGGAAGGGCCTACAAAAATATTATAAAAAAATCAAAGATGAAAATGATGCAACTGGAGGTGCGAGGAAATATTGGGAGTTTTACGATCTAATGCATGATATTTTGCACAAAGCCCCGGAAATCAATCCTGCAGCCATCTTATCATCAGAAGATTTGGAAGTTCGTTCACTTGAAGAGCTGGTCGTAGAAGTGGAAGCTCTCCCGGAAGCACAAAATATGCGAGAAGAGATGACTTTTTCAACGAATCTGAAAAAGGAAAAGGAAGGGCAACAATGCTGCGGAAGACCGTGTAGAAAAGCGACATCGGGAGCGCATGGAAGCAACTAACACATTTTTAGACTTATTCCAACAAATGGTGGATAAGATGTGAATTTTTTCTTTGATCTTTTTGTTTTTTTCTTTAATTTTATTTTTATTTTTTGAAGTTTTTGTTTATTTTAGTTTTTTTTTCCTTTTAATTTTTTTTTCTGTTTCTATTTATTTTATTTTTTTTCTTTATCTACAAACACCTTCATAAGTGATAAACTGTTAAATAGTTTAGTGATACATTTTAGAATTAAGTATCAAATAAGCACTAAATGTGATCAAATTCAATGTACAAAGAACGATAACCAAGTTCAAAATAGAATTAAGATAATAAATAATACAACTTATTTTATCTTCAAAATATATTTTTTGTTTTATTAAAATAAGGAATTTAACAGACTTTCTCTTATTGAATTACCTGTTTCTAAATAAATGGAATCATCATCATGGTCATCTTGGATAATATCGTCTTCTAATGTCACAAATTCGTCTTCGAAATCATTGTTCTGCAAACATTTGTCATGTAAAATACATGATACCATAATGTATTTAACAATTGATTTAGGTTTCAACGAATCTACATATATAGAAGAGTCTGCGAAACCTTCCTTTCAGGAGACCAAATGCACGTTCAATCGTGACTCTACATTTTGAATGCACTGCCATTATCTTTGTGTGGTACTATAAGCCACGGTTTAAGTGGATATGCTGAGTCACCCAACAAATGTTGATCTTCTTGGATATAGAAATCACCTAAAATAAAAAAATATTTTTGGATTATTTAATCTAAGGCATACAATTTTTTAGACAAATTATGTTTTATCTACCTGTAGCGATTTTATTTATCAACCCAGACCTTGACAATAGAAGGGAGTCATGGATAGACCCAGCTTCAGCAGTGTAGCAATATAAAAATTCCATTTTATGGTTACATACTCCTTGGAGTAAAACGGAATGGAACCCTTTCCGATTTACATACGAGTTTGGGGAAGTTATAGGAGTTCTTATTTGTATATGTGAACCGTCGATGGATCCAATAATACCTGGAATAACAATTAGATTTCATTCATAAATACCTACATTTAAAAATAATTAAACCATATTTTTAGCTCGAAAACGATTGTTTTTTTTTAAATAATATGCGGAGGTTCCGGCAGCTTCTTCTTCAGTGGGCCATCTGATTATTGATACATCTGGTGACTCTGTTTAATTTGATCAGGATATCATAGTAACTGGCTATAATTCTCCAAACACTGGCGATGCAAACACCAAATCGGTCTGCAATCGATCTAAGATATTCAAGTAGGTAGTAATAGATAGATGGGAACATACAAATATTTAATATTATATAACAAACAACAAACCTCATACATTCAGGGTTTCCTAAATACCACAACGTTATCATAAGTTGTTTTTCTATTAAGATAGACTCCCTTCCAGGTCCATGTTGGTGATCATCCATTGCATGTATATCTATACACAAGGCCTCAAATACATCCGGATTTATACGGAAATGTTCCTTAAAGGTTCTATCCGAGAACATTGGAACAATTTCTTCAGCATAATTTTTATTTTTCACTATGTGTACACCATCCACATCGCAATCTTCATCCTCGCTTTCACCGAAAAATAATTCAAATCCTTTCTTCACTATTATTAGTTTATCTATTTTATTTTTAATTACTTGTAAAATTGTTGTCTGCTTTTGTTTGTGGTAAAGAAAAAAAATGAAAAAGTGACAGCTGGTGCGACGTGTTTCTTTAAATAATTCTGAACACTCAGAGCAGAGCACGCTCACTTCAGAGATCGCTCAGAGTATGTTCGGAGTGTTCAGAGTTCAGACTCTGTTCAGAGCTCTACTCTGAACTAAAAAAGAAAAACGCCCTTTGTGTGTTGTTGTGCTGCTAGTCGTCGTCATCAATTGCGTGGGCGCCTTGAGGTATGCAATGTTCTGTTCGTTGTTGTCGAATGAAGTGTGTTTTGTGGGTAAATTCTGTAACTTCGTTACAATATGTCAATGCATCTCCATAATGTTATGTACATATATGTACATAATGTATATCGGGTTTTCCAATAGGGACTTGACAACTTTGAATTTAATTCGTGAACGCACCCTTTCACTAATCATCGAACTGTCATTGTCAATTTATTCAGTAAACTCAACATTTTCATCATGGTCTCCAAATTATACAAAATTTTTTACCGAAATTCGGAGTCCGTGACCGCAACTTTAAGAGCGTTAACTCCAATGTCGTAAATGACGAAGCTCATTTTTGGTTCAATGGGTTCGTCAATAAGCAAAATAATTATGCGTTATTGGTCGGGTGAAAATCCACATTTGCTTCATGAATCACCACTTCAACCACAAAAAATAACTGTCTGGTGCGGTTTGCATGCCGGCGGCGTTATTGGGCCATATTTTTTCGTCGACGATAACGATCGTCACTGTGAATGGCCAGCGTTATCGCGCCATGATTACCGATTATTTTTGGAAGATTATGAACTTGGACGACATGTGGTTTCAACAGGATGGTGCCACAAGCCAAACAGCACACCTTACAATCGATTTATTGAAGAGTAAGTTTGATGAGCGTGTTATCTTAAGAAATGGACCAGTCGATTGGCCGCCTTGTTCGTGCGATTTAACGCCTCTAGACTATTTTCTTTGGGGCTACGTTAAGTCATTGGTTTATGCCAACAAGCCGACGACGTTGGAAGAGCTCAGAGCCAACATTAAACGCGAAATAGCGGCCGTTTCGGCCGAAATGTGTGGCCGAGTCATCGAAAATTGGGTCCAATGAATCGACCGTTGCAAATGTGCCCGCGGTTGCCATATTAACGAAGTGGAGTGACATTCATAAATGTTTTGATTGTATACTTCAAGCCGATAATAAAAGTTTTTGAAATATGTATCTTAAATGGTTTGCGTTTTATTTTTAAAAAAAGTTGTCAATTCCTTATTGGAAAACCCTTTAATAGAGGTATTTCCACATGTATCTCCACATTATGTCAGACTGTCTCCACACTTGTGAAGGTATCTCCACGTGTATCTCCATACCTTGACATGTGTGAAAATACCACCCAACTGTGAAAAATTCACCCAAATATCTAGAGCCGTTTCCGAGACATGCAATAATAAAAGTGGACGTGACAGTGGGCGGAGTTTAGTAAAACAATTTTTCGTTTTTTGTTCATAAAAACAAACTCTAAGAAATTCATTCAAATCGTTTGAATTGTTTCCGAGAAACTAAGAAATAAAGAAAGTGGCCGTGCCAGTGGGTGGATTTTACTAAATCCAATTTTAATTTTTTTTTTCTTTTTTATAAAAATAAACTGAAAATTTCATACAAATCGTTAGAACTTTTTCGATAAACCAAAAACTAATAAAAGTGGGCTTGGCAGTAGGCGGCTTTTACTTATTTCTTTTTAAATTTTGTTTCTACCTATAAAAGAGATGGCTCTCTGAAAATTTCATCCAAATTGTCGGAGCCGTTTCCGATAAACTAAAAACGAAAAAAGTGGGCGGAGCAGTGGGTAGATTTCACTAAATTTTTGTTTACATTTTTCTTCTTATTGAGGAGCAAAAACTCAAAAAAAAAATCACTTAAATAGCTAGGGTCGTTTCCGAGAAACGTCATCTCCCCATCTTTTCTATTGTCCTCCAACATTTCGTTTCCTGTCTAATGGTATTAACTCTGTTCCTGTTGTCGTCTTGGTCCATCTTTCATCTCTTTCATCTGTCCGAACTATTTGCCAACCCCATTTTAATTTTCAAATTCCTTGAAGTACGTCTTCGAAATTTGTTTGACTTCTTATCCTGGTTTACTCGTTGAGAGATCCGCAAATTGATCTTTCCATTGGTCCTTTGACAAGATTGAATTTTTTTCTTAAGGTAACTTGTAGATTGCTACGTTTGGCACCCATATGTGAGAACTAGTAGAATCGAAGAGTCAAAAATGTATTTTCTTGTTTGGCTAGAAATTTAGGGGTCTAAAAGATTTCTAAAGCAGCCCATAGACACTATCTACACTTTTGTATGCACCGGTGTCGGTGTACGGAAATGTGTGCTGTGTGTGGGCTGTGTGTGGGCTGGTGCGCACATCGATTTTCGGTGTCAGACACGGAGCGAGTAAAATCAAAAGTTTTTGATTTTTGGTGTCGGTGTCTCGATCGGTGTGGCGTGTGTGGCGGAATGCCACACAGGTGTCAGTACACTAGTGCAGACACAAGTGTAGTGCCTATGGGCTGCTTAACGTTCCAAAATTGTCGCCAGGCATTTGTAACATTTTTCGTATCTTTGTTAATAAAGGATATTATTTGATCCAGGTATATATAGTCTTCTAAATACATATCTACTGTAGAATGTTGTTATCTATTTTAATTTCTGAGTGATACCCATTTGACATTATTTTGGTTTTTTGCCTATTTGTTGATAGATCACTTTCTTACATTCGAATCAAAACAGAGATCGTTGGGCATAGTTTGCATTTCTTCACTGCTAGTAGTGCTAGTGGAAATCAAAACTACATATATCATCTGCAAATCTTAAATTTGATAAATATCTGCCGTTAATCTTCATGCCTTTGTTTTCCCAATCCAATCTTCGAAAGATATCCTCTAATGTTGCTGAGAAGACCGCTGGCGAAAGAGGATCCCTCTGTCTTACTCCACGAGTTATATTGAACATTGGAGAAAAGTTGAAGCGGTCGCGCCGCCTCAATGAGGAGGCATTAGACCAATGATGAGTAAGACGAGCCCTGGTTACGATAACAGCACGGAGATTACCAACCATCTGGTCACTAGCTCATCCAAAATAAGGGAGGCTTTGAGAAGAAAGACGTCATGCCAAAGACAACAATTCGCACCACGATGAGTTAAATATCAATAATACCCTCAACCAACGTATGCATTAGAAACAGAGCGATATTTATGTTTCTTAAGAAAATTGATTAATAATAATTAAATTTCAATATTTAAGTGCACACGTCAGAAAATTGTTGAATTGAGTACAGTTTTCACTGCTAAGAACGTTGTGGAACTGGAAAAGATGAAACGAACAACATGGAAATGAAAGTGGACTGTGTGCTTTCCCGCTTTGTGGGTATTTCTTTTGTTTTTGGCTTGTTGTCACTTCTCCAATTCAATACTTTCGAACTTTTTTTTCAGTTTCGAAATTACCGATCTTCGAATCGACATACCGGGTGGAGGCCTCTTAAATACGCAGAACCTCAAATAATTTATGAAGTTCTTCAGGTAATCAAAAATTCAAAAATCAACAAAGCCCCAGATTGTCCCATAGAATTTTCTCAAACCCTAACTAATGAATTGAATATACTGTTCAAAAGCATTGATTTACCACATTGTTTAAAAATCTTTATCATATAACCGCTTCATAAAAAAGAAGACTATTCGATCCCAGAAATTTACAGAGGCATATTTTTTCTGAACACCGCTTTAAAATTATTCACTGTTCTTATTTTCAAAAGACTTACAAAACGGTTTTACAGAAAATTATTCAACTGTATATAGATCAAATTTTCACCTTGTTAAATATTGCCCATAGGTGTGAAGCAAGGCTGTATTTTAAGCTGGCTTTTATTTACATATATGTACTTTTTATCATTGCCATTACAGATGATGTGGGAGGTGGAGTGGATGATTCAAGTAATGATTCCGGAGTTAATGTAATGCTGATGATATTGTCTTTCTATCCGATAGAATTGCTCCATTTGGAGCAATTTTCTCAAAATTTCTTCAAAATTCGCTTTATTTGGAGTTAAAAATGGAAACAAAAAAAGCGTGCCATATTGAATATTTTCGTGCCACCGTGCCATGATAAATTTTTGTGTCAAAAAGGCGCTGCTTCCGAGTCGTTATGGACGTACAGTCAGCTTTTGTCCTAGTGACGGAGGCACCACTCTGCGGAGAAAATTTGAAAATATGTACTATGAATTGTCACTACACATACATACATAATACATACTTTTTGGATGGAAATAAGACTGAGGTCATTAGAACTAGAGCTACCTTTGTGTGATCCCTGCAAACGCCATCAGACGGAAGATTTCTATCATTTTATTGCTTTGAAACTCGTTTTGAATTAAATTCATTTGCTAGGGAGTTTGAATAAGAGGAACTGCAACTGATGGGTGTTTTGAATGGTGATCGTGGAGATTTTTAAAATATGTACATATATATATGAGAAATTCTTGCTAACGTAAGGTATTTTACTTTCATAAATTTTGATTTAATTATAATTATTTTAAATTGTATCATTTTAAATTTTAGTTATCAATACAAAAAATTGTATTGTATTATTGTGTTGTTATGCAGTTTATTAAAAAGTAATTAAAACTAAACTAAACTGATTAATTTGGATTTATGAAGATCTCTGCTTATTAGTCTTTTATCTCTATTCAACAAATGTAAATTTTATATCTTGTGGCGATCTATTAATAAACTTATAATAATATGTTTATTCCACTTAGCTTTAAAATATATAATATTTCACTTAATTTAAGAACAATTCATCAATCATTCTTAGAATAATTTATAAATAATATTAAGTTTGTTTATCGAATGTAAACAAACTTTTAGTATAAATAGTGCCTGAAACCAGTTCTATTTTCACTATATTAATCGTATCAGCTTCTCTTATTTAAGAAGCAACCACAATCTCATATCCCTTTTTTGCAGAACTTGCCTCATCAAAAGTAAGAAAGGAAGTTTATCTACTTCGTACTTTTTGACTAGCTATCTGTAGTAAATAGTTTTTATTTATTTTAAGTTATTAACCCAATCCTATCTGCGGTTTTCCAAGCAATATATATACCAATAGACGAGTGGTGCATAACAGTGATTGCAGGCAAACTAAAATTTAAAATTATTTCTTGTTTTCAACTCCAATTAATTTGCTTGCTATCAACAATCCCTCTCCCAGCCCAAAGAACGCAACTTTTCCCGCATAACGGGTTAAGCTTCCGGTGGAAAAATTGTCAGGATATACGAGTATAATGCTATCATCCATTTCACGACCTTTTGAAAAGTTATATATTCGGACAAGCGATTTCATGTTTAGGTGACTGACTTTTTGCCTATAACTATAGATACTGCAATCGAGGTAAAACTTTCCATGCTTGTACTCGGTCCTCCATATTGTACTTTGATTCTAGATGACTTCCTTTGGCTATCCAAATGTTGTGGCAACAATTAAACGATGGAAAAAGGACAACAATTCTCCGCTCTTCATCCTCATTGAGGGTTTCCGGAGAAGAAAATATAGTTGAGTGAAATTGGTTATTGCCCCTACCTACGGTTAGGTTTTTTCGTTTAACCATTTTAAATGCTTTGGCTGTTGAATAATTTGTTTGTAGGTATCTTTTTATTTTTGGAACGTAATAATATGTATGTACCTTGTGGGCTTACGACTAACTTCTGCAATTACACTTTAAATTGGTGTGTTCGAAGTTTCTTAAGCTCAAAAAAGGTCGATATTAACCTTTGAAGCAGTATTATGTGTAAACTCCTAAGTTTGTACTATATTAAAATTAGCAAAACAGATAAATAAAAACGCAACAACTTTTTATCAGAACTTTAAATTGTGTACTTACTTTTGCTCTGACCAGGTGTATACTCCAATTGTACAGTCAATTGTTAATTGTTTCACGTTTTTGATTGTGTTATATACATATATAGCTCATTTTTGGACTGTATTTGAACAATAGTATAAGTTCGCTTCTTTCATGTATTGAAGAATTGTGCTCTCTCCGTAAACTTAGTAATGTTTGCCCTTCTTGTACTCTCGTGCAATGTGGTAGTGAATAGGTGCAGGAAACTAAGTTAACGGGAACCACATTTACATGGGAAATAACTGTAGGTAAGAAATAACTTTTTTAGGGATATAACTTTAAATTTACTACCCTCGTAAGGTGGGAAATGATTTCACTCTTTTGTAAAGTCAGACATAATTATTATGTTGTGTATTTTGTTCTTGCAGGATACTTGAAACATGAACTGTATTGGAATATCACGCTGGAAGTCTGATAATGGGGCCCCAGATTATTCCCGCTAAGATATAAGGTTATCTTTTAAGTAGCGAGAAAAAGCAACACTCTTCAACCATTAGATCATCCGTTGTGATACCAGATTGATCTAGGAAATATAATTACTATATTCGTTAAAAAAAAAATATTTGGAGCTCTTTATGAACTATGCAAGACTACTTTGGTATTCTAGTAGTACCATACCTTGACTTTCACATGACCGATTTCAAAATAGAAATAAAAATACCAAGCTCAACGCCACCTTTCATATGTTACCAAAATCGTTCGTGTTCACTTTTGCCCAAAGCTCCATAGTAAAATGGGCATTCCCTTTATTTTGTTTAATTTAAGTATTGCCCGACTATTTATTGTATTTAAATAAATGACCATATTGATACCTACGACAAATTGTTAAAATTATTAATATTATCAATACGACTAAACTTTACTTAAGAATTCTATAATGGCTCTTGCTTTACAGATTTTTATGAAGGCTCGTTCCGACTATGAAAGGAGATTGAGGTTGCTTGGATATACAACATTCATATAAGAAAATATCTTTCATCGAACCAATATTTATCTCATGTTTAGTGCTCATTAGATTGCTCATTCATAACAACTTACAATTTTCCGACTTCAAGGACTTCACGTGCTTAAAAATTTGCTCTGAATATACAAAAGTTTACTAACAATTTCCAAAAGTATAAAGTTCAATATAATACCATATTGATCCAAGCTGAGTACGAAATTGGATTTTTTGTGAATTATGATGCAAAGGTAAAGTTCCAAAAAGGGCTGGAAGTCTTAGTTGCTAGGTCCTTATCCATAATTATTATTTGCATGTCAATTCAATTACGTGTAAATAAATAATAATAATAATAATAATAATAAAGTTCCAAAAGGAAAAAGAGAAGAACGTTTTTTTAATGTAATTGGTAGTAGTAGTTAGGATGTTTTTATAATATCATTGAGTATTTATACATAGAGGAATCAAGATAGTTTCAATCTTTCCTCAAAAGATGTCACCCCCATGTCCATAACGAAAAATATTCCATTTTAAACTAAAACACTCGAAGTGAACAAAAAACGCTCAAGTAGAAGAAGGGAACAGAATAGAGAGACATTTTTTTATTTAAAGTTTTTTTTTTTTGCTTATAATCTGGTTTTTATCATGAAGTATAACAAAAAAGTATGAGAAGTAAATAGCTTCGCATCAGATATACATTTTATACCATATGGAATGTATTTATGTATGTAGGTACTTTGATAATTTCGAATGGTATTTCTTTATAGATCGTTTGAAACATAATTTTATTTTGTTTTGGTATGGTATGGCCTTAGGAGATAGATAGGATTACCACAAGACGACCCCATTATCAATAGGCATGTTGTCTTCAAAGGATTAAGAAAAAATTGATATGTGTACATAGCTATACGTAATTTATTAAAACTTAAAAACTTGGGTTATCATTGTTTAGCAAAATCGATTTGACATTTCTTCGTTTAATTGGCAATCCTTAAATTGCCAATTTACGTTTTCTTTTTTATTCATTATGTTTTTTTTTAATCATTCTGTATTTAACATTCGCTGTTTTTATATTTAGCTTTTTAAAAAAAAATATTTTTAATCATTTAATCCAATTTAAGATAGTAGGTATAAAGAATAATTTTTAAAGGTTAAGCGTTAATATTAAAATTGTATGTACATATATGGATGATGGGCTTGATCTGACATAACTTAAATGCATGAAAAGATCAAAATTAAATTAATAAATAATAATAGGTAGGTAGCTAAATAAATACCTATAATAAATTTATTAGTTTCTGAAAATTTCTTACAAATAGAGGTTTAAGTGCATACGTTCATATATAGAGTGTTGTATTGAAAGTAGTTTTCAATTCAAATAGCTTTTTGAGAAATGCGATAATAATAAATGAAAAGCTTATATTAATTTCAGTGGTTTGAATTAATATAAAATTTGATTGACTGCTCTTTTTCATAAGTTCACCAAAAAAGTATTAAAATTTGATAGCTAATAGCTTGGTAAGCTAGAAAAAGCAAAATTAATTATAATACATAAATATATGTATATGAATCCATTTGAAAAAGTAAAGAATTTAATTATTAAGTTTATATTCATTTTTATATGGATCTGATCTCAGAAACATAATGCATAATTAACATAATTTATATATATATTTGACGTTAAAAAGTAAAATTATTGAAAAAAAGTATGAATGCCTGATCCATTTTAGGTGTTTTAAAGAAATTTGGTAATTAATTAATTCTGATTGTATGTACGTTGATAGGTATTTGATATAACCATGAAATAGAAAAATTTAGGTACCTATAACCTATACTTATTTATTGCAAACAAATAACAATAGGTTAGGTATGAATTAATGTAAAATTAGAATGTTTGCTCTTATTTTATAACATAATATAGGTACTTACTAGTTAGTAAGAAACCTAGTGCATTGATGAAAAATAATTTAACTAGATAAAGAAAACATACAATAATAAAATAACAGTACAATTTCACAATATATGTAAGTACAAGTTAAAAGCAAATAAAATAACACTATTTCTATATGAAGGTTTTGTGAAAAAAAGGTTAGAATTGGTCAAAATTATAAGAGCGTAAATAACTAATTCCAATGAATTTACAAATATTTTTTTAATATAGATGACTTCGCCCTTTTAGATTTTTGTTTGCTCGTCCCATGTTGATTCTTATTTAATTTTAAGTTTTTTTTTCTTTTATTACCTCGTGTATTTGCAGTCAACACTTTGTTTTTAATACGTAAATCCTTAAGTGCGTTATTAAAATTTTTTATGGAAGCTCTTATTAGAAATCTAACAATAAATTTTATTATTCCATCCTTATGCTCCATACAGAACCCAAACAATGCATTGTTTTTTGAAATTACTTCTGTCATTAAAACACTTATGTTCCTTTTGAACTTGAAACATTTAAAATACTTTTGAAAAACTGAAATTATATGGTTCAAATCGTTCTCAAAATTATCTGAAGGTGTTGTTAGACTAAAATTTTTGTAGGATCTTAAGTTTATTAATGTAGCAGTTTTTTTTTCATAATTTTCCTGTTCTTTAAAATAATAACTACATGTAGAACACTTATTATTGGAAGACAGATTCATAGCTAGCCAACCAGCTACATAGGCATCAGCGCAATTTTGCAAATCAGGGTGCTTTAAAGTTTTTTCATCGTTAATAATTTCAAATATATCCTTTAATCCATTTTCTTCATCCTCCCAAATCTCGTTTTCCAAAGTTTCAAACCCAATATCTTCTTCCAGATATCCAAACTTTGTAGATTTTTTAACAGCTGAAGACGAAGAATGTTCTAGTAAATTAACTGCATTAGAGCACTCGTAACCACTTAAAGAAGATGATTTTAAATTTTGAAAACATATCCACTTCAGGTTTCGACACACCCGGGCGGATGAAGGATTTTTTTCATAAGAGCCGCGATTATTTCTTATCATGGAAATTGTATTTTCTAACGGATCTTGGTTTAAGTGCGAAGTAATTAAATAAGTTTGTTCCGACTCCAATGATAGATTATCCCAAAGATCTAATATTCCATGAATTGTTTCTTGTAGCCCTACAAAACAAAATGGGATCTTCATTCTTCCTTCAGAAGTCCAGGAAACAATATTTTTGGAAAAATCCTTTAGATTTTTCAATATTTCTTGTTGGTCGTTAGCAATGGCATTTTTATCAGGATTTGATGAGTATTTGCTAACATTGTTTAAATTGTCAAATAATTTATTGATCTGCCTCCGTAAAAAAATCATTTGCAATAGCTGCAAAAATTCCCATTGCTACTCTATTGCTAAAAACCTGAGTAGCTAGTTTAACTGAAAGCTTTTCGAAAGAGTTGGGCTTGAGGTGTTGTCTTGAAAGTTTGTTGAATATTTTGATAGTGCCACCATTGAAATCGAATATTTTTTCCAAAATTCTCCAAGACACTCTCTCCGGAACTAAAATATCTGCTTTTAACAAAGTATTCCTAATACTTTTTATTAGGTGTGGAACATCATGCAGGAGAAAAGTCTTTTTACCATCTACCTCATAAAAAGGTTTATCCGCTATAGCCCTAAGTACCTTATAAGCATTTCGATTGTTGCTTCCCTGGTCGGTTGTTATGGCACATACTTCATATCCTAAAGATGTTACTTTGGATATACAATGTTGGATTATTTTACTCAAATCTAAACCAGAAATGTTTCCAATATATAGACCAATGGCTTGCTTCCAATTTGTATTTAAACCCCGTAACATAACGATTAAAGCATGTGTTGCAACTACACTTGTTCTGCCAAGATGACCCCGATCAACAAATCCATATATAAGGTCTTCTGAAGTAATATATTCTAACTCAGGTTTAATAGCCATTTCATCTAGTAGTAAGACACATTTTTTATCTAACTCAGAAAGGGACGAGCATTTTGTTCTAAGCAAATTAAGAACACTATCTCCTACTCCAGGGGAAAATTCGATATTCATGTGCCATCTTTGAATGGTAGACACAGCAGGTAAAGTAAATCCAATTTCAAGCAAGTACTTATACAGAACGGGCGACTTGTAAAAAAATTTCAAAAATAAATCTCTCTCTTCATTGCCCCATTTTGAATTGGGTTTATGAAGCAACTGACAAGCAATAAAAGTCCTTACTGGGTCACTTTTGTTACTGAAAAGTTCGTTTATTTTATTTTCAACTAAGTCATTCAAAGTATCTACCTTGCTTTTTTTTGGGGATCTATAAATAATATTGGCGATGTTTGCCCTTTTTGGAGAACTGGTGGATGGAACCAATGGAACATCATTATTAGGAATTGGAAAATGCTCTTCTATTATTTCAGCGCCCTCAGAGAACTTTTTAAAAGAATTATTACGCAACCTATTGCAATAAACTTTTATCTCTGGACCAGGAGGAGGGCGATTTCCTTCTAAAGACAAGTGGTTTTCATCTTTAAATGGAGAAACATAGGAATTAACAGATTCATTAACACCAGAAAATGATGGACCATTTTCTTCTATTAATGAGTCTTTTAATTCCGGTAAGCCAGAATATAGAGTAGTCTTTTTCCTAGGATAAGTTGGCCTTGTCACATTGACAGATCTTTTTAAAAGCTCTTTACAAATATCGTCCATAAAATAATCATTGCAGGAACAAGACCCAGGGAAGGGAAGAGGAAAGGAATTCGGAAGCAAACATTTTTTTGTGCCTTTTATAATTATTTGGGATGCTAAAAAATGTTTCTCGCAAAATTTAAATACACCTTTATCATTTGATTTTTGCAAAGAAACATTCCCTGAATGCTTTACCCAAACAAATCTGGCGCTACTATAGGGTAATCCAAAAAAAGATATAGAGCACCCTGGCTTATATACGCTAAAACAGTTCCAGTAGGAACATGGTATGGAACTCATTTTTAAAAATTAATTCTACAAGTAGATATTTATGTATGTAATTATTTCCTGAAAAAAAAAAAAAAATCCGCATAAATTCACACAACTGTGCACTGCAAAGGATACTTGCGTACTGATCTGACCTGACTCACTGAACAACTCAACTAAAGAAAGACTAGCCAAAACAAATACAGACAAAATGCAACCCCACAAAACAAAAAATACTCATTCCACTCCGCATTTCTTAGCAGGTACCTGCTGTTGATGTGCATTGTGCTTTGTGCATGTGCCCACTGCTCAAGGCATAATTTCCATCTTTATCTGCCACCACATGAATCGGCAGAGAAAAAATTTGAGTCTGGTTATAAAACAAATGAAAAATAATGCTACTCAATGCAAAATACTCAATCGACAGCTGCAGAACACAAAACAGTCCAACAGTAAGTAAACTTTTCTCTTTTCTTCTATTTTGATTTGTATTTTTGGTTCCTTACCATTGTTCACTCAAGAACATTATGCCTAAATAAAATAATAAACTAAGACGATTGCAATGCCCCACGCGAGGTAAGTTTGAAACTTGCTTTTCAAAAAGATGATTCCTCTATGTATAAATACTCAATGATATTACCTACTGATAAAAAAACTTTTTAAAATGTATATTGTGTAGGCATTATATAATATAACTTACACTTCAATATTGTGGTAGAACTATAGATATGTGGAGTGTAAGAGTTTCGATTTGATTAAATGAGTACTTAAGTATGAGTAAGGTCTTTTCGCCCAAAACCGTTACGCCCAAATCGAAAAATGTCGTAATCAATCAAAATCAATAAATGGTTTTGTATGTGCAATGTGCATGTAGTTTTTCTTAAATATTTTAGCTGTTTTCGATAAATAAAATCTGTTGGAACCTAAAAAAATCATAGATTAATTAATTTATTGAATAACGCTTTACTAATATTCTGAAAATTATAAAACAATTAAGTGAAAAAATTATGAGAATCGAAGGCAGACAATTGGGAAGTAAACATCTACTGTAACTGCATTCCATTGTTTTCAGTCGGTATGCATTGCATGAAGTTTTCGCCATCGTTCATTAAAATAAGAGTGGTTTGCACCGTACCGTATGCAGGATACCAAAACATATCAATATTGCAGCTTACAGATAGTCTTTGTTAAGATAAAAAGTGCATCTAAAGTACTATTTTGCTAATCCTCCCAATAAAACGCATACAGGAATGGTTGAGAGTTGTAAGTCACAAGGCCCTCGTTCTACACGAGCTGTGGCGCCCCCCAGTTTAATTTATTTTTTTCGTGGCCGGGAAGTTAGTCCCATGGCACTACCCTCAACTTGGAGAACCAGATAATTAATACTAATACAAGGATGGGGATAGAAGAACCGGGTGGACCACTTATAGTCCTGCTCTCTGAGTATATTGTAATAGGGGAATTCTGGCGAATATATGTTTGCTGGCACAGGTGCATCCAAGGGGAAATGCCTTAGGTGAAACATTCCTCGACCCTCTCGCGTGTTTGAACCTAATCACCTTTCAAACGGATTGAAATTGCAAATTGGAAGTGAGAGGAAAAGTATTCTTAAATATACGTGTCGTTTAATAAAATGAGAAACAGATCCTTTTTTAAATATTATAGGTTTTTTAAAGCAGTATTTTCGGTAACCTTTAAAATGGGTTCGTGCGTAACAGAGTGTTGTCATTTGCATTAGTCCACCTATAACATTAAATGTATTTGGATCTTTAGTTAAGACAACTTTCAGTTGAGGAAATTGTCTTCAAGGATATTCACTTGCGATATTGTGATTCTTTTTGCTGTTTTCCTTATGTTACTTTTATTAAAACATGGAGTCGCTTGTAAATGTTGAAAATTCGAGTTAATGGGAAATTGTGATACGTCTCTGTCTATAAAGTATATGTACATTATACATATACATACTTGTATACCATATAGGACTAAAAGAAGGCAACGTTATACCAAACAAGGTAACAAACTTTGAAATTCTGCATTATTGCAACGTAATAAAAGCGACAGTGAATAGAAAGCAATAAGAACGAATGTTCTTCTTTTCCCGTAAGAAGTAGGAAGGTTAGAAAACCCTACATGACATAAAAGCCACAAACGAGCTTTACGATCAGGACGTGCTGTTGAGTAAGAAATAAGAATACTATTACCATCGGGCGACCCCAAATAAAACGAAACCTACGCTCTGACTCTACATTTCAAGAAGAAATGAAATATTATTATCATTTTCGTTGGTTTGTCGCGCACTTTCCTGCAATAAGTGAAATTTAGAGCAAGATTCAGAGTGCTGTGGCGTAGCGGCAATGACTCTGGTCGGTAATAGTGGTTGAATTGGCAAAGCGACGACGTCACTCAATTTGTTTGCTGTTTTATGTGACAGGTGAAATTGGACTTTGTTAGTTTAATTTGATTATTTATGTGACTAAAGGAGGTATATGGCACTGCAGATACTTTAATTTGTGCCGTAGCTTTTTATTTTGCTGGTAGTATTTTTTTCTTGAAATACAAGTTTATGACAGATTTATAGTAATGGGCATATATTCCGTTCAACTTGTATATTGCACCTTGGAAAATGTAGGATTGCAGTGAAGATAAAATATGCATGCTATTTTATGGAAGTAAAAAAAAAAACACTGAATGGAAAAGAAAACGAAAATAAACGAGCCATATGAAAAAACCTAAAATTCTTCCATTTAAAAAAAAAAAAAACTTTAATTCAATTGTGGAGTTAAATAACAACAAATTAGAAGAACTCATTCGCTCTACTCATTTGTGTACTGGCAAAATATAATAGTTTCTGCCAGGTTTTTACTCCATATGGGTTATTCTTTTTTCGGTTATTTGGTTCTCAGAAATTGCTATTTCTTTAAGAGCTTAAAGAAAAGTTCAATATCACGTTCGAGTCTATTAATTAAAATTTTAGATTTAAATATTTTTGGATAAACAATTTGAATAGGTAATGCTGATGAATCTTGTATGTTCTAAGTAATAGTCCTTTAAATGTAAAATCGATTATATTTTCAGTAAATACGCTTCTACAAACTATGAAGTATGTATATATACAACTTTTCAAGTGTACTTTTTAAGAAAAGGTCAAGCCACAACAACTGAATTTTTTTTCCACATCTTTGAATTCCGTTCGTAAATTTAATTTGTTAAACATGCGCAGCAAAGTTGACTCTGCTATAAATAATATAAAACTCGGAGCGGAATAGAGAACTGCTCAATGTATGTATAGATACTACTTATGATTAAAATTCCTGCAAAAATGAACAAAGATAAACAAGATAGCACCTAAATAAATATTATTTTTTTTTGTATTTTAATTTGGTTGTTCATGGTTCTAAACCAGAACTTAGGTCTTTTTTCAAGTTTACAAAATTGGATTTTTTAGACCGAGAGGGTTATCCAACCAAGGATACACTGCCGGACACGAGTTGCAAACATTCATATATCGAACGTCACTGCTGTCAATTTTACGCAACTGGCACATTTTAGCATTACAAGACGTCTGATGTTTCTTCGGGCAGTCTTTGAACGGCTTACCTTCTACGGGATTTTGCATGTACTCAATTACTTTAGATGCTGAAACAAGGTAAACATCAGGGTTTCTGCTCAAATATCGAATAAATCTGCAAAGGATCAATTTTTTACATATAAAATGTTATGATCAAAACAAGTGTCGAATAAAAACAACATATATAGTAATTTAAATATCAATAATAGATGAACATAAGAATATGGTGATTAATAGGCGTGTTTTTTTGTAAGCCCGGAGGGAATTGGGCGAAGAGGACAACGTCGGTGCTAAACAGTCACCATGTCAAATACAACAACAACTAATCCCCTACGGGCTAAGCTAAACCCATTTCTCCGTGCTTAACTTAACACAGAAAAACTGTGTTACCGGCATGAATTAGGTATATACTTGTTATCGATAGTTTGTATGAAAACTCAATTTTTTTTCTGTTTTTTCGTGCAATTCACCCCGGGCTTGCAAAAAAACACGCCTAATATCACATAAAATCCAACGATCAGCGTCCAGTGTAGATAGTGGAATGCTATCTAGAGTACGGCTCGATCTCGGCCAATCAGAGCAACCTTTCCAACTCCAAATATATAACATACATACTAAAATATACATACTACATATCAACATACTCCCTAAACGCCTCAAAATAGTGTTCGCCTTTTTGGAAGAATGCTGAATGTAAGTAAATTCCAAATGGGGCACGATTTCCTAAGTAATGTCGATTGAAATTGGTTATCATCCAATCTAAGAGGTCCTTCGTACTGTCATTTGGCATGTGGATACAAGCATCTAACATAGCGCATTTATAACCTTTAGTATCTTCCCAATTCACAAGAGGGTTTTCCCAGAAGCCTGGGATAGAAGCATCAGGGCATTCTCCTATAGGACAATCTTGAATTGACTTATAATCCAATGTGTAAGGCCACAGAGGAGGTGAAGTAAAGCGTGTCGTTGGCCAAGAACTATCGTATAACAGACCTAACTGCTTAGCTGCAATAAATGAATTATTGCCTGAAATTTGAAAGTACGGTATTCGCATCCCCTTGATATCTCTTTTATCAATTTTG
The DNA here is from genome assembly GCA_951394125.1 of Epistrophe eligans. NCBI lineage: Eukaryota > Metazoa > Arthropoda > Insecta > Diptera > Syrphidae > Epistrophe > Epistrophe eligans. Next base: position 57,278,411 of record OX596030.1, read on the forward strand.
GCAAAATGTTCGATCATCTCAAGTTGTTGGCCAAATTCCTTCACAAAAACATCCACTGATGCTTCCTTCCAATATGTGGTTCCTTTACCATGTGTCATTGAGTGCAATGCCAACTCATGTCCTTCTGCCCAGAGATTATGTAATTTGGTGTAGTCAGTATATTCGTGGGAAAAATAAAAAGTAGCACTAGGGCTGCATCCATCGGGATTGCGAACATTTTCAAACATTTTATCAAAATATTCGTAATTAAGAGCTGTGACAGCATCATCAAAAGTAACTGTAACAAACTTAAATACAAAAATTTTAAATTATGAAACCATAAATAAAACAAAATAAACATACTTGTGGAATATTTTTGGTTGGAATTTTTCCTCCAAGCTTATCATCTGAACAACGGCAGTTTGGAAGAGAGCATTTAAGGTTATCACAAGGTTCTGCCAATTTGAGATCCAAGTTTATAGCAGATAAATTTCCATCTTTACCTTGACTCAACTCAGTTTTTTGTCCAAAATCAAGAAAAAAATTTGCTGCTCCTATATTGCCATTTTTTGTAATATCCCGAACGTAGGATGCACGAAGTAGTTGTAAAAGCTCGATCAAAGCCAAAATCTGAATAAACACCTTCATTGTGTTGCCTTGTTCGAATCTATGAACGTGTCTTACCTTATATACTTATGCTATTTATAACACATGAGTTTTATGTGATGGAAACATTGCAAGAATAATATATGATTTTACATTTAGGCGATAAGGTATCATTTTAAAACGATTTCAATGTTTTGAAAAGGGGTGTGTCTGATAAAAATAAATGGTATTATTAATCATAGCAATTATACTCTATTTACCACTTAAAATCGAAAACAATTTCTTAGGTACCTATACGCTTTAAAATACATATTTCCATTTATTTCCGAACAAATGGGATAACGTCACAGCCGAACAGTTACAACTGACAACTCAGTAATGCTCTCTCAAATATGTACAAATAAATTCTCGCAAGACTTGAATTTCAAGCCATTTGTGAATCAGCTTTACAGCTGACATTTGAGAGTTTTATAAATGGAGCGCTTTACAAAACAACAAGGTGGTAATTCGAACAAAGTATTTTCATCTGATGGCTTTGTTAATCCTCAAAATTGAAGGTTTGAATGAAACCAAAAAACTAAATTGGGATGGACTTGATCACGTGACCTCGGTTGCGCTGTGCATTGGCTCGGAGGGAGCTTGGACCAAGTTCGAGTCCCAGCTGGGCATAAAAGTTTTTCAATTAAAATTGAACAATGACCAAGCACCACTGAAAATGAGTCTGATGATCGGCCTGTAGTCTGATGATCACTGGTCGTGAAATAGCTACAACTCCAGCCTGTACAAAAATTGGTGGTATTGCTCACCCAAGTGTTTTTCTTTTATTCAAACCTTTAATATTAATATGATGCATGGTGCGAAAGTTTGGCAGCCTTACTGCAAATGTGTTATCACACAAAACCCTTAATAAATCTTCAAAATTGTCGCATTCGGGGTTCAGAAAATATACGCGTGATTGTTGAGAAACAAAATGCTTCCACAACGTGAAACTGTTAGTTGCGGATTTTGGAAATTGTATCAATAAGAAAATACAATTTTTAATTTAAAACCCACGTTTTCTATCGAAATTCTTTCTGCGTGAATTTTGGTACACACTTTACAAACACTTTGAAAATTACAGTACGTAACGAAGATAGTGGTGTCTTTGAAGTTGACATAACAATTTTCACCTTGACTAATGGGACCAAGAGGAATTTGAAACTTATTTTGCATTTCTATGTTGGATTTTGGAATTTATCAAATAATTGGTGTAATCAAGTGTATACTGCCAATTTCACTGTAAAGTAAGTTTGGCATTAATGCTATTATATCAACAAAAGGGCACTGTACGCGTTTGCATAAGCTACGTTCAAACTTTTTTAAGTCTTGATTTAAAAAAAAAATATACTGCAGTTTTGCTTACTTCGCTCTGAATAAAGCATGAGAGACCTTATATCAACACACAAAAATGCCATGTACCATCAGTGCGATGTACAGTGAAAGCTCAGAAGCACAGACGCTTAGTCCGTTTAGTGACGTACAGTATGACGAATATACTACTTTTTTAGGGCTCTCCGATCTGCATCATCATATATATAACGGGTGTTTTTTTTAGAGGTATAGAACTTTAAGTTGGCAACACTATTTTAACTGGCAGCCATTTTGTCAGCTGTCAAGTGATTTATTTTTAGTTTGGTTTGGCATTTCAACATGAATATACTGGCGGCGCCTGAACAACGCTTCCAAATTGTGCAAATTTATTTTGAAAATCATGGGTTCGAAATACGTATCGCGCCTTACGTCCGTTTTACGATGAAGCTCACTTTTGGTTGAATGGATACGTCAATAAACAAAACTTCCGTATTTGGAGTGATGATAATCCTAAAGTGGATGTTGAGACACTGTTACATCCACAAAAACTGACTGTTTGATGTGCTTTATGGGTTGGTGGAATAATTGGTACGTACTTCTTTAAAAATGATGCTGGCCAGAACGTTACAGTCAATGGTGACCGCTATAAAGCTATGATTACTGACTTTTTCGTTCATCAATTGAACAACCATGATGTGCAGAAGCTGTGGTTTCAACAAGACGGCGCAACATGTCACACAGCTCATGCCACAATTGATTTATTGAAGGAAACGTTTTGTAACCGCATAGGGCCCGTGAATTGGCCTCCAAGATCGTACGATTTAACGCCGCTAAACTATTTTCTTTGGGGATATTTGAAGTCGAGTGACCACTTGGAGGACAACATTCGCCGCGTTATTGCCGATATACGGCCACAAATGTTGGAAAAAGTCATCGAAAATTGGACCTCCAGATTAAACTACGTTCGAGCCAGCCGTGGCAGTCATATGCCAGAAATCATATATTTAAATTATAATGCCAGAAGATTATCTTTCGAATAAAGTAAATTTTATGTCAATTTAAAAAAAAATCATCTTTGTTTTATTCTATTTCAGTGTTTTATACCTCTAAAAAAACACCCTTTTATATATTAAATTATCAGAAAATATTATTATGAACTCATTATTTTTTAATAACAAACAAATAATGTTTGGGGAAGTAAAGGACTCGTAAAAAAGAGCAAGTTTTAAAATGGTAGGAACGTCTATTGGATATCTCATGTTATGTTTTATCTTCATGTCACGAACATCGTGAACATTAATTGAACTCAAAGTAAGCTTAGGGAAGTTCCCAATTGATTTATTGCATTTGCATCGACTTGTCCTTCATCCATTTTCCAGTTTCCAGACCCTTGTGTGACTTCTGCTCACAGAATGCATACAAATGTAAATGACGAAAAGGAAATGCCTACACATCCGCATAAAATTCTGCAGAGAAGCGAAGCCTTAGCGCACATACATTCCTTTCCTTTTTGTGACAAGGATCATTAGTTACATCCTTAGCTTAATATGTGTACTGAGGGCGGAAGGACAAAGTCAGAGTCACAAGACATATAGAAAACTATTCTTTTCAATTTCAAACCCGATTTACTTTTCGACTTTTAGTGTCGCAGTGCTGTGACAAGTCCTTAATAGTCCTGCCAGCACCCTTAATGTACAAGCAACGCAGCAGCGGAACCCAGAACGCCGAAATGGAATTTCAATGAAATGCTAATTTAAGTCAAAGTCAAGAATAAAGGATATGCAAGACATGATACCATTGCGAATGCTAAAATAAATACAAAAATAGAAGAAAAAATGAGAAGAAATTATTACAAAAACAGGGTGATTTCAATTTAAGAGGTTTTATGTATTTAAAGGAAGGCTATAGTCTAGTTAAATTGTTTAAATTGTTAATGTCCACAATACGCCATATGATGGTTTTTTTCGATGAAATTGGTGGGGACAACATTTTGTTGTATCTAAAGGCCAAGTAAACCCAGCCCTGGGGCATCACGAAAGACATTAAAAAATGGGGGTTTCAGACCCAAAAACTGTTTTTGACCCAGCCTCTCTCTTTTGAAAACCAAATTTTTGAAAGTTGTTCCAGATTGGTCTAGTTGTTCTGAATACTGTCCCAAGTTTTTGTCCAACATTTGAAAAAAATAAAGCCGTCCTGTTTTCAAAATTCTTCTTTTTGAAGTTTCTTTCGGGTTTCAAAAAGTGTTCTTACCATTGTCCCAAAAAAAATAAAGTTGTTAGGCCGGTATTTTTAGATATAAAACCTTCAAAACTTTTTCTTAAAAATGAGAAAAACTGGCCTTCAATATTTTATTTTTTTGTAAAGCATTTGCTTTAGAATACTTGAAGATAAATGCATCTGTTGAAAAAATATTCTGACGACTCTACATTCATTCAATCAGCCTAAAATGATGACGCGCTTAAAAATAAAACCTTTTAAAAAACTCTATTCTATTTCAAAAATCAAAAATCCAAATGTGTTTTGTCTTAAATATACCAAAATTTCATATAAAAAAATAAATATTTAAAGGTTTAACATAACAAAAACGATGTTTTCGATGTTGAGGGTTTTAAGTTTTAATATTCACACGTCTTCTGTGTTAATTTGTGCACTCAATAATGTACTCTAACATAAATATCTATATAGCTTTTTACGGCCTTTAGTCCACAAAAATTTAGGCGTTTCGTCCCGGCGATCTCACTTGGACTCATCAGTTGACTAGTGAGGACCTTGTCAATACGCAATTTTTGTTAAGTTCAGTCCATCTAACATAGATTTCATGACGAATATCTAGTGTGAACTATATCCAACAAGACTAGAATTCCTAGTCATTAAATTGGAAGTTTTTGTTTTTGTTTTTTGCCCAGGGCCTGGCATTGTTTATATGAAGGTTTTTTTTTTTTTTTTTAATAATACAAACTCTATATACTAGTGAAATACATCAGCCAAGTAGAAGACTTAGCACTATTTAATTGGACTTGTTGAATTATTGATTCAAAATAGCTTTTAACGTATTGACAAGGCCCTCACTAGTCGACCGATGAGTCCAAGTGAGATCGGCGGGACGAAACGCCAAAATTTTTGTAAGACTAAAGGCCGTAAAAAGCTATTTTGAATCAATAATTCAACAAGTCCAATTAAATAGTGCTAAGTCTTCTACCTGGCTGATGTATTTCAGTAGTATATAGAGTTTGTATTTAAAAAAAAAAAAAAAAAAAAACTTCATAAATATCTATAATTAAAAAGGGTTTTTGTATGATAACATATACTCGAAGTAAATGTAAAAACTGTAAAGCTTTTTGTACAATCATACTTTTTTTAAGTTTTGAATTAAACCAACAACATCTTGAGTGTGATACCAACATGTTTGTAGGCTGGAGTTAAAGTACTTTCACGGAGACTTGTATTTTTATTAATTTCTATATAAAATTATTATTAATTTGAAATATAAATAAATCCCCTTAAAAATAAATGCAAGTTATTAAAGTTCCTCAACTTGTAGATTAAATGCAAAATATATTTATAAAAACAAATTTACTGTTGTTTGTATATGGTTCACTGCGAGTAAGCTTACACACCAAAGGATTTTCTTTCAAAACTAATTTTTCATTCTGTATTAATAAACGCTTAAAAATTGCGTACCATTTTTTTTTCTTTAAAATGTTTTCAAAATTTTAAAGAAAATTTTATATTAAAATTAAAATCAGTTTCTTATTTAGTTTTATTTCATATTCTAAGAACATGTTATTGATTTTTATTTATCATTTTATTATTTATATTTTTTTATGTTTGGTGTAAAAACACAAAACACATTTCAAAATTAAAAACTTTTTCCTCCTTTCCAAAAAAATGTATAATAATCAAGTTTCTATTTTTATTATTGTTTTCCTTAAATTAAATACACATAAAATATAACATATATTCGTAGGAACTTTATCATAGTAAATAATATACGTGCAAAGCAGTTTTTATTTATATTTGATATCAATACAAACAAAACTGTCTTCAACTTTAATTTTCCAATTTAAGTTTATTTATTTTTAAACATTTACATAGCATGAGTTTTAAATGAAAAGAAAAAAAAGTATTTCATACGCGCAAATATTTATACGTATACATATTTACAATTCGAAATCAGAATTGTTGAATAATGCATTTTTAACTTCAATCTACCCTCACACTATTTAAATACATTCATTAGTACTAAATACACTAAACTGTATAATTCATGTAATATTAAAGTTTTAACTTAAACTCCGGTTTAAGTATCGAACATTAAAAAAAAAAAATTATAAAAAAATTTTAATTTTTTTTTTTTCAATTCGATAGAGTATTTTATTACGCATTTTAACCATTGATCTCCATATACATTAGATAGTGTATTCATACAAAGTTTTTAATGCAAATCGAAGATATTTTATACTCGTGAACGGTACCCTCATATAAAACAGTATAACAGTTATTTTTATGATTTTTCGTAGATAATTTCCTGTTATGTATTTTTTCTTCTTTCTTGTAATTTTATTTTTGAAGATAATCTTTTTCTTGCTTTCCGTCTTTTATCTTTTTCAATATTCACCGCTGCAATGCTTGCTGGACATCAAATAAATGCTCAATTACGGCAAATATCTTCTATCTCTTTTTTTCTTTTGTATAAAGCGAGGTAGGAGGTCGTGGCCGAAACCCCATAAAAAAATCTTAAAATTATAAGCTACATTATAAGCTATCTGTATATAGAGATCGGTGATTTTAATAATTAAATTTTAAGAACTTCCATTGAGTAAATAGGTTAAGTCGTTAACGAGAAGATCGATCTTCTGGTGTTCTTCGTTTGAGTGTGTCTTAAAACAATTGAAAAATCAAAGCCAAATTATTGAATTTGAAAATATTTCTTGTTGAAAATTAATTTGGAAAGATCTGGCGTTGTACTTTTATATTTTTTTTCTATTTTAAGTCCATATTTTGTAGCTTCTTAAGGCATCTTATAAGAATCTCTATCTTTGAAAGAAAACAAGGAATCGATGCCCAAAGTGAAATTAAAAAAAAAAAAAAAACTATATAAAGGCCCCCATAATATAAACTTACATGAATGTTAAAGTTAAACCCGGGTTTATCCAAATGTGGTGAGTAAACTCGAGCTTAAATTTAATTTGCACTGAAAAACTGGGTCGTATTCTTCTCAATTTTCTGATGTGTCAATAGATCTTGATGAAATACTACATCCGTATCTCTATATAAATATGAAAGAGCGATCGAAACGCTATCGGTATCTGAGCAGCAATTCGTACATGATAGAATTTCATCGGGGCGATGTATCGAGACTGTTAAGATATCAGTGCTGTAGTGTAAATCAAGCCTTAAAGTGCGGGGGAATCATCCTAAAAACCTTAGTACCTACATTAAATACAGACTTACAGACTTACAGATATACGGAAAAAATATTCCTTTTTCCATTTTATGATTTTATCCTTGACTGGATGCTTAGAACATTACTCCTATATGTATAAACTTTTCAACTATATTTGCGAACTATAATGGCAATCACATTAAACTGCCACTTTGGTGTCCTTCACATGCAACCGACACTTCCAGAGCTCTACTATCTAAATTACCAATAGACATCCTGGCAACAAAAAAAAAAAAATCATCCGGAAAGATTTCCTTGGAGAAAAGGATATACATACCATGCGCTACGATTATTGAGTGCAACGACAGTAAATGGCTGTTTAGGGTAGGGAGATATCCAAGAATATGCACCTTGAGACATCGTTTGTTGCTGTGGTAGACGACTGAAACAGTTTACTCTCTAAAGGAGGATACAGGATGCAGATAAGCAAAATGAATTCCTTGACAGCAGAGTCTCTAAGGACATGTTCACCTGAATGCAGAAAAAATAGAACACATACCTAACAAGAGATTGGGATCACCAGAAGACTAATGTTCAAGGACAAGCTCCTATGCAGCAGGTAATTATTTTTCTCTCATTGAAAGTCCAAGCACCAGTCCAACCGAACCGAACGTGTATTGCCGAAAATTTACTCTGAGAGGGTGAGAAACCGGACATTATTTGTGAAAACTTTTGAGATGGCGCATTCTCACAGCTGAGTCCAACATCATCCTATACAAATAAAGAACAATGTTCTCCATACATCATTAATGTTAAGGTGAAAACAAAAACAATTGGAACCTATTCCACCCCATCAAGGTAGGTATATGTTTTAGGAAAAAAATGTTTTTTCTCTTGGTTTTTCATTTATATTACTATCTTTGTTCTGGGCAAAGCATAACATCACTCCATTCTCCTAGGTCCTACCTGGACTTTCAAAAAGTCTTGGCAGGTATGTACATTAGAATAGCTTAGGACAAGCATACGAAAATTTCCAATGCACATTATTGCACATATGGATTAAAGTGGTGTTGCCAGTGCTGCTTTTTGTTATACTCTCTCTTGAAGATTGAGAAGTAAAAATTCTCTTTGGAGATGGGTATAAACCATAGTACATTTCCCAACGCTACCGTCATAAAACTGGGCGGGGGTTGGGATCCAACAAATGTGACTCACTTCTCATTTTATGGCTGAGTCAAAGATAAACTTACGGTGATGGTGTTCGGGTATATCTTAGCATTGTATCCGCGCATAGGTGGAAGTTGTGGTAAATTTCCATAGGTTTAAAAGGTAACGCCCTGGTACGTGACTTTTGCCAATAAGGGGCGGATCCGGTTTAATATATTTTCTGTTGTGCAGCACAGAGGAAACTTGTTGGTTATCCTTAGTTGAAATGAAAACCTACTAGGTACTATAGTCAGCTGTTTTAGGTTGATAAAATTAGTAAAATATTCAACTTCTGGTGCAGTACAATTTGTAAAGCTTCTGCATGCCGTACCGAAGAAGCATAATACGTAAGACTGCTGTGAATATGCCGGAAGTAATTTGCAAATATTTACTTACAATAATTAGGATACCTTTTAATTTTTTGTTGCTTGATCTACACCTATCTCTTCTTCTTATTTTTTTCGTCATCGATGGGAGTGGCAATGATGTTAGCCATAGTTTACTATATAATAATAATAACTAATGATTCATATACATAGATAATCCTCTGGAAATAAATATGGAAATATATGTAGATCAGAGGAACAACGGCGTTATACGAGTATACCCATATCTTTTTTCCTTCTGTTGTGCTGGGATATTACGTGAGATTTTCACTATCCACTAGGCTCCATAACGGTCCTTCGGTCACTGAATTAAGGCTTTGAGAATTTGAAGGAGTTTTCTCCCTTTTGTTGGTAGGACCATGATGTTTCACAATCCTATAACTACTAAACTGGGGGTTCGGCTCTGTGATATGGGAAATAAATGGTGTTGGGTTCGATATCCCGCTTTTTATTAATAATTTGTTTTTAATAAAACAAAAAGTATTAATTGCAAAAGCGGGATGATAAGCAATTTTAACAAATAGTGAATGATTTTTTGATGCATTTGATTTGAGCACATAACAAATATTACAAATAAAGTTTCTAGTTCTCTAAAAATATAAAGAAACTGTAAATAATTAACAATATAATATATTTTTCATCAGTAATTAGTTCAACTGTTACTACAGTAAATGTTACCGATGTTCAACTTTTACCGTATAACTGCATCAGTAACTGATAGCGGTAAATCCTTTAGCAAGAGTTATGTTAGGAATGAAAATGAATATTGAAAACTTATTTCCAAACTGAGTGATGTGTATCCCAAACAATGCGTTTTTTGAAAAGAAGTTTTGGCCGAAATGAAGAACCCACCGCGCCTGCTGTCCGCAGGTTTGTGCAAAAAGTTCGTGAGACTGGTATGGTAGTAGATAAAACTCATTGTCTTCGTCGTCGCACGGTGCGAACAGACGACAATGTGGCTGCTGTAGCCGAGAGTGTGAGACTTAATTCACGAACACCAACTCGTCAACGGTCAACGATGGGCGTTACAGAGCCATGGTAACCGACTTTTTTTTTACTGAAATTGAAGAAATGGATTTGGACGACCTCTGGTTCATGCAGGATGGAGCGCCAAGCCACAATCGATAGTTTGCGCACCAAATTCCCAAATCGTGTTATCGGCCTTCTTGGCGATGTCAGTTGGCCGCCTCGGAGCTGCGATTTCATCCCTTAGAACTTTCTTTTGTGGAGAAGAAATGATGTAATGCCAAAAATCCGGAAAATTCAAGCACTTATGCAGGGGCGTATTTACCCTAGGGCTTAAAGAGCTACAGCCCGGGTGGCAAGGCTGCTAGTCGACAATTATCTAATTTACAATATTTCTGAAGGATAAACAAAAAATACAAAGAATTAAAAAATGCGATTTTCAAGCATGAGTTTTTCAAGCATGACAATTTTTACACATTCTTGCCCAGAAGCTGCAAATTTTTTCGGCTTATTACAAAACATATATGTTTTTTTTACGGCATCAACAGAACGAGCAAAGCTTCTTAATTCATTTTTTAATGGTTCCGAAAATGTCACATTAAAAAATGTGTCACTTACCCGTTGGTCAGCCCGGGACGATGCCTGTACGAGCTTGAACAGAGATTGGGACCAAATAATGTCGGCTCTCAATGTCATTAAAAATGATGCCCACCAGAAAGCTTTAGTGAAAACTGAAGCTAGATGTTTATTGACCCAATTGAAGTCCCTTGAGACAGCAATATTGTCTCAATTTTGGGGTTCTATAGGTACTCAAGCCATATTGTATAAAAAAAACTGAAGGTGTTGATACAGACGTTGAAACTGTAGCCAGGCTCTAAGAGGCACTCATATGTGAGAGAAAAACGAGAATGCTTTGTTGTTTTTGAAGAGATGGGAAAAAGCAAAACCTTTGAAAATTACAAAATGGACCAAAAAAGAATCGTCAAGAGGAGAAACCGAAATGATGAGTGTCGCGAAGGGGAGGTTCTTTTTTGTGATCGTGAAAATTGAGTGAGCTGAAGAGAAGAAATTCATCCTATGAAGCAATAACAAATGGTTGTATTTTTTTTATCTAAGCTTGATCACATGAGTGAAGATGCAATTAGAAAAAATGCAACCACTCTCCAGAAAGCATAGGTACCTACCCGGTTGATCTTGGGGAAGATTTTCAAGAAGAGTATGTCTTACTTAAACATTTTTTGGAGCAATTTTATTACATTACTTTATTACTTTATTTTCATTGTTCCAAAGGGCGGCAAAATTTATCAGCCCGGGGCGCCAAATCCTTAAATACGCCTCTGCACTCATGGCTTCATCTAAGCAATCCGTGAGCTATAGCCCGAAACCACCAACAAGGTCTTGGAGAATTGGAGTGACAGAATGCGCTACTGCGAAGCCAGCCAAGGCAGCCACTTGACTGACGTTGTGTTCCATAATTAATGAGCATGTTTGCTCTTACAAATAAAGCCATAATACATGGAAAAAAATTAATTTTGCTCACAAGAAACTTGTATTTGGCCCATCTTGTAGGTACCTCAAAGCTTGATAAATTTGCTAAATACAAATTTTACATAGAAATTAATTCCTTATATTAACATCGATTATATTTGCCAACTGTTCTACTACTTTTTGTGTCCAATTGTGAAAACATCGACTCATCAAATTCACAAACACACTACGGAATATCACCATTTAACAAAATGGCTTCTTCAATAATTTATTACTTTTGACTAGTAAACTGAATAATAACTCTATGTACATATGTATGTGAGTGCTCCGTGTCTACTCCTTCATAGAAAAGAACTAGCAAACAGCCAATTGCAACACATTTTGGAGTGGTATGAGTAAGAACGGAGTACTCCAAACTTCCAAACAAAGATGATTGATTAGATGTTCTTATTTGATTAAATAATGGATTATTTTCTTAATTTATTTGAAATTTTTAAGTCTGCTTTTGAGTTAAAGCTTAAAGATGCGATATAATACAGGTACTATATGGCAAGTTTTTTCCTAAAAGAAATCGAACTCGAGATTTTGATCAAACTTGACATAACGACGATATGGATGATGATTTAGATTTTCTTAAAAACGACTGATTTTTATTTGAATTTTTTATTTTTAGAAAAAAAAAATTGAAATTCAAGAAAACAGGGGTGGAATCGGCTAACGCGATAGTTGATAGTTGATAATCAAAATCGACAATTTTGCCTCCATGTATAAGGTGATTATCAAATCGACAATGTTTTTTTCGTACTGATATTAAGTGACAGTTTTTTAGGTGTCGTTTGCATACATTTATGTATGAAAACGTTTGATGCGGTCGGCTTAAAATTGGTTGGTTTTTAATAATATAATTAATATCTATAGTAAAAAGTGTTTCTTAAGAATAAAAAATAGCAAATTAATTCAAGTGCAATGTTTACATCATTTGCAATTTTTCAAACCGCACAGAGAGTAAGGAGTGAAAATAATTATAAAAAGGTCCAACTGATCAGAACAAATCTGAGAAACAACACAAACTCCAAACAAAACCAACACAATAACAAAAATGCAAAAATGACATTTAATTCTTGACAGAATTGTAAGTTATGCCAAAGAACAAACAATTTTTGGCGATCGATTTACACAGAGCAACGAATAGTTGATAATCAAAACCGACAATCAAAAAAGCGACAATCAACTATCGCCTTACGCGATTCCACCCCAGTTCTTTTTAAAACTCAATATTTCGAAAAAGATCCGGTCGATTTTTATTAAAATTGCCACCAAGAGATTTCTTAAAGATTTTTACTTAAATTTGATCTTCGTTAATATAAGAACGATCTGTGATCTAACAAAAACAAATTTGACTTTAAACTATTATTTACCGTATACATATATACCTCTCCATAGAACCATTTTTTTGGTTTTCGACTATCTCATTATCTATTCAACCGATTTTGATTAAATTTTGTATGTGAGAGCTTTTATTAACTTTCAATAATTTTTACATCAACATTTTCAAAAAAAAAAATAATTTTGGATTTAAAAAAAAAATTAAAATAATTTTTTGAAAATTCGATATTTCTGAAATGGGTAGATGATTTTTTTTTTAAAGTAAACTTTTAACTCTGCATAAATAAAACTAAAAAAAGCGTAACTAAATCAAAATTGTTGTTAAAGAATCCAGATGGTGTACCTACATCACATTTGTGTCAAAATAATTTCGAAAATGGATATAATGAAGGTTTTTTTAATAATACAAACTCTACACTACTGAAATACATCAGCCAAGTAGAAGACTTAGCACTATTTTAATAGGACTTGTTGAATTATTAATTCAAAATAGCTTTTAACGGCCTTTAGTCCACAAACATTTTTTAGCGTTTTGTCCCGGCGATCTCATTTGGACTCATCAGTTGACTATTGAGAGGCTTGTCAATTTGTTGTTTAAAATGTTTAATCAATTTATGTATTTTTAATTTAATTGACTTTAAACAATTTTTCAGTTTAAACTGTATGTAAATATGCATAAATGAACAGTTAATTTATGCATATTTATATAATATGTTTTTAAACTAAACTACATGACTGCAATGTAACTTTTAAACAAGTTCTTTTTATTTTAACACAAGTTCGTTTTAATTTAACACTTGTAAATTTCAATTTTACTAAGTACATGTTTCTGTTGACTTAACGTTTCAAAAATTTATTTTTCTAATTCTTTACCTGATTAACTTAACCTGGCCTTAAGTTAACTAAGTGATGTGCCTTTTCATTTAAACATAATATCATTTTAATTTTATAAAATAGTCTGTGTCTTAAGTTTTTAAAAAGTAAGTGTTTAAAAAATTAAATTTCATATATCTAACAATAAAATATTGTCGATTTGACAGTACATCACATTATTCTGTAAGTTATAAAACTAACTGTTATTTCAATTTTCATTCTTTCTTAACAGTATACCGTATTTTGCATATCAACTCAATCAACCTAATCGTCTTGTTTGTGGATAAAATGTACCCTGATCGCAGTGCTGATGCTTATTCAGAAATTATTTACCCAACGCAATCAGTAGTCTTGCTTCCAATCGGATCAAAGAAAGCAAAAATGAAACGAATTGAGGAACGGACCAAGATAACAATTTCACTTTTCGTTAAAGTTTGCAGTGTGTGATGTGAACAGGTGTGACCTGAACAGGCCAATGATTACAAGTAAGAACAAGCATAATTAATGCAAATTATAATGTTTCTAAAAAGTTATTATTTTTATTCAACAAATAATGTTGGTATCGCATAACAACATGGTTATGAGGCGGGTTGGGGACTTGGAAGTGAAACACGGAATTCTTTTATATCAAACACAGGAGGATATTCTTTGGATTTTTGGTAATTTTCTATTTCTAAAATAAATTTAGTTTTTAAGCAACAAAGAAATATAAAATATTCATTAATTCAATTGATGATAATTCGTTTAATTAACCCAACGTAAAAAATATAAATATGTTTCACAAGAGAATTGAAAACACAGTGTGCGATGTTGATTCATCCTCTCACAGGTCAAATGGTTTAGTATATGTCAAGTAATCAGGTAAACTACACAGGTGAGCATTGTTAAAATTGTACCTTGCCGTGATAATTTATTCATTTCTATATTCTCTTGCAAACTTGATAAGGCTATTGGTTTTACTTAACCATGAATTTAACGGGCAGGTACCTGTATTTTAAGTTTAATAGCACTTGAAGCTAATTTATACTTTTTATTTCATGTTGATTTAAAAGGATTATTTATTTAAGGTTTTACAATGTTACCACGACCGTAATATCTCGTACCCTGTTAAGTATTCAACACGATTAGTTTCTTGTTATTTTTACCCGATATTTTCCCTGAGGGTTGATCGGTTACACAAAAAAACGCAAGCAGCTCATTCGCTAACTTGTGATTGCGAATGAAGCACATAAATAAAAATATTAGCTTTTCTATTTCTAGTCATTCACCCTTATTACAATAGGCGTTTTTCATGAAAGACAATTGTCACATTTTGAGTCGAGTCACTTTTAAGGCGTTTAAGAGTCGGTATTGCGATTCTAAAACGCCACTCGTTTTGATCAAAACGCCTTCCACAGAAACAGCTGATATTGACAAATTGATATTTTCAAAACAATTGGCGTTTTTGTTTAAATTCAATCTTCTGATTTACATTTAATAAAAGTGCAAAATGAATAGTGTTGCATTGTTTGAATTATTAAGAAGTGAAATATTTGATATCGAAAGGAACCAACACAGAAGGGATGAGATCAACAAAATTAATTTAATGCGGGAAAGACGCTTCATTAGATCCAAATCTAACCCATTCGATTTGCCAGACACAAAGTAAGTTTAAGTAGAGGTACAATATGGATTATATTCAAGTAAGATTTTTTTAAATATTTCCAGATTCGTAATGTACTTCAGGTTGAGCAAAGATGCCTTTCGTTATCTGCTTCGTGAATTGGAGGACAAAATGTCACAAAGGAAAAGCTCATTGTCTGTACCATCAGTTATAAAACTTGCTGCTGTATTGCGATTTTTTGCCGAAGGAAGTTATCAAAAAGGTGTTGGTAATTTAGGCATTGCACAGCCAACAATGAGTATTATTCTAAAAGAAACGCTGGATCTCATGGAAGCCCATTTTGTTTTTTTTTCTTCGGTTTGCGAGAGTCCTCTTTTGAAATTTGTTGCCAGAGATGGATTTCCTTCCATTAACTTCACGAGACGTTTCATCTGATCCGGATTGGTAATTTTAACCCTTTTATAAATAAAAAATTATAAAAGTTACAAATAAAAGAATAACAAATTTAAAACTTACATTTTTAATGAATTTTGCCGGCCAGCCGATTGAAAATTTGTGTTCGACAAAAAATAGCGTTTTAGCTGTCGTTCAAAGCAGGTAAAACGACAGTTTTAATGAGGAAGAGTGACATTTTTCTCACAAAAATTTACATTCCACTAAAAGTAAGGCGTTACGCCAAGTAAAATGACTCCGTAACGCCATTTGTAATACAAATTTTTGAAAATGTCATTTGTCGTTTAAGCAAAACGCCTACTACAATAAGGGTGATTAAATATGGTCACTGACGCTTTTTTGTTTTTCCACACCTTCCTTCCGTCCCTAGCTTGTCAGTTTTTACTTTAGCGGTGTTATTTCTACATAGACTTATAAAGTTCTTAATAACGGTGTGATGAATCTGGTGATTGCCCACACTTCCAACCGAGTAAAACATTTCACGCCCATTTTACTTTCCAAGTTCTAATGGCTTATAAAGAAATCCAGCCATCATTGTAGGAACTCATTCAATATTCAGTGACACGATCCTGTAGAAATTGCTTAATAAAACTTTACACAATAAATGTTAATTCACGCAATAAAATAAGGCATACAAACCAACGTTTTCCATATATTATAACTTCAACCAACTACCAACACGCAAAGTAAGATATAAAAGCTATTAAGAATTTGATAAAACCACAGAAATTATCCTCAGCCTCATTTTCAACTGAACACCCCAGTCACCTTGGCATATAAAACTACAACATAAAGCTGGTAATGTTCTGAAACCAATTTATCCACCATAGTCTTGAAATCAACGTATACTACAAATGTGCTAATAAAAACGGTCTAAATGCCCGCAAATTAATGAAATCGAAAACCCAACAAAGCTTTCTAACATTATCCTGGTCGTACTAAAATGAAAAAAAAAATATATATACTGTTTTCGCTTCACAGTTAATGCAAAAAGAATAACCACAAGGCAATTCGCATTTTATGCGACCTGCCATTGACATAATGTCAAACAGGGACATTGCAGCTCTCTGTCCGTCTAGGCAGGATATCGCATTCAGCTATATATGGTGTCATTTTGACTTAAACTTTTATGGGAGCTTACATAATATTTCACAAGGATAATTGCAGAAGAAAAATGAACTAGCTTTGCTCTGACTGCCCTTGCCTCTGTATTCATATAGGAGTAGGAAAACATCCTCAAGACAACAGTATTGACATTGTGTTCAATAAAACCCGAAAGGACTCGAACATTAAAATGCAAGGGAGCAGACTAGTGAATGAAATATGTTAACATCCTTGCCAGTAATAAAAATAGTATTTTTATGGTATGGCGTGCATTGAACGAACATCAATTCAAGATACATGAAAGGGTGACCGCCCACTGCAGTAGCTCGGACATTGGTGCAAAGCGGAAAAAACTAAAAAAAAAGAGTGCTTTTATTATTAAAACACATTGGCGCAAAATTAAGTAAGAGGTTAAAGCATTTTTAGTGTAATGCTAGTTTAAAAACAGGATTTTCCAAATTTCAAACGAGTTAGCGTCGTGCTATCTTTTAAACATTTTATTAAAGTTAAAATCAGCAAATGTCTATTTTAACTTTTTAGTATCATACTAACTCTAAACGTCATTTTGACAATTGAAAATGTGAAAATGGTATGTTTGCTTATTTGTTTGCGCGAACTGTCACTTTTGTAGGTCTGTTCAGCTGATAATCATTAAGATACTAGTTAAAAATGTTTAAAACTCAGAACATTTTAGCAAAGAGTTTTAAAGATAGTAAATTGTCAAGTAGTATCATTGTAATTCCTTAAAACCAGGCTGCTTTAAATTTTCCACCATTATTTTTACCGTCGATATATGTAATGTATCTGATCCTCAAGACCAAGTTGTTGGTTCATACAAAAATCGAACTCGAGATTTTAATCAAACTTGACACTACGACGACGACGTTAGAGAACGCAATTCTTTCTGTATGTAACACGATCTATAGTCTTAATCACCGTAGAGATTTTCTCAAACTTGCTACTCAAAGTCTTGAGATTTCTAAGGTTTAAAACCTCATTATGGCATGGATTTTTTTTCGGGAAGTTGTTGGATGGAGATCGGAAAAGCAAAAGAAAGCAGCCAGGAAGACGCGAAAAACATTATATGTAGGTACTAATGATAATTTTTGTTCGTAATTTTCATTTTTGTTTTATTAGTATTATCTGTGAGCAAAAAGTAATTGTGCTGATTTCTAATGCAGTTCATGATCATGTTGAAAATTGTATGCTGTTTTTAGGGAATTGGAAAAATTCGTCCGCTTTGCCATATAAACTGCATCACTGTGCGGTGGTGGTGTCGGCATCTAGGCGGGGGTTGGACAAACATAGACCAAACGATGGTGGTGACTTCTAAAGGATAAATTATTTATAACCCTTCTCGGCAAAAATGGCACTCCAACAGGTTTTTCGAAATAAATGTACTCATAGAAATGGAGAAATTGAAAACAAAGTTCACAAGAAAATGTTTTCGATGAAAAGCAAGGAGCCAGGGAGCCAAGGTTGTGAATAAAAAATATGATGGTATACGAGTATGTTGGACAGAACGAGATGTTCGATTGAGCTGGTTGTTATCTGGCAGTAAAATTGTACATGCGACTTTCCATTATAAAAGGTTTATACATATGAACCTACCAAACAGTTTTTATTTATCGAAAAAACGTTGCAAAGATAAAAATTATATGATTCTTCGGAGAATAAAAACATACATAGGTACACATATAGATACATATTTCAAATTTTCTTTAATGTGGATGGTATTCAATAAATAACATGGCTACTGTAACAAGAGACTTTCCATAACTTCTTATATATACCCTGTGAGAATAACTCACCACAAAAAGATTGATTAAAAATAACTTGTCAATATTAAATAAATCAATCGGGAATGATAGATAACCATCATTCGCATCAATTGATTAAGATTTCATGAACCTTTAAAATAAAAGTTACCAATTATTATTAATCATCTTTCCTTTTTAACTTGCGATTTATATTACTGTTAAACTTATTTTTATCTTGTATACCAAAATTTTCTGATTTTCCTTTTTTTAATTTTTTTAAAAATTTTTAAATTTTTACAAAAGTCAATTTTGTTTTGAGAATGTAATACAGTGAACTCCCTCTTAACGGACACCCCTAAGCGGACAATATTAAGTGTGATGGTTGGCTTCTATGATTTTGTTTGAGTTTTTTTCTCTTAAGTGGACATGGACAGTATTTTTACATTCATTTTGTAAAAATATTCTCTTAAATGGACATTAATTTTTTTATTAAAATAAAAATAATGATTCCAAGGACATTTTCAATGCTGATGAGACGGCCTTATTTTTTTAAAGCTTTCTCTGTAAAGACATTTCACATAAGAGGTGAGTCCTGTTCAGGAGGAAAATCTTTCAAAGAAAGATTAACGAAGCTACATTGGTGAAGTTGAACCATTGGTTGTGATTGGTAAATCCGCAATCTGCTTTAAAAACATACCGAAGTCAAATCTACCGGTGAAATGGTTTTCTAATAAGCGAGCTTGGATGACAACTTCTATATAATAACGGAATGGTTAAACAGCTTTAACTTCAAAATGCGAAAACAACAGAGGAAAGTTTTACTGTTTTTAGACAACGCAACTTCACATCCTCATCTTTCCACCACCTTATTGCTAAAATACATCACGTTGTTAATGTTGGAGAACTTTTATCTGGAATTAATGTGCTAGATGCCATTAATTGGGCTTCTACTACCTGGAATAAGGTTTCTCAAGAAACTTTTAAAACTTGTTTCAAAAAATCTGGGTTTTTACGAAATCCAACTACCCAAGTTGAAGACTTTACCCCAGAGGATGGCATACCATTGATCTGTTTAAAAAATTTATCCTCGCTAGTAAAAAAAACCGGCTGCAATCAAATGGATTATTTGGCGTATGCTGCATGCGAAAACAATGTTTAGACGGATGAGGGATGGAACGAGAACTTGACCGAAGATGTAATAAGTGTGAATGATGAAAGTGACGATGAAGAGGACATGGCTGCTTCTGAGGCAGATAATGAAATGGATTCGTACTCCTATAAGAAAGCATTAAGTGCTTGTGAATATTTGTCAAAATTCGCTTTAAAAGCTGAAGATGAAAAAGGCAATGCAACTGACATCTATTCCCCGAACTCACTATGAGTCAGTAATAATAAGCGGATGTAATCTTCATCAGAGCCGCATTGAAGATTTTTATTTTTTAAATAATTATGGACTATGTCCGTACCTACATACATATATTTTTGGAAAAGTAAATAAAATAAAATAATTTTTTGTTCTTTTTAAAATATGAGTTTTTTATTTAAAAATTTTGCCTTGAGCGGACACTCTCTTATATGGACAAAAAGTCCGGTCCCGTGGCCGTCCACTTAAGAGAGATTTCACTGTAATTTTAAAACTAGTTGGTCGATTTTTATTAAATATGACAGCCAACTGTTTTTAACACTATCTAGTGTAAGAGATTCATTCTATTTAATTCTAAAATTATAATATGTTAAACACCCTGTAATTAAAATATTCACATTATTTATATTATATTATATAGTAAATAAAATATTCCAATATATATCCTAACTTCATTATTAAGTTCGATCGTACGATGTTACAGCTTGTTATAACATGAATATATTATATAAATACATTTTCGTATGTATATAACAAAGTTAATCATATAGCTAATTGTAAATTATAACTTATTCATTTTAGTCAGTTGCAATAAAACCATTATAATAGAAACATCGTTTTTGTCATTTTTATTTTTACTTGGTCGCCTTTTCCACTCCGTGCCCCTTACAACCTCAGAAGTGGGATAAAAGTACAGTCGCGTAGTATTTTTTTTAAGTATTTTTATTAGTTAAATGCGCCAAAAACATTTTATGATTTTTTTGTGAGAGCTTATATTACGAAACTTATTTTCTAAACTCTTCTACAAAATATTTATTTGGCGATTTAAAATTAATTTGATAAGTACTGCGACAATGACTTCACGAGCTTCACAATTTATTGAAATCGCCACTGTGCAACAATTAAAAGACAAGCTAGCCGAAATGGGTCTGGCAACAAATGGGCTTAAGACGGCGTTGAAACTTCGTTTGGAGCAAAGAATCGAAGAACTTGAAGAGCCCCAAATCGAAGAACTTTTCCCGCCACGTGATGACCTCGATGACGAAAACTCAGAAGACCCCTCACAGCTGGAAGAAGAAAATAGATTGGTGTTGCAACAACTGGACAGTTTAAGGCAAATGGTGGCAAGAAAGGAGGAAATTCGTCTGCTTCAGAAAAAATTGAACGAATTAAGCCACCCTGGTGAGATAAATCATCCTGTCTTTTCTTTTAGAGATATCGAAGAGTCCCTTCAAACATTCTCTGGTGACGACAACTATTCTGTCACGAGGTGGATTAAAAGCATTGAGGAATCAAAACTAATCTATAAATTTGATGACTCAAAATGTTTTATATATGCCCAACGTTTGCTAAAGGGAACAGCGAAACTCTTTCTAAGATCTGTGTCATGCCATTCTTGGAGTGAACTTAAAACAGCTCTTATCAACGAGTTCCAACAACATGCGACAGCGTCAGATGTTCACCATATCTTGCGAAATAGGAGAAAGCGCAAAGACGAAAATATCCAACAATATGTGCTCATCATGCAAGAGATTGCCAGCTCAGCTGACATCGAGGAGCAAGACATCATGAATTACATCATTAAAGGTATACCCGATACGATGTCTAACAAACAAATTTTGCTTACAGCGAACAGTATTGCGGATCTCAAGAGAATTCTAAGGAGATATGAAAAAATGAAGACGTCAGAATTCCAACCATCATATTCAGGTTACAAAATGACGACGAGTGAGCCCAAACCAGTTCCTAGCATTACTTCCAAAGTCAGAATCAGGTGCTTCAACTGCAATGACGTAGGCCACGTGCTCACCAACTGCCCAAAGCCACGCAGAGATAAGGGCTCATGTTTTCGATGCGGTCAAATGGGACACAGCATAAAAAATTGTCCACAATCAACCGTGTGTGTTCTAGAAGATGAAAACATTGCCAAACAACAGCATCAGACGACTTTTTTAGACGATTTCCATGGAATTTTTGACTACACATTCATCGGTGACGAGTCAGAACCTAAAACAAAACTGGAAGCCATGACAATGATTGACACTGGGAGTCCAATCAGCTTCGTTCAACAAAAATATATATCACCTTATTTGATGACATCGATAGACTCTTCATTGCATGACTACGTGGGAATCAATAGCAGTAAATTAATTATTTTTGGTAAGGTTTATTGCAACATTAAGATTAATAATTTAGATTTTATGAATTTATGTTTATATGTTGTCAAAAATGACACAATGAAAAATACAATTATTTTAGGAAGAGATTTCTTACAAAAAACTAATTTAAAATTTACTTTAGGAGATCAAACATTAAATTTTTGTCAAAATAATATCTCAAGAGAATGTGATTTTAGTGAACAGATCTTAAATATTGATACGTTTGATGACCGTGACGATAAAATAACTTTAAAAATTAACGAAAATTTAAGCCTTTTTGAAAAAACAAAAATTAGAGATTTAGCTTTTGGAAATGTTTCTTTTACTAGAATTTTAAATGAACCGAATGAAAACGAAATTAAAATGCGAATCGCTTTAACTGATACGAACAGTGTTTTTAATTGCGCGCCTAGAAGATTACCGCATGCTCATAAAGTAGAACTTCAAAAAATTTTAGATGATCTTTTGCAAAAGAAAATAATTCGCGAAAGTAACTCACATTTTGCGTCGCCGATAGTTTTGGCCAAAAAGAAAACAGGAGAGCTGCGATTATGTATTGATTATCGACAACTAAACAAAATTACATTAAAAAATTATTTTCCGATTCCTTTAATCGAGGACTTGTTAGATGGACTGAGAGGTAAACATTTTTTTTCATTGCTTGATTTGAAAAGTGGTTTCCAACATGTTAAAATGTCAGAGGAATCCATAAAATATACTTCTTTTGTTACCCCCCTAGGCCAATACGAGTATCTTGTTGTTCCATGTGGGCTCAAGAACGGACCAGCTGTTTTCCAGCAATTTATAGAACAGAAATTCAAAAAGCTTATACGTTCTGGAAAACTACGAGTATATTTTGACGATTTATTGGTAGCGACGGAAACAAAAGAGGAACATTTTCAAATTTTGCATGATCTTTTTTCTATAGCGCATCAAAATAACTTAGAATTTCGATTTGATAAATGCATGTTTATGTATGAAAAAATAACTTATTTAGGCTATGAGGTTTCATTCAGTGGCATTAGTCCAAATGCTGATGGTAAGCGTGCTGTAATGGAATTTCCCGTACCTTCAAGCATTAAAGCTTTACATTCTTTTTTAGGATTATGTTCTTATTTTAGAAAATTTATACAAGATTTCTCAATCCTCGCTAAGCCTTTGTATGACATTTTGAAAAAAAGACACAAAATTTATTTTTGGTAAAGAAGAACTTCTTGTTTTTGAAAATCTAAAAGAAAAACTTATTGGCGCACCAGCTTTGAGTATTTATAATCCAAATTCAGAAACTGAATTGCACTGTGATGCGAGCAATCTTGGTTTTGGTGCAGTATTACTGCAATGCCAGGAAGACAAATTGTTTCATCCGATTTTCTTTTTTTCCAAACGTGCTACTTTGCAAGAGTCTAAATACCACTCATATGAGTTGGAGACTTTAGCAATAATATATGCATTAAGACGTTTTAGTATATACCTGACTGGGATTAAATTTAAGATTGTCACTGATTGTAAGTCACTTACCTTGACACTTAATAAAAAACTTTTGAATCCCAGAATATCGCGTTGGGCCTTAGAACTCCAAGAATACGATTATTCAATAGAGCACAGGGATGGTAGTAAAATGGGTCATGTGGATGCCCTAAGTAGAATGCATAACGTTTTGATGATCGTTGAAGCAGACTCTTTTGAACATGCATTAGCCGCATCACAGCAAAAGGATAAAACCATTCAGCGATTGGTCAAGATGTTAGAAGAAAGAGAAAGTTCATCTTATGAACTAATTAATGGACTCGTTTATCGAAAAATAAACCAAAAAATCTTTTTCTATGTACCATCGCAAATGGAAAGAAATGTCATTCAGACTCATCATGATGCGTTATGTCATGTGGGTGTTGAAAAATGCTACGATTTCTTAAAAAAGACTTATTGGTTTCCTTCGATGAAATCTAAAATAAAAAACTACATTAACTGTTGTCTGAAATGTATGCATTTTTCCCCACCCACTGGCAAAAAGGAAGGTGTTTTACACAATATTCCAAAAGGTAACAAGCCTTTTGATACCATCCATATCGACCATTATGGTCCATTGCCTTCTTCGGTACGCAACGTCAAAAAGCATGTGTTTTTAATTGTTGATGGTTTTTCAAAATTTTCAAAGTTATATCCAGTTAGAACAACCAACACTAACGAGGTAATAAAATGTTTAGAGTCTTATTTTTCATGCTATAGTAAGCCTATACGCATTGTATCAGATCGGGGTAGCTGTTTCACCTCAGAGGAATTTTCAAATTTTTGTAGTAATAATTGTTTGCAGCATATTAAAATAGCAACAAGTTCTCCCCAATCAAACGGCCAGGTAGAGCGTATAAACAGGACTTTAACTCCAATGTTAGCTAAAGAGAGTGAATTAGAACCGGGTGATTGGACAAAACACTTAAGCAAAGTTGAATTTGCTCTTAACAATTTTGAGAATAAAAGTACAGGTTTCTCGCCAAGCACTTTGCTTTTTGGTATCCGGCAGAGGGGTGATATTCATGATAACATTCGTGAATATCTCGAAAAACATATATGCACTGAAGAAACTAGGAATTTGGAATCAATCAGACAGCAGGCATTTGAAAAGACTGTTCGTAGCCAAGAAGCTAACAAAGTTTATTTTGACAAGCATCACAAAAAGCCATATCCTTATAAAGTAGGAGATTACGTTTTAATTAAAAATGTTATTAATACACCTGGTATTAATAAAAAATTATTGCCAAAATTTAAAGGCCCATTCAAAATAGTAAAAGAACTTCCAAATGATAGATATCTAATTAAGGATCTAGAAAACTTGCAAATTTCAAGAAAACAGTATGAAGGAGTTGCATCTCCTGAAAATATGAAGCTATACTTAAAAGAATAAAGACTTTTAACGTATCAATGTTTTAATTTAAAAAAAAATGTATTACAGTAAATGTTTCAAAAATTATCATGAATTATGAAAATCTTCATGTTATCAAATTTATTTGTTAAATCAAATGTCAAGTATTTTGTGTACTATTCGGGAAAAGAGAAAAGAAGAACAAGATTTTATTTAAATATAATTTAACAAATGTTTTAAATTTATTCAAAATTATAAACTATAAAATTAATGAAAATATCAATATTTTACACATCGCTGATAAAATAAAATTAAACTAAATGTAACATAAATATATCAAGCTGTTAAAAACAAAATATTCAAAGACGATTTCGTTTTTCAAAGAAGAGTGGAGTTGTAAGAGATTCATTCTATTTAATTCTAAAATTATAATATGTTAAACACCCTGTAATTAAAATATTCACATTATTTATATTATATTATATAGTAAATAAAATATTCCAATATATATCCTAACTTCATTATTAAGTTCGATCGTACGATGTTATAGCTTGTTATAACATGAATATATTATATAAATACATTTTCGTATGTATATAACAAAGTTAATCATATAGCTAATTGTAAATTATAACTTATTCATTTTAGTCAGTTGCAATAAAACCATTATAATAGAAACATCGTTTTTGTCATTTTTATTTTTACTTGGTCGCCTTTTCCACTCCGTGCCCCTTACACTAGCAGATTATGAATACAAATTATTCGTATAACCAAAAATAACGGTAGGTACCTCCCATGCAAGTGTTTAAAAACCGGTAAGGAAAATCAATTTTTTCTCAAAAACGACTTAAAGATTTTGATTACAATTTTCGTATGAGCTTATATTAGTGCATAGCATATTATTGCAAAAAAAATATCTATAAAATATTAACGGTATCTCTCATGGACCGACATTTCATTACATCCCCAAAAATCTGGATTTATGACCAAATATCGGTTTTTGGGACTTCAGCTATTGCAAAAAATTCTGACTTCGTCAATTTTCCACAGATTTAATTTATCCGATTTGGATAGAAAACCTTTTCAAAGATGTATCTAACATGTTGTTTGGGTAAAAAATCAAGCTCTAGAAAATTCATAAAATCAGCATTTTTAAGCATATATCTACAATACATAATATACTTTAATTCGAACTTATTATTTTTTTTTTCATATTTTTAAATTAAATTTATTACCTATTCCAAGAGGTATTTTTTAATCAAAATCTCTTAAAAATTGGACGCGAAAAAAATTTAAAGCAATGAAAAATTAGTTTTGGAAAAAAAGTTATTAGGAAAATGCTTAGAACTCTTTGTTTGCTATCGGGAACTCTAATCAGAACTCCTTTTTTTTATTTTGAAAATTTTTGGTTCTAAGTCAATAGGCACCTTAATTTGCCCTTACTTTTCCAATTTTGCAGAACTCTTTTTCTCAAAAAAGTCCTTGCTGCGTGAAGTTAACACTTCACTTCACTTTTAACACTTCATTCGCCAGAAATATGAGGAGCTCTAGAACTCTTTGTTTGCTACCGGGAACTCTCATTTTTTATTCAATTTAAACAATTATTTTGCTTACTTCACAGGACTGCATATAAGTAGAAACTCATAGCTAAAACATTAGCCAGACATGTAATTTATTTTCGGTAGGTGCTACAAGGCCGATCTAATAAGGGATCGTTTCATAGAAATAGTATGCGAGCATTTGAAACTGTTCATCAACATCAGGTTTGCCATTCTCCATATCAGTGTGGCCTTGGGCCAGGAAAGTTCACCATCGACCAAATATTTACATTGTGACCGATCATGGAAAACCCAGGCACTTTAAATTGATATTCTCACTATCTTAATTGATTTCAAGGCCACGTTTATAACAACGACAGCATCTTCAGCGACGAGCTATATAAGACAATGTCTAGTTTTGGCAACCCTGACAAACCGTTTATGCATGATTTAGACAAGGGGATCCGCTGTCATGCGACTTCTTTTACATCTTTCTTGAAATAACAGTGCAAAACTTCACCTTCAACACAAGAGGCACATTCTTTCAAAGGTTCGTCTAATTTCTTGCATACACGAACAATATTAACATTATCGGAAGCACAAAACATGATGTCAGTGCCGCTTTTATGAGTATTGAGACTAGTTAATGCTCTCATCAAGAAATGATACTGAACACCGATGTCTTGGACAGAACATTCCTATAGACACCCATTACTTTGATTTTGTCTACCTAGACTCCGCTTTAAATGCAGACAACGACCAGCGCTAAGATCAAACGAATAATAACTTTTGCCATAACTGCTTCTTCGGGGCAAAAAAGCAATTTGTAGCAAAGCCCTCTCTCGAGCAACAAGTGTCCGTATGTGATTTTCAACAACTGACTGTATGGGCTGTATAGTGCCTGAGCTGGCATGGGTCACATATAGATAGAATTGACCCCGAAACTCTGGCTCAAAGAGTCTTTAGATCCAGCCCCGAGGGACAGAGCAATAGGGGAAGATCGCAACTCAGGTGGAAGAGGACCTCAACACACGTGTCCTGTAAAATTAGAGACAGTTAAAGCGAGGGAGCCAATTGCTTTGAAGAAGCTTGATAGCGCCATCTTAAGTTAATAAAGTGAGCAATACAAATTTTAATTGTGTTTTATTTTTCATCTTTTTTATATTGTGAAAAAAATCTTTGTAAATATTTTGTGGCAAGCCAAACAGTGGCGGCTCTCCAACCGCATCGCACTAATCCGTTACACGCCCACATGAAACGGTTTTTGCTTCTCTTCAAATTTAATCGAAACCAGATCTTAACATTTGTCTTCAAAATCGGTACTTATCATTAAGTTTTGTGTAAAATATTTTTTAGTAAGGTTTTTGGCTAAAAATCGGTATGAATGACGATAACTTTTTCTGAAATAGAAATTGTGTTTCTATAAAAAGGATTTTCGTTGAATTTTGTCTAACTAAATTCAACACATTAAAGCAAAAACTACAACAAACTGACATCGGAAAAACATAATTCCTTGACTGGGAATAGATGGTTTCGTTCCACAACCAAAGGGCAAACTAATGAGATTGAGATATATTTACATTTAGGTGATGACATCACCAAATCCTTCCTACGATGACAACAGTATACTAATGCTGCTCCATCCTGGCAAAGAGAAATCCTTAGAGACAGAAGCGCACAACCAAGCTCTTTTAAAGTCATATAGTGATTTGCATTTGAAAGTGATAAAATAAATTCCGGTCCATGGTTTCGGATGGCACCACACGCCTTCCTCCCTTCTTTATATCCTCCACTCGAACCACTGAAAAACATGTGCGTTGCGTTTTGAGCACAGTTTTCGAATGCGTATATCAGGAAAAAGTGTGAAATTCTAATTTAACAAACAAACGCGAACTGAAACTTGTGAGTAATTCTAAGTTGTTTTGGGAATTTACTAAATTGTTTTTCGAATTGAATTCAAAATCTATGTTATGTGATTGCTGGTGGTTTTAATACTTGGAGCAAGTTTTCGCACGAATTCGATATGTATTCATGAGTCAGGATTCTGGAGATTTGATTCCATCGTATACAATTTCCCAAAGGAGTCTCATTGTCATTACAGTAATGTTAAACCAATTCCTCGGGTTTTTGACTTTGTCGTGATCGTTAGTCGTTGGAACAACTGACCAATGACTATCGCATAGTATTGGCCTGGGCTGGGATAATTCGAATGGCACGTACAAAAACTTTTAATCTGATTATTTTCGATTTCGACTTAATGGAAGAGTTCAATCGATGATGACAAAAATACGTGTGTGTACCTATGTTTTTTATCAAAGCCGAAAAGTACTTTTTCGTTTGATTCTTGAAATAAGTAACACAACAGATGTGTTAAGAAGTTTGGTTCTTGTTTTTTTTCATCGCAAATGAGTAGAATAAGAAATGGGAATAACCACTTGAACATATTGGGAATTGGGATGTAGCTGCAGCTAAAAGAATCGCTATAGCACAAGATATCATTAAAATCGCTCACTCATAAATCAAAGGACGTCTACAATGGTGTAGCGCGGTTCCCATTGAAAAGTGTTGAAAGGTCTCATATATGTATGCAATATGCATGTCATTCATCAACCTTTGCTGCAGCTTCACGTTGTAGCATTCTATACTGTTTTTTTTATTCAGCAAGATTAACATGTGGAACTCTCTGGGGTACAGTAAACAGGCCTCAGTATTAAAACTTGTATTTGAAAGATTTTTGTCTGTCTGCTTGATTAAACATTGGTTCAGAAGCAAAAGCAAAAATACGTTAATCTTACGCGATATATTTGCTGTTTTTTCGGGTTATAATGTGAGCTTAATTTTGTACAAGGTATAGGGTATAAATGTGTTAAAATATACAAAGGCTATAATGAGGACCGAAAAACGCGTCCTTATAGTATTGTGTGATCCTTACTTTACTAAAAAAAACCTCCTCCACCCGATTACAACTAAGTTAAAACTTATCTAATAATTTATGTTTAACGAAATTAAATAACGTGTTGAGGTAACGCGATTTTTAAAGCGGTTTCCCGTGATTTTTTTCGTTCTCAGGTCTATACCAATAAGCCGCAATGAAACGATGCCCTCAAAGTCAACAAACCCCATTCCATCGCTCAAATTCGCCCGGATCCATGCGGCAGAAAAAAAAATTGGACAAAAACGTATTTTATTTTTGAAAACATAAAGTATTTTTATCTATGTATATTTTTGATACACTTAAAACATAATGCCACTTTTGCACTCACATTTATACTCGAAAAGCGATTATTTGTTGGCGAATAATTAATTCGACATCCAGAGTTATTACTGAAGTAATACAATTGAATTCCAGGGGAATCCTTTTGTTAGTAGGATTCGGGATACATTTTTTTAGGAAGAAATGTTTTGTTTTTGTTTGAAAAGTAAAACTTTATTGTATTCTATCACAATTTTTTTCGATTGTATATTTTTTTATAAAATAAAAAGCCTTGGCAATACTCAAAATCGGACACTTTTAAAAGTTTTGCATTCATTTACAAAAGGACTCATTTTTTCAAAAGGCCTTTACTCCACAAAAATGTTGGTGTTTCGTCCCGGCGATCTCACTTGGACTCATCAGTTGACTAGTGAGGACCTTGTCAATACGCAATTTTTGTTAAGTTCAGTTCATCTCATATAGATTTCATGACGAATATCTAGTGTGATCTATA
Organism: Epistrophe eligans; assembly: GCA_951394125.1. NCBI lineage: Eukaryota > Metazoa > Arthropoda > Insecta > Diptera > Syrphidae > Epistrophe > Epistrophe eligans. Next base: position 57,308,581 of record OX596030.1, read on the forward strand.
TCCAACAAGACTAGAATTCCTAATCATTAAATTGGAAGTTTTAGTTTTTTGCCGGTGGTGGTCTGGCATTGTTTATATATGAAGGTTTTTTTTTATAAAGTCTATGTCATTCGGAGAGATCCATAAATTATTTTAGCTGAGATAACACTGCCACTAACCAATAATACGGAATTGCAGGCCATTTCCAAAACCCTGCGACTCCAAGCAACGTCGAATCAAATAATACCTAAGGTCCTTAATTGAAAAGTGAATTGCTATAACAAAATAAATATTTAACTTATTTAAAAAATATATTTGTCGATAAGCTTACCCAACTGAAAAATTATATGGGTCGTTAATTTATAAAAGGACAGGCAAGTAGTTCCTGCATGATGATAAATTGCATCCTCGAAACAGAAACAGAGGCAAATCTAATCTTACAACATTTACCATCATGATTTTGCAAGAAAGGTTGCATGAATGCCTCTGGAATTTCTTCAAAACTCATATAACGATACAAAGTCAGCAGACCATTTTGCATATAAAAAACTTTAATCTTAATATCCTTTTGATTTTCCGGTCAGTGCGCTTACTGCATCACTTTAATCTTCGTCTCCGAGTTAGGGCAATATAAATGTTGACACATAGTGAATAATATAATTTTCTGAAATTCTTCATAAGAATAATATTGACATTCCCTCATGAGATAAAGATAAAGCAATGGGTATATACTCCTTTTGCATAATATGAATTTTATTTTGCCTTAAAATGGAAACAACTTCAAATCACCTTGAAGTATCTTCCGGACTAATGGTAAAATAGGGAGGTGTTTTTAATATTAACATTTGAAACTGTTTTTTAATAATAGAATTTGTCTGTACCGATATCACTAGGAAATTTTGACGTTTACCATAGCGAAATCTAAAAATGTAGGGAGAGTTGATTTGTATGAGATTTTTAACTTTTCGCTCGGTTTCAAGACTATGTTCTTTGGATGACACTCAACTTAATTGAGTTGCATTTGCCAAAATTCAAACTAAAGGCCTATTCCTGGCCACGAACGAATTTGATATCAAATGAAAGGTGACATTGAGCTTGAAATATATAATCTATATATATAAATTAAAGTTTGGTTTTGTGTACGTTCGCTAACCAGCCAAACCGGTTGACCGATTTTCTTAATTTTTGTTTTTAATTAAAGAAGAATGAGGGTAGAAGGTTTAGGACAAAAAAAATTATAAAACATTTCAACACATTCGCTGCAAAACAAATAAAAAGAAAACTAGCAAAACCCTGCGAGGCGTGGAAAACCTACAAAAAATTTGCGGAAAAAATTACTTGGGCTTTGCTAAGCTCATATAGTACTCACTATACATTTTACATATATGTACAACAAAACATGTAGATGATTTGATATTTCTTATAATTTCTATTTCAAATACTTAGGTATCCATAGAAATTGGGTTATTAACACATTTCCTGAAAAAATGCTTCGTAAAGTTATGAATTCCTTTCCTCAACTGAATTTTCATTGACTTATCACTAGCCCAATGAAAAACATCATTTGAAATATTCGTTGTTTGCTGAAAGCCTAATAGTTTCAATAAAATGAATTCATACCATTTTTTCCTTTAATGAAAGCTCTCATTATTCTCTAAAAATTAATTATTATGTTGTTGCCTTAAGTTGACTCAATTCAATTTAATAAAAAAATGTTCGTTGTTTATTGAACCAACGAAGAATTCATATATTAAAGAAAACGGAATTTAAATGGTAGTTCATACTTGATTAATTCCAAAGAATCTATAAATATGAAACGAAAATAAAAATTGCTTTTGGCTTGATATTATACTATGTGTTGACATATGTACTGTACTAATATAATTGTACTATAATCAATTTAAGTATTCTTATAAAATTATTATTAAAATATATTTTCCTTACTTCAATAAATGTAAGGAATTTGTTCACACATAAATTTGTTTAGGACTTTCATTTACTGAAATACAGCTAGAATTTGTGAATTGTTTTTAAAATAATACATTTTTTCATGTCTTGGTTAATAATTGTAATCTCTGATGTAAGAAATATTAGAAAAATTGTTTTAAATGGTATCTCCCATAGACCAATTTTTTTTTTTTTTTTATTTTGTCAAAACTGGTTCAACTGATTTTGACCATTTTTTATTGAGATTATTTTAAAAAGTTTTTAAAGTTTTGTTTACCAATTTTTATTTTATTTTTAAATAATGTGTCGAAAATTTTGTTTCGAAACTTAATAATTCGAAAACGACTCGGTCAATGTTTATTAAATTTGACACCTAGGAGTTTTTTTTATTCTTATAACCAAAAATAACGTTTTCTACTACTGTACAAATGTTTAAAATCCGGTATTTTTCTCAAAAAAAAAAAAAGATTCAAATAAGGTTTAAATTTGTATGTGAGTTAATATTAGTACAATCTACCATATTATTGAAACAAATTTTTTCATTTGTCGATTATTAACGGTATCTCTCACAGAACCATTTTTTTGGTTATCAACTATCTAATTTTCTGTTGAACCGATTTAAATGAAATTTTGTATACAAGAGCTACTAACAATTTTAAATAATATTGCGCACCAAAATTTTCAAAAACACAAATTTGGATTTTTTTTTTCTAATTTCTAATTATATTATATTATATTGATTTTTTAACAATTTGTCAGTCAACCTGTTTAGAAGCCGTTTAGGAATATCTTATTTTTCTCGAAAACGACATCTGCAGTTTTGGTAAAACATTTTCTGTGAGCTTACATTAGCATGATATAAATAAAAGGGAACAAATTATTAAACCATTTTTAATAATACATACCTCGCATAGCACTAATTTTTTGTTATCAATTGGGTATCTCATTATCTGTTCAACTTATTTTATATTTAATTTCTTAGTTACTTTTTGGAAATTCGCTATTTTAAAAAGGTTAGCCGATTTTTGTTTGGAAAATAAATTCTAAGGCTAAGTACAGACGATTGTCAGATCTTACAATATTGTCAGAACTGTCAATGGTCTGACAATAGCTGACAATTAGCTGACAATTGACATATTTCTTACAATGAAAAATTGTCCGTTCACACGTTTGGCAGATTTCATCCAAAAGTCTGACAATTTGATTGTCAGCTCTTGTCTGACAATTTTCGGACAATAATATATCTGAAAAAATTGTCAGCTTGAAAATTTTCTGTTCAAACGGTTGGCAGATCTATACAAATTTTGTTTGATTGTTAACATCTTTTGGGGGGAGGCATCATTACTTGGCGGATGTTCTGCAGCATTCTTATCGATTTCCTCTGCATTAAATAAAGAATCTTTTTCTTCTCTCCTTTTAATATAATATGTAATATTTTCGACCATCCATGCCCCCTCCATTGTTAGATTTTTTATATATTTTTATTCAGAAATGCGACAAAAAATCAACAACATGCAAAAAAAATTAATAAAAGACAAATGGCGGCTGAGCATGAGCACTTAATTTATTCCGAATAAAACTACACAACACAAGGAATTGATATAAAATGTAATTGAAATGAACTGAATAAATAAACTAAAAAAGAAAATATTTATAAAGCAATATAGATATTTTCTTTTTGAGTTTATTTATTCAGTTGTATAAAAACTAAAAATTTCCAACACAAATGTTTTTTTTATCTCTTATCTCTCATTGACATTTCGAACAATGAAGAAATTGTCAGCAATTGTAAGATGTTTTCAATGAAAACATCTGACAATGACCAATGAGTCTGACAATGTCCTAATCGTCTGACAATGATAAAATTGTGTGTTCAGACGATTGTAAGATACCTGACAATTTTTTGTCAGATTGTCGTCTGACAATGACGTTTCTGACAATATTGTCAGACAAAATTGTGTGTTCAGACGATTGTAAGACATTTGGGACAGTTTTTTCACTGACAGATCTGACAATATTGTAAGATCTGACAATCGTCTGTACTTAGCTTAACTCTATATTAATAAATACAAAAAAAACATCGTACCAAAAATTTCAACAATATTTTTTATTTAAAAATTAATTTTTTAAAACACCAATGATTAAAAAAAATGTTTGATAGATTAAGATTTGTTACAGAAACTAGATGCTGTAAATTGCTTCGTTGGTGTCAACACGATTTCAGAAGTTGTTTAGTCAGTTAATTTCTATAATTGTGTTGATTTTTTTACCAATTTTTTAGTTTAAACTGCAAGTTCAATGATTGCATATGGCCAACACATTGTTATTATTCATTTGTTTGTGCTCACAAAATACTATACCTTTAACTTAACTATGTTTTTAAAAGGTGGCATAACCTTTAGTCTTCCATCCCTAATTTTGTTCTTTTAAAATCACTAGTAGGTACGTCCAGCCCTTGAAACTCGAGTGCTAATAACGTTATCGTCTAATTAACAAACTTCTAGAAAATATATTGAAATTCACATAAAATTCTAGAAAACTTTATTTTTCGATATAACATTAAAATAACCATGTTATAAATTAATTAAAAATTGAGGTTTCTATACAAATTATCGATAGCAAGTTATTCGCCCCGACTACACAGTTTTGTGCATACGCCCTTGATTTGCGTAGGTACGTAAGGTATTTGTTTTTTTTTTCTTCTGCACACCTACTGAAGAATTATGAGGGCAATACATTTTAAAGGGCAATCAAGTTAAAAAAAATTTAACGGGAAATAGAAAAAGAAATCGAACATGACATCGTTACGACGATAAAGATAAGAAAAAAAGGGTGTGTAAAAATTATGTTCGTCTGTTGAACATGAACCTACCTAACAAAAAAATTAAATATGTACATATGTAGGTACCTACAAAAAAAATTATTTTTTAAAAAAAGGGATTGATTTTTTTCAAAACGTTGGTATTTAATAATCAGCCCTATCACGAATTCCATCGTAAGCGGAAACTTGTTACGAATCCAGAAAAAAACTATCCCAGATTCCATCGTAGTGGAAAATCTCATACAAATTGTCATTACGAACGAATTCTGTGATAGCTTTTTGAGGGATTCGGAAAAGTTTCCGATTACGATGGAATTCATGATAGGGCTGAATATAATATACCTACATAAATTAAGGGTATTTTGCGAAGCAACGCGAGACCGAGTCTACTAGTAATATATAATAATTTTTGTTCCTCTCTTCTCCCTTCTAGCAATATATTCCTTGTAGCTTAGGTTCATGCATATTTTGTTTGTTTTTTTTTCTTGTTTCTCCCGTCCCGTCATTATCTGAATTTTATCGCTTTTGTTCTTTTGTTCATTTAATTAATTTTGGTAATTTCTTTGGTAACAAAAACCAAAAACTCAATCGTTTTCCCCATATACGCTAGAGTTCATTCATTATCTCTGAATTCATTTGTTCATTTAATCATTTTGGTTTCCTTTTAAAACGACCTTATAAACATGTTCAAAAGATATACAACTTACTAGTACATAACTTAATTCTTAAATTTTATAAAAGTATTCCACTAACAAGACTGACCTTGTTAATTAAGCAAAAATGCTTAATCGTATCCAAAAACTATGCAATCCAAAAACATTGATAACTCCAAAATTACTGCTATAATAAAATATCTTCGTACTTGTCGCCTAACCAATACTTTTAAGACCCTTTTTGTCATCATCGCTTTCTTCATCGTCATTATTAAGATTTCTTTGTCTGTTGAACCCACAATCAATCCAGTAAAATAAACTCTAAAGCACCCTAGCAACGAATGAACTACCCATTTTTTGTTTGATCCCATTTGACCGAAGGGTACGGAATCATACGTGATTTCATCCCATTACAGAACAAGTGTTTCGTATACCAGGATTCAAACGCACAGATGTAGAAACTTCAAATTAAGCTTCATATTAACCCACTGCTTCTACATCCCGCCTCGTTTATTTACGAACCAATCCATTATGTTTGTCCCTGGGGTTAAAGGACCGTGACAGGGTGGTTGTCAGCATTCGATACGATGTACATGAATTCTGGATGCGAGTCAGTCAACAGATGAATAGTAGAAGATAGCTATGTAGATAGTACTTGGGGTGTTGCGACATTTTTTATGTATAGGGTGAAAATTGGAAAACGAATGACCCGTTTGAAATTTTTCTTAGGATAATCTAAACATTCTTTTATAACATTTCCTCAGGGTCTATTTGAGATGGATGTTTCATAATAATTATATTATATTTTTGAATATTGTTTGTATATTTGTCGAACTTTTGTTTTGATAAATTAATCTAAAAAAAGAGCAATACAACTTCTTACATCTAAGAACGTATATTTTTTACTTCCGATAGACAAACCATCCTGAACCAGTCCAAAATTGGTTTATGAATTTTTGCAATTGCCGCCGTACTCTACCAAATCGTTTCTCGCCCTCCAAAGTGCATAGAATTAAAAAAGGTTCACTATCAGTTGTAGGTACTAAGCTTTTTGATACATGCATTTAAGTTTCTATTGGGATTTATTTGTTCTATTAGTAATTATAAAAATAGCCAAAAGTAGGAAATTGCATAAGTAATCAAGTCTGAACCTGCTCCAGGTAGTACCCAATAATTTTTGTATTTATAATTTTTGACTAATGCAAGTTTAATATAATAAACTACTACATACAAATTTTCATTCCAATAAATTTTTGCATTTCATATTTATTAATGTATGTATGTATGCTGGTTTGTTTATGTAATCTTGTACAGCTTTAAGATTGGGTTGCTCTACGGTGTCGATAAGTTCATTAGAAAAAAGGAAGACAAAAATCAGCAGGTGATTCAAGTATTTCAATAAACTCCGGTAGCTGCGTTATTTCTGTAAATTTGAAATGGCTCTCATCAAAGGGGTCTAAATGTTCCTTTACCCATTTAACTTTAGCAGGCATAGATTTCTTCATTCTCGTTTTTGTCGTCTTCGGAAGATTTGGTTCGGGTTCGTCATCGGAACAATCGCTATCTATCTCGGGGATTACCACTGAACTTCTTCGATGTTGTAATTCACTACGAAGAACATATTCATCACCAAAATCCGATGCTAGATCGTCATCACTTTGACAGCCATCGACAGGAATAAAATTGGCGGCAAGTTTATTTTTTCCAAAAAAACTCTTTGAGTTCATCCTACAAGTAAAAACACATTTTCACAACACTCAAAGTCAACAATGGATATAATAAGATCATAAATGGCAAAAAAGGCATATAATGAAAAATAAAGAATATAAAGATAAAAAAGTACTATGAATAGGTTCGAACAAAAAAAAAAACTTTTTTTTCGGAACATACCTGTTTATTATAAAAAATTATATCCAAAAAATGATCTTTTTTTCACTGAAATGGGCGTTAGGAAATAACGCCCAAACCATTTTTGGAAATAACGCCCAAAAGTAAAAAACAAAATGGAAATAAAGCCCAACAACTTAACGCCCAAAACTCCATATCACCCAAATCACAAAAGTGAAATATCGATTAGAGTTCAATGTATACTGAAACACCTCGGTGTAATTCGGGTGGCGCGGCGGGTGAAGCGACGCGTCATGCGTACGGGGTGCGTGAAGCGCGCCAGTTTTTACTCTATTTAGAACAATGTTCTTAAAATTTATTCAAAATTCGTTTTCATTGAAAACTATCATTGGAATTTTTGTTTTTAAGTTTTGAGGCACTTTAAAAGCAAAATAAGTCATTTTTTTTAACACACTATCAGATCTTTGCCGAAGAGAGCTTAGTACAAGCGACATCTTGCGGCCAAAGATTTTCCGACACAAAATATGTGTTATCCGGCTCATCACTTAGTGCAGTGCTAGTAGTTAGTAAGCAAAAATCAACTACTACAAAACATACACTTAAAAACAATTAGATAATACAAAACTATTATATACGAATAAATATAAATACATACAAAAATACAATTACAATAAGAAACTAAATTATAATTATAAACATTTAAGATCGTGGTGCACTGGTCCTTAACGTATGTTTTAAACTAATCTTACTAATATTAAAATCAAAGACGTTTGAATTTAAATTCAAAAGCCTGCACATGCGGGTAAGAGGCTCATGCATGCCATAATTAGTTCGGTGTTGGGATAAATGCATTAATTCCACATTACGAATATTATAGTTTCCCCCACGGTAATTAAAACGAATACAACTTAGTAAATCAGGTGCATCAATAACGCCAGTTATAATGATTAAAAATTAACTTTTTCAACAAATTAATCTGTTGAATGAACAAATTTGTGGTCGATTTTTATTAAATGTTTTTTTCAAATTTTGAATTCTTATTGACCGCAAAAGATTATAAGAAAATAAAATCAAAAAATTTACAGATTTCACTCATAGAGTAACTATGGGGACATTGAAAATGACTTGTATTACGTCAATAAAAAAAAACATGTCTAATCTTTGTGATTTGTATTTTGTATACTATTGTTACATTATAACTTCACAAACTGTCTTAGAAACCATTCTACAGTCTGAAGTACCAATTTGTATATTTAGTGTCACTTCCCAGTTGGCGGTTAAATTAATGTTGTATAATTTTTTTAATAAGATCTTAGTCTTAATTGTAGCTTAATTTGCAATTACACAATCATACTCATTTTCATCCGTACCGGTACAGCACTTATACACGAAATTAAAGTTACATACCATCTATCTTAACGTATATCTAGGTGTTTGACATTTTTGCTTAGCTTAGCTTTGCAGAAAGGTAACTGAATTACAGATCGATTTAAGTATACATTATATACGGTTCAACTTAGTTCTCGACTCAGTTGGTTGTTGTTGAATCAACCCGCGAGTTGGCTTGTTATTTTATCAATTTGACGGTTGATGAGAAAATCAAAAGATTTTTAATTTTTTTCAAATTGATTTACAAGTATTTCAAATCATTGAACTATGTATATTGTATAAAGCCATCAAGACATTTGATTTACTGTCCAAGTAAACCTTTTTTAAATCGAGACAAAATTTACAAAGAATTTGATACGAAGCCCACCTCACTGGTAATTGTTTTTATTCTATAATATTTTATTTTAAAATATTTTGAACTCATCTTTTAATCAATTTAACAATATCGATTCGCGTAATTTACCCAAACGTTGTCTAGTATATTCTACGTTCTTTAGGTTGATTTAGAAAAAAATCAACTTTTTTAACATTTTACCTTATTTTAAGACTTTAATCCCAAACATCCGATTATTAGAGTAGAAGTTAGAAGCTAACCAAGACCTTAACCTTGATCATCTGGTCCTTAGAACTTAAGTTATAATTTTATATAAGAGGCTCAAGCAGGTACCTATGCATATTTTAGGTTAAACAATCAAATTGATTTAGAAGTTAGTAAAGTTTTTACCCAAACGTTGTCTAGCATATTCTAGGTTCTTTTGGTTGATTTAGAAAAAATCAACTTTTGTAATATTTTACCTTAATTTTGAGACTTTAACCTCGAACATCCGATTATTAGAATAAAAGTTAGAAGCTAACCAAAACCTTAACCTTGATCATCTGGTCCTTAGAACTTTAGTTATAATTTTATTTAAGAGGTTCAAGTAGGTACCTATGCATATTCTAGGTTAAACAACCAAATTGATTTAGAACTTAGTTAAGTTTTTACCCAAACTATGCATATTCTAGGTTCAACAATATTGATTGATTTAAAAGACTGACATTTTACCTTAATTTTAAGACCTTAACCTCAAACATCCGATTATTAGAACAGAAGTTATAATCCAAACAAACCAACCAAATCCAACCTTTACGATTTTATTATTTGTAAAATACCTACTACAATTAATGTTCATGCACATACCTACATGCATATATATGTACATACCTACATGCATACATACATACCTACATAAACATAATATATGTACATATATCATTTTTGTGCCCGATGCAAAGCCAATTTTGTTTGCCACGTGTTTTTTTTTTATTGCACACACTCCACCGTCTTCTCCATTCTATCAATATGTTCTTTGTAGGTACGTACCTACATACATACATATTTTGTTTGTTTTTTTTTCTTTTGCCGTGATGAAATATAGTTCTAAAAAGACAGTTTTTCAAGTTTCTAGTATGAAATTTTTTACGATTTTGCAAAAATTTTTATGCAGATTTGTAGCCTTTCATTTAAACTTTAATTATCTAGCCTAATATTGAACATCCAATAATTATAACCAAAGTTATAGGCTTCTAAGTGGGCTCAAATCGAGCATTTTTCGAATTTAATAATTCCTCCACTGAATCTCGTCCGTTGGCGATGATCAAAATTTATGTACGCTGGCTGAAATTCATCACTTGTGTTTTTTGCTTCATTTTATTCATTTTGGTAGTTTCTTTGGTAACACCAACCAAAAATTCAATCGTTCTCCCCCTATACGCTAGAGTTCATTCTATATCTTTGTTCATTTTGGTAACACCATACTTTGATCAAAACGACCCTATAAACATTTTCAATGTTAATAAATAAAGCAACACAATGACAGTACGCGTATCGCGCTGATGATGGTCGGTCAATACCATCCGAAATACATACACATTAAAGAGAATAAAAGTTAAAATTTATAAAAGCCAGTTATAAGTTGATGAATAAATATAATATCCATATTAATCCTCCTTTGTGACAAAGGCTGAACCTGAAGAAGTTTAAGCCTGTGTTCATAAGGAGGAAAGTTATAAGGATCGGACCACGGTAGCCCTTTCAAAGCGAAACGTATGAAATTACGCTGTACGGCTTCTAATCTATTTTTATGCGTTTCGTAAAAAGGAGTCCATACCTGGGATGCGTATTCAAGATGGGGACGGAATAAACAGTTGTAAAGAGCGAGGGTAACATATGGATCCTGAAATTCTTTAGACCATCTTTTAATAAACCCTAACATAGAGTTCGCCTTATTCACGATCAGATTGATATGCTCAGTAAAATTAAGGTTAGAAGTAAAGTGAACTCCGAGGTCTTTAAAACTATGAACTCGGCGTAAAGAGTACTGCGATATTTTGTACTCAAACGAAGAAGGAGTTTGTTTTTTGGAAAAAGTCATTGCCTGAAATTTAATAGGATTAAGATTCAAACGATTCTTATTACACCAAATCAGAAAACTGTTTAAATCATCTTGCAAAAGTAAACGATCATTGGTAGATTTAATGCTTTTAAAAATGTTCATATCATCCACAAAAATTAGAATTTCACTATTACGTATACAGAGGGTTACGTCATTAATAGCTAAGATAAAAAGAAGGGGACCTAGATGGCTTCCCTGAGGAACTCCCGTTTTGGCAATGAAAGGGTTAGAGAAATAATTTCGGAATTTAACCTGGTAATATCTATTAAGGAGATAGGACGAAATCCAAGTGATGATTCCAGGAGGAAACCCAAACACTTTTAATTTAAATAAGATAATTTCATGAGAGAGTTGATCAAAAGCTTTAGAGTAATCTGTATAGATAGTCATTATTTTGATGCTTATATAAGGCTGATGACTGAAATATTAATTCTTGCCAAACATTTTTTTCACTTTAGCCCAACCTTTAACATGAAATGAATTCATTATTTCAATGATTGAACTACCTTTCCATTGATCATTGAAGTCGTTTTACGTGGAAGGTTTGGGCCAAAATGAAATATTTTTTTTAATAGAAATAATAAATGATTCATTAGCTTTAGATTGGCATCAAAATAATCAGTGATTTTGCCTTTAAAGTGTCTCAAAATAAAAAATTAAAATTTTCAATAATGAGTTTCAATGAAGGCTATAACTGACCCGGACCCTAAAATGCGAATAAGAAGAGCGTGCCATATTACATTTGTTCGTGACACAGTGCTACAATGAAATTCTCGTGTCAAAAACTCACGATCGTGTGAGTGCCGGGACTCGCGGTTAATATGTGTAAACATCAAATTAAATATTAAAGTGCTGGTTTTACATCACAGAACGTAACGAGTTCGAACTGTCTCCAAAATTCAACCCAAACTTAACTCGACCTTTCGATTTAGTTTGAGCTACGAAGGACATTCAATATTCAATATACATTAACTTATCGTAACGTGTAACAGCACAACGCAATGTGCTACAGAAATTTCCACGTTTTTGTTTTACCCTACCGCCGCCGGCATAGATGTTTACACATCAAAAGTAGTTTGTTGCTCCCTGAGAAAATGAGAAAGACAATATTATTCCAAGAGGAAGATATATGTACATAATTTTTCAATGTTTACAAATACAAATACAAATATATTTCTCTTTTGAGCGCATCTAATTAGAAAAGACGCCTTCTCATAGCAAGACTTAATCAAGGTGAGGGCCTCCCATAACTAGGCCATTTAACGCTTTTAACAGTATTATAACAATCTCGTAGTATTCTTCAAGATTACTTTTAGCTCCCTTAGATTAGTCTAGTTAAGCTGTTGGAGCGTCTTATGAGAGGAAAAATGTTAATTGGGTAAACTAAACTACATTTTTGACAGGTGGCATGAAATAAAGGCTCCCAAAACTTATTTATTTCTTTTAACTGTGTGATCGTACATAAGAGCAATTTCGTTTGATTCTTCTTTTTTCTGACTTTTTTTATTATTTATTTTTATTTGTCATTAAAATCTATGGTAGCAAAGGGTAAGATGCAGCAAGATCGCACGCTCTGTCGAGCTTCTATCTGAAAGCATACCAAGTGCTGCAATCCTAAATGGGAATTAAAACCCCAGACCGGTCGTCACGAACCTAATAACTTATAAACTCCCCTGCATCATACCTTTAACACCTTAGATCAAAAAAAAAACTTTCCTTTTTATAACTTACCACGTTTTGATTTCAACTTCTTTATACAAAAAAGCATTAGTGCCTACATAATAGAAACAAACATAGTTCCTTTTACTATCTTTACTTAAAATAATAATTAATTGATTACAGCAATAACTTATAGTGATCGAAACATAATCCATATCACGAAACCAACTAACAGGGCAACTTCCATTGGTAATGTAAATTTATCTTCAATTTCTAACTTTTCTTTTGTAGTGTTTGTTATTCTAGCAATGCAGCGCATCCACTGTTTAATCACACACGCTTCCGCAGCTGAAAATTCATATTCCGGACGATTTTGAATCTTATGTGTGACAACTATAGATTTAGAATTATTGACTGTAACTTCAATAGAGTCCCATGCAAAATGGCAACGATAAGCCAGCTTCTTTTTCTTCACTTCAGTACAAAGGAGGCACTTGTCAAACAGGTACACTTTACTGCGGAATTTCTTTCGAGACTTATGATTGTATGCATCAAATTCACTTGACTTCAGGAAATTTCCTTGTTCGAGGATGTTAAGCTGAAATACATGTTAAAAAATTATAAATTTAATTAGAATGTTTAAGTTTGAGTTCAAAAACTATTCTCAATTTTAAATTTCCTACATTTTTATGGACAAGTACATAATCAACCAGTTCAGGTTTCTCAGTCTCACTGAGATCTCAGAGATTTCAGAAATCTGAACGTAATTCCTCAGTAAGATTCCCCATTTCTGCTGTCAATAGGCTGATACAGCTTGCTTAATTATTTTTTTTTCGCAGTTGATCAAATTATAAAAAAGAAATGGAGAGTGCTTTAACTTCTAGCGGATAAATTTTGTTCAGATTTCTCCTTCTCCTCCGTAAAGCTCACAAATGTTTGCCCAGTGAGATCTCAGAAACGTGAACTGGCTAAATCTTTGGTGGTTGTGAATAAGTAGGTGCGAGATAAGATTTTTATAACTTAATTATTATTAAGTAAAAAGTTAAATTTATTTAACAAAATTTTAGCCCTGTAACTATATACATCAGACCTTGGGTAAAATACGGTAGTTCCGATTTTTTGCTGAGTTGTTTGTGATGTTGGCATTATGAATAACCCAAGTTTTCGACCTCGAGTGCCGAACGCATCATGATGGTAAAAGAACCGTTTTTTCGGGCTTTTTTCAGTTATTGGAGATTTTAACCCTAAACGTCTAGTTTTGAATCCTAACCTCGTTTTATGATTTCCAAATGATTAAATTTTGTTTAATTTAATACAGCTAACTTTATAACAACACTACTTGTTGTTATAAAGTTAGTATAAAAAATAGTTAAATAATAAATTTAGGGTCTTTGGCATAAGATGCATACTACTTGTTATTACTAAGTAATTATTGCTATTTTTAGAACCTTTATATTTTGAAAACTATTAGGTCTACAGAGACAGATTTTGGCTCAAATTAAAGAAAAGTTTGTCAGTTTGAAATCATAGACCAAAGTTAAAATCGAAAACTAGTCATTTAGGGTTAAAATCGCCAATAACTGAAAAAAGCGCGAACAGATCGCCTTTTTTTTTATTATTTTCTACCCTCAGCAAACAATCAGAACTACCAGATTTGACGCAAGGTATAACTCTAGTTAGACGACAGATTACTGGACTATTTTGACCTCGTCTACATAATACTTTCCTAATAACTGAAAAAATACGCCAGTAAAAAATTTTGTTTTTTATAGTGAATGGCAAGGTGGTTGAAAAAAAAAACGAACGTTTAGAAATACATAAACAAGTCTTCAAATACTATATTTGTTAATTTACTCTTGCTCGTGAAATAGTTATTAATGGCTTTAATGTATTATACAAGAAAATACACGGTATCACACAATCAGTGACTGCAAAGTAGAAAATTCACATTATTTGGCAGTTTGAGAGAACTTAGGGCAAGGTTGGAATTATCTTTAATTAAAAAGTGAATTTCTATTTTTATTTATTATATTAAATTTAAATTCTTGAGATTCAATTCAACAAATTAACCTGAATTGTTTTGATCACCTGTAGATGGGTAATCTTTGACAATTTTTTTAAAATTTAGACTTTGGCATTATTATCACAGTAGTGAGTCGAGAATTATTGATTCGAGAAGCAGTGTCTTAGTGAGAGATATAATGCGAGATTTGATAAAGTGTGCAGAGTAAAAGCTTAGTGCTATATTGCTTTGCTTGACGAACGGTAAAAGTTTGATTAGATAAATAATTTTTCATTCAACCCCACAGCTACTTTGTATCCATCAATATTCTGCGGTGATAATATTTTCTGCATGCACCTTAAAATATTTTTGTGGAATACGTACTAACGCTGCCAATCGGTCTGTTTTGAACTCTCGGGCTATAAATTCATTGAGAATGCAAGTTCATATTCTTATTATTTTTTATTTTTAAGTTTTGCATAAAAACTTAAAGTGAAGAAGGTATCAAATATTTTTGCGGTAAATTATTTGGAGAAAAATAATATTTTACCTAAATTAATTAAAAGCGCGTTTTATTTTTTTTTTTTGAAAAATTATTCTTAAAGTTTACCTCATCAAGTTCTTCTATTGATTTGATTTCCTCAGACTGATTCACTACTGCGAGATGATTTATCATTCGAGTTTCTAACTTACAACAAGACGTCAGGACAGGCTTGCAATTGATTCCATTTTTAAAAAAATCCTGTAAAATTCAAATGCATGCATTAATGAATTGTAATCCAAAAATTTTAACATTTTATTTAACTTACCAGAATGAATTGCCTTAACAATAATGGATATCGTGTCAGTCTTTGAATGGGCTGCACTAGGAAGCTATCAATTCCCAGTTTGTCATTGAACTCTGTTTGTAGTGTCTGTTGGCAAAATTTTTAAAGAATATTTCACTAGAATTATTTCAAATTTTTATAAAAACCTTAAAATATTCTCGATGCTCCTGGCGCAGTGCCATCGATGTCTTTTTGTTTATGGTGAAGGTGACGTAGCAGTAGAAGCGGTTTTTCTATATATAAAACAAATACAAGATTTTTTTCTGTAGATTTGTTTACAAACAAATTTGGATATAAAATAAGAATGGAACCTCAACCTTTTATGAAGTACACAAATTTAAAAAAAATACAAAACGTACTAAACATTTTAGAAGTAGAAAAGTGGAGGCAGCATAAAAAAAAAAAAAACAAAACATTTATATTCTGAACTGAAAAAACTACTTTTAGAGAATTGACAGTACTAAAGCGCTGCCTTGAAAAAACTTGACGACCATCAAATAACGCTGAATAAAGACATTCGAAATCGAAATAAGGCTGTATCATTTCGAAGATAAAGAAGAAAACAATTCAGTCGGACTGTCCTTACCTCAGCACATTAGCTACATAAGTACGGTGGGATGACATAACGTCCGCGGATATAATGTCCATGGACATTAATTCCGAACAAACGGATATAAGGGCCATGGACATTATGTCGAGAAATAACGTCCATTCTCAAAAAGTCATTACGTCCATGGACATTATGACCAGATGAAAATGCAAATAGACATTATGTCCGTTTAAAGAAGACATACCGTCCGTTTGGGCATTAAGTCAGTTTAAAAAAGACATAATGTTCATTTGGACATTTTTTCTGTTTAAGAGTGACAAAATGTCCATTTGAACAATATTTCCCTTGATAGGAGACATTAAGTCCATTTTAAGAAGACATAAAGGACAAATAGACATTATGACCGATAAAAAAAAACCGACATATTGTCCAAACTGAAAAAAATGGACATTTTGTGTTTTTTGATTTTTTTTTGAAACAGACATAATATCCATACTGAAGCATATGCTCATATGCAGCTTGGTTTTTGTTTGAAAGAAAAACGGAAATAAATGGATAAATCTGCAAGAATAAAAGAGAAATAGATTGTTCTAAGTTGAAGTAACATTTTGAAGATGATTTTGAAACGAAGTTCATATACATAGGTGAATTTGTTGCTCGCGATTTAATAAAACATATATAAAAAAGATTTACAAATTTATAGAGAATTTTGTGATGCGTGATCACCGCGCGGGGGGGGGGGGTCGGCGTAATGTTAAAATTAATGATTGTTAATATGATTCTTTGGCCTTAATTGGAATCTAAAAATTTCAATGCTTATTACAAATAGCACAAAACTTTAAAACAAATCTAGTGATGAACGGAACACGTCAACTTCCACGAAATGGCAGTTTTGTTGATTAGGTACGCACATACAAAAATTAAATTTTCACTTCAACCTTTTCGAAATTTTTGTTGGAATTTGCTTCTGAAAAATAATATCTTGCTAAATTTAATCTCATTTTAATAAAAAGGGATTAATTATTTTCTAATTTACAAATAAACTTAAACTTTGATCAAAATTTAATTCACGAAATAAAATATTTTTTAAGCAATTAACTGCTTATACATGTTAAGTCGACATTCAACAAGTAGTACTTTTTAGTCTGCACACATGTACATTTTCTCAATGGAAGAAACAATTTTTTTTTTATCAACTATTTTTTTTATTTTGTTTTTGGTACTTCATATTTCAAAATATGTATTCTGAATATTTTGTTTTGTTTTTACTTATAAATATAATCTGGATTCCATTTCACCCTATAAAAAGAACAATCCTAAAAATATGTAGGCCTAATGTAATCATCTGGTCTTCGATAATATAATCTTTCAAAAAAAAAAAGAAATTTTAAATCTGATGCTTTTGTTGTTAGTTTACACCAATTCACCGTATAAATAGTTTAATTAAAAATATTAAGCCATCCATTAAGTAAAATCTTTCAAACTTTCTTCGTATAGTCAAATATACAAATAGAACATACACATACAGGTACAAATGTGTAGAAATAAAATTAGAATTTCATCAGAAATGGCAGAGCTTTTTTAGACAATTGATGGCAGCAAAACCTTTATTTCGTGAATAAATTTAAAAAAGCCACGTTTTACTTTTCTTAGGAAAAGTAAAAACTGCGATTTAATGAGTCATGCCATACGACTCATTAAATCGCAGTTTTTACTAGACGCTCGTAAATTATTTTAAATTGAAATTACAGAACTTTGTTTTCTGAAATGGCAAATAAAAAGATCTAAATATTCACTGACTTTGCTTTAGGCATCTCAAATGATGCCAAGATGGCTATAACTACATAATACCTAACTAAAATAGACTTTTAATTCTTTGTGTTTTTAATTTAATTTTTCATTTTAATTTCAATCTTAAAATTTTCGTAATTTTAAGATTGACAATTGAATTTAAAAAAAATTAATAAATCGAATATAATAGAGCAATGTTGAGACCAAATTTTATTAAAAACCTTCGAAAATGTGTAGTCTGGTTTGTAGAAACATTTGAATTTGGTCAAACAGAGCAATAATGAAAATTATACTAAAACGTCACTTCAAAGATAATTTTTAGGTAAGTAAAAATATAAGGGATTTCATTTTTTTTTTTTTTTGACAAAAGCACTTTATTCAACTTGGTTCTTTTCATAGACGTTATTGGTATTGCACTTAACTTTTACCACGAATAAGAAGAGAGTTTCCGGTGCAAATTATCACTTCAAAATATTTTGAAATATTGATTCAAAAATTAATATTATTTTTAAAATGGCTGATCAGTGACACAAAATTGATTTGTATATTTTTATTTCCGAATGTTTTTGTTCCAATTATTACGCGGTATAATTTGCTGTAGATGATTTCTTTTTATTTTAATATGCCATGTGTTGTCGTCTTGATTAATTTTGGTTTCGTATGCTTGCCATATACATACAATAGAAGTGATATGATGGTATTTTTTCTGTCCAATATTGTACCTGGTTTAAAAAAAACACACCTTTTGCCACTGGTCGTTTGTTCATAACTTAATGGTGAAGGTTTTTTCTTCAAAATGCAACAACTTATGCGTTGTTTTTTTTGCCTCAATTGGCTTATGTGCCTATTTCAATTTCATTCTGAAGTTTGATCACGTTAGCCCCCCAAAATTGTGACAATTGAGAAAGAAAAAGTTTGTGCTGTGAATATTTTATTTGATTTGGTGTATAATATTTTTATGTTAATATACTATAGGTACCCATGCCGATTTTGTGTATTATTCACTTAATGGAGCTGCTTTTTGAACCAGTTCGCTCGTGAACTACACTAACCTAGTATTAATAATGTGTGCTCAGCTTAATAAAAGAAAGTCAATCTCTTAAAGAATGGAAAATATTCCAAAATATAAGGCATTTTCCCACAAACAATTTCACCAACACATTATAAATAATTTATCATCAATTGAATGAGAAAGTTATTAAAATCATTGGGATTCGTCTTCTGTGTTCCCATGTTTGTTTGCTTTTATTAAGTATAGCATTTTACCACTTCCATTTTGATGATTTAGAGATTAAATTTTTAGTGTATAGGATTTATTTATTGTTTACATTTCAAGGGCTTTTAATTTACACAAATATTACATATATTATTCAGACTCTGTGAAAAAGTGTATGTGTGCAGACTAAATAATACTCTAGTTTGTGTCGTTAAGATTAGCTAGTTAAAGTACACATTTGTATAATACTGAAACAAATTGATGGTTAAATCAACAGAGTACACAAATTTGGTTGATATTCAACCGATAATATCTTCAAAGCATCCGAGATGTGATCTTTTTTTTTTTTATTGAAATTTACCAAGATTCTGTCTTGGCGATCTAGATCATCATAGCACAAATTATAAATTTAATAAAAGTGTAGTAGCTTCTATCTTCTATCTAATGTTTTTTTATATAAATAAAAATAAAATTAGAAAATTATTTTTTTTTCTTAGGTACCTATATTTTTTGGATTGCACAACATACAATTGTATACATTTTAAAGCTACGCGTTCCGCATTTTGTTCATCCCTTTTCGGGCTTTATTTATTGACTTCATTTTCATTGACTTGAAAAAACCTGCAGATGGATGAACAAAATCCGAAACGCGTAGCTTAAAAATTTATGAGCTAGTATGTTGTGTAAACTAAAAAAATATTTAAAAAAATATAACAAATTGTAAAAAAAAATTAAAAAAAGAGGCTGGGTGTGGCCAACACAGGTAACCTTCTATTATTGCCCGTAGAAAAAGGACATCCGAACGACATCCATGTTATACAAAAATTCCTAAATCAAAATCTTAAAAGACCTTATTAGGTGTTCAACCAAAGTTGTGGCGTATTATACTTTTTAATTATTTTAGTTGTATTTTTGCATATTTTTTCCTTTAAAAAAAAAAAGTGTCATTTTACTTTCTTTTTTTTTTAAATCGTGTCAGGAATCAATAATAAATTAGATTTAATAATAAAACTTGCACGAAGTCAATATCATTGTTTGTTCTCAAAATATTAGAACGGAAAACCATTTTTTAACTAATTTTTGCGTGTCTTTTGATTAAAAAAAATGTGTCAGTTTATTTTTTTTAATTCTTTTCAATTCTTCATTACTTGATTATGTGTAGAGTAAAATTAAGCTGAGATCGACGGCATTTCTTGCTCTCGAGATATTCGAAACGAATGATATTTTACAACTTTTTTTTTAAAATAACTGTAGTAAGAAAACCGCTAATTGAATTTTTTTAAAACCCTTTCTGCACTTTATAATGTGATTATCTGTAAAGTAAAATTTATTTGAGGGCAATATCTCTATTCGTTCTCGAGATACGGTGAACCAAAAAATGTATCACGTACTTAAAGAACGTACGTACACACATACATGCAGACATCTCTCTAAAAACGAAGGGATTCGGATTCCTGGGACCTCGAACGTGGAGATTACCGTTTCGGAATCACTATATATTCCATTATCAGGTTTAATTTTTGTTTTAATTTAATTTTTGAAAAACAAATTTTTTTTACTCTAACTCTTTTATTTTTATTGAACAATAATGGCTGTTTTGTTTGAGATTATTTATTTCAATTATTTAAATGATAAAAGAGTACAGCACGTCAATGAGGTGTTTTTCGAAAGATGTTCTGAAATAAGTTACTTCATACTCTGCAACATACATACATAATATATATATATATCTATCCTATATACATATATGTATATCGCAATGGGTTAATAGTTTTCTTTTTTTATTAAAAATCATAAAAACCAACACTTTAACAAAATGTTTAAGGATTTACCAGCATACTTAAACTAATCACTGGGACTGGGTATTATGCACAAGTGGATCGCATGACCATGCTTTTGTGGTTAACAACTTTAATGTAGCTACATTATTTGAACGAAAAAATGTTAAAAGTCAAAAGTCCTAAAAAAAATTGCATGAACTTTTCAAGTGGCCTATTATACCGTTTATCGAAACTGAATTAAAATTCTGAATCATTTCTTTTTTTAGAAACAGTTCTAAGCATTGTTTTTAAAAAAAAATGTTTGGACTTTGATAAAATAATTTTTATCTTATCTTCATTCTATTTAAAAGAAAATTACTATACCTACTGGCATAACTTATTGTAAAAAATATACAATAATAAGTTTTCGATTGTTGTTTCTTTATTTTACATAAATTGATATTCTTTTATTATATTATTACCTACACAACAATTTAAAAAAATAACAATCGTAAATAAAATGAATCTATACCTACAATTTTCGAAAAGTTTATCGGAAACAGACGTTTCAAAGAGAAGATCAATCTGAGGTTTGCAAATTAAAAATTCGATACAATTTCAAAACATGTATTATTTAAAATCTTTATTGTTTATTTTCAGATTTTCAATTTAAGTAGCCTTCTTGAAAGAAGTACCAAAAATTATTACATTTTCACCAGCTTTATGTACGATTACGCTGGCTGGGATAAATTCATATAACATTTACAACTGCATGCATCGTAAAAGTGCGTAATGAAATATAGAGCGGAATGGTTTTTTCAACTTTTACCATGTCATTATGTTTTAGTGGCCCATTCGGAAGTTTACATAAACACAAATTATTTAAAAAAAAGAAAGCATCTACAATTTTCAATTGATTATTAATCAATCGATATACGATAACTCAATTTGCTCAAAAGCACTTTAAAATTTATAACCCCATTAAAAAATTTACATATTTTTATTTTTTCCAAAGGCGTTCTAAATCTTTGAAAAACGTGAAGAATTTGTAGCTGTGAAATTCA
The DNA here is from genome assembly GCA_951394125.1 of Epistrophe eligans. Classification (NCBI taxonomy): domain Eukaryota; kingdom Metazoa; phylum Arthropoda; class Insecta; order Diptera; family Syrphidae; genus Epistrophe; species Epistrophe eligans. The sequence continues at coordinate 57,330,522 of OX596030.1, forward strand.
GATTACCTACAAAAAATTATTTTTGTGGAATTAAAAAATTAAAATTATTAAAAAGAAATATTTTTTTTAAGAAAGGACAACTACGAGGGGAAATGGTTACGCTCAAGTCTCGTTTTCTGGTTGTATTGTGAATCAAGCCTGAATGATATTATTATACAATATAATTTTCTGTCAAATCCGAAAGGCCTAGGCGAGAGGCACTTTTTATTCATGACAAGAGACAGTCTTGACAGTGGTGGTTTGGATTTGATCCCCATAATGGATTAATTGTTTCAATAGAAAACGTAATCTTCCACTCTTTCTCTTTAATCTGAAGAAATTTATTTGTTTTGTAGAAATATAATACTGAAAATGTAATTACCGTTCCTTGTTTTTTCAATTAAATTTATTATTTTCCACTTAAATAGTTACATTAGTGAATAAAAATATTTTCAGAGAAGTTTGAATCAAATAGTTGCTTGATTAAATTTGGCAAGTCAAAATACTTGCTTTTGAATTGTTTAATCGAAATTGAATGTGGTCCGCGGATTGCGTATTATTTTTGAATTCCAAAGATTTCCCGTCAATTTTTTTTAGTTTTATGACACTTAGCCAGTTCAAGTTTTTTAGATCTCACTGAGGAGAAGGAGAAACCTGAACAAGATTTCCCCGGTAAAAGTCAAAAGCACTCTATATATCTTTTTTTTATAATTTTAACAACTCCGACAATAATAATAATTGGCAAATTTAAATTAAAAATATGAGTTATTTTGTTCATAATTTTGTTATTTATTTAATTCATATAATTACAGACGAAATGCACAAAAATACATTAGTTTATGGAAAAGGGAAATTCATCAATGAAATGTCAAAAAAAACAGCTGGTGAACACGAGCAACCCTGAGTTTTTTGTCATTTGATTGACATTCCCCAAGTCTACCTGGTAGGCAGTGAAAATCGAATAAGCCCATTTTTGTAATATAAACCATAAAAGTAAAATACTTCAAACCCCTTTTTTTCTTTTGTTTTCTTTTTTTCTGTTTGTCTAATTATGAATTTGAGAACATTTTTTATATTTTTAAAAGATTGATTTTTTTTTCTCTTAACATAATTTTAAAAATTTTAAAAAATTGATAATATACTTGTGACCACCGGAACTTAACTTAAGGAGAAGACCAAAATTACATAGGGTGAATCGTTACCTTTTTAAATATATACCTAAATAGTATGTAGTAGTAAACTAAAAACGTGGAAATTTCTGTAGCACATTACGTTGTGCTGTTACGCGTTACGATACGTTGAATATATAATGGTTACGTTCAATATTGGGTACGTTCCTTCGTACCTCAAACTACATTGGGTTAGATTCTTCGTAAGCTCAAACTAAATCGAAAGGTCGAGTTGGGTTTGGGTTGAAATTTGGTTTACAGTTCGAACTCGCTGCGTTCTGTGATGTAAAACCAGCACATGAATATTTAATTTGATGATTACACATCTTAACCGTGAGTCCCGGCACTCACACTTTTTTGTATAACACATTTTCCTCAAACTAATAATAATAAACAATTCTGATCTCAGTTTGAAGTTCTCTTTTCCCCCAAGAATGCAGTTGTCACTTTGAACAAAATCAAAGCTCTACTATAAAAAATTCTCTCTGTTTGACTCAGTTTTTAATGATCTGCTCTTTATTTTGAAAAGATTTGTTCTCCCACATCATGGCAGCCTATAAGAAATCCCATAAGAATTGATTAAATTTTGTTTCAAATTTTATTACGATTTTATTTGAAGTTCTTTTTATTTGTCAAGATATATCTAATATTATAGTAGTCCATAATCCACACAAAAATTTGTTGAATCAAATTTGCGGTGTAACTATGTAGGCACGTTTAATAGTGCTTTTTCCGCATCGTTGAGCTTAACTTTAATACTATTTTAGAAAGCATCTTGATCTTTGTATTACATTTTACAATTAAAGCCTACGATAAAAAAAAAATCATAACTTTAAGTTTTTTTATTAACAGTCAAGAGTACGAATAAGCTGAGCTTTTATTATCTTCCAATGACTTTTAGTACGTGCTTCTGGCATAATCGTGAATATTGGTTGCCGTTACGTTTGTAGGTCACGAATCAGCCAGCATTAATCACGAGTTTGAATATGCTAACTTAACTTGTCAAATGCACTACAGACATTCAACGAGAAAATATGTAAGCGACTCCAACTTGATGGAATTTCAATAACCCTATTCTCCATACAAAGCTGTATTAAAATGATAACAAACTCAAGGTTTTATTAAAACCAAAAATTAAGATGATAAACTCGACCTCGGCATCGACATGTTGATTAAAACTTGGAGAGGAAAAAAGATTGTTTTTTTCTTAATTTTTTTTTATTGACTTAACGCTTTTTATAACAGAATCTGTAGTGCCCACTGTTCTAAGTAGGTAGGGTTTATCTTTAAGTAATAAGTATTTTTTTTAGAAACACTGTTACTAAAAAAACGCAATAATTAGAATGACTGTCAAGTTAGCGAAGCAACATTCACGGATCGAAAATTGGTTAGTTGGATAAGTTTCTGTTAATTATTTGTGATAATTTCGAATTTGTTATTTGATGTTTGCTATATTTTTTTGCTGCTTTGCTGCTAAGTTTATATTGAAGTTAAAATCATCCCCTGGAAAAGAGGTTAAAACTTGTTATAATTATAATGAATGTTTTATTGCTTAATAATTTGCCTTTTATTAATTGTGCAATGTTTTCTATATTTTTTTCTAAACAAAAAAAAAAACATTTCACGATTTAAAACTATCTATCACAACTTATTAAGGACTGGCTAACGGCAAATTACTAAGCAATATACTATTCACTATAAGAAGTGCCGCATATCGAGGGGTACTTCGCTAACTTGCTATCAATTGAGCAAATATCAAAAAAAAACATATACAAAAATTGCACAATAAATTCGAAATTATCACAAATAACTAAAAACTTATTAATAGAAGTTTAATGCAGAAATTTAAAAATCAAAATAAATGTTTGTAGATATAATAGAGTTACAGTTAATCAACATTATTAAAAAAAAAAAAGAGTTTACAAAAAGGTAGCGTACACCAACATTAATTATAAGATATTTCCTTTTTATTTTTTTATTTTTCAGATGAGTAAAATCTACCATGCATTTTTTCAACCAATTATTATTTTTTATTTATATGTATAACTTTTATATGGAAACAAACTACACTGGACGTCCAGTATAACAAATGCCGATATAACGAACGTCCAGTATAACGAATCACCATTTGAAGTCCATTGATATCTCTATATAACGAATATCGAATAATTTTACTATTCTATATAACGAATGCTGTTCAATTTTAATTTCAATGAACAGGACCAAAACAGAACATGCGACGGGTCCTTTATTTTCCACAGTTTTGTTTTTGCGTTTACCGTTTGCCTGCACCACAAAACGGTAAAAGTAATCTGTTGTTTTTGTATCCGTAAACATTATGTTTCCTTTTTATTTGTTCGAAAAAACTGTTTTGATTTAACGAATTTTTCGATATAACGAATTGGCTGGACAGTGGACATTATATCTTTCGTTATACTGGACGTCCAATTTAAATATACATTATATTTAAAAAAAAGTGGAATTGCAGAATTAAGTAAAAGAGTGACTTAAAGACCTGGTAACTTTCATTCTTATTAATATGAATTTCAAAAGTTTGCGGAAAATATACAACCATTGCATCATTGTAAAAATAGTAATAGTAAAATGGTAAAATCAAATTTAAATAAAATGTTTGAGTTACTTTTTCGATTTTACACTACTACTGTGCTCCTGCTTTTGTTTCAGCTTATAGTGAATCACAATGTAATCGAAAAATGGAATTAGATGACCCACGATAATAGACCGTGAACGAAAAGTGAAACTTAAGCGCGCGGTCTTATTTCATTTCACTATTGTGGCCATTATATCATTTTTAAAATGAATTGAGAATGCCAAACAAAATTATTCGCGACCTAATTCCTTGCGTCTAATTTCCATCCACATTCTGTTCAATTGAAAACATACGACTCATTTCCTATGAACTTGTCCCTTATCTAAGAAAATTAAATAAATTAGGTAGGTACTCACATCAAAATGTTCCGAAAACTCATCAAACAATGTTTTTAAATCCCTTTGATTCCGTTGCATCATAGGCAATATAAATTTTTCATGGAGATTTAAAATGTGCTCAATTTGTCCCAAAAGTTCAGTTTTTGTTCCCTTCAGAGTATCTGGCAGATCGTCGCGAACATATATATCACCATAGTTTTGTAAACCTCGTTTTAGATTGGCGATGTAGTTGACTTCAGTTTGCACCAGTTCGTCAATAATAAAACTTATCTTCTTGGAAGCATAAATCTCTGACTGATCGCAAGGAAAAAGATTATCCAACGAGAGACGATCCTCATCCTCGTGGCTGGAAATGGATGATTTTATTGTTTTTGGGTACAATAATATTTAGAAATTTCAAAGCAGATCTATTGAAGATAATATCGTGCATTTCTTACTATTCGTCATGACAGTTTGCATCTGTAGGACTTGGCGGCACCAATGTAGATAACGAGTTTTCCAAAGGTTTCCTAAAAAACAAACACAACTAGATATCACATATTGATAATATTTATTTTGCATAATGTAGCTACACATAATATTTATCTAATCAAATCACTGATTGAATTAGATTTCATTTGCGAATATGACATCAAGCACTTTTTTAATCACACATTTAAATGGCAAACAATTTTGTATTCTTATTTCAAACAAGCAAAAAATAAACATTGTGAAACGCGAAAATCGAGCATCGTGAACGATTAAGTGAAGTAATTAGTTGTGACAGCACATTCCACATTAACAAAAAAAACATTTGTCGAATAAAAGTTGAAAATAATCATAACGTACTCCAATAAATCAATTCGGTGTTGATCTTTTTTAGCCACTATCGTCACACAAAAAGATACCACAGAAAATATTATACAAGAACAGATGTCGAAGCATGAGAGATAGATGATGTCGAATAACATTATTTCGAGACGTTAAGAATATAAACTTTAATTTATTAAATGAACTTGAAAAAAAATGTCAACAACAAGAAATTATAATATTCCGACTCAGACTGTCGAATACACAGAGGCGAGGGATCACATTCCGTTCTGTTGGAATCATTTTTAACACAATGTCGTTAAAATTTAAGCAGACCCCGAGTGAGAATGACCAATTAAAGCTTTTCTAACTAAACTTATGCGATAAGATCACTACAAGGATGTGAATTCAATACATAAGTAGTAAAAAGTTCAAAGCATTAATGAACCCATTGTTCGCTTCGTTTTTTAATTTTGTTATGTACGGGGGAGTAAAATGTTGCTTTTTTGAAACCATAATCCATATGATTTGTTTATTGTTGATGCATTTGGCGGTACAAAAAACCATTGTTAAAATGTAAACAAATTATAATTATTTTGTTTGAAAAGATACTGAAAAATTAGCATCACTGTTCGCACCAAAGTACCTAGTTGAGACTTTACTGACTGTGAGTGTGCTATAATTTATGGGAACATAAGAGAACATGGTGAAGGTGATGGTTATATGTTTTGATTTCGAACGAGCTTTCCTCAAATACACTCTTTTGGTTGTGTTAAAGTGTTTGTTTATATTGGCTATGACATAATTTGAATTACGCTGCGGCAGTAGGCTTAGTGTTTGTTTGAGAGTGACACAGCGTGATCAATTATTTGTATGGTGGGAATAAATTTGGGAAAAATAAGAACACAAGTTAGTTATTGAATTTTACTTTCATCATTCTTTTATAGTATTAGAAGAAGGTAGTATGTGTATCCTAAGAGCTGGTGAACTTTTGTAAAGATAACTTCATCTATAAAATTTATCTTTTTCATTGGTTGGAGGTTTGCGGGAATTGTAAGGCTTTTGAGCAGCTCCACAGTTTGAAAATATAAATTGCCACTTTTATTGCTACGAGTATTGCCTTGCGTTGAAATAGATCAATGGAACAACAGACGCTTTGGCAATGACGCGATAAATGATTGCAGAAGCAATAAATATATTGTTTTACCTTTTTTTTTTTTAAATGTGAAAAAAAAGAAAAGAAACATTATTAAACATGACTGAATGTTAATGGAAATATAGTAAAAACAACATAGGTACAAAAGACAAATAGTATTGGAAGTTAGTCAACATATAACTGTTTTTTTGAAACAAAATATAAGATGGCTGATTTTGTTCATACCTAAAAGAGGACTATAAGAAAAGCATAAGTTCCCGCATGACCTTGGCGAACTCCTCTATTTAGGAAAACATGAATTAAAACATGAATATTATATTGCGAAAGCTTGGCAGCCCAAATCCGAGCATGTTATCACACAAAAACCCCTTTAAAATTCAAAAATATATATTCGAAACTATTGGTTTTAGCGGGAAACTTGTCAAAACAAAAGTTGTTCGAAAAGAAATCATCTTTTATTTCAATATGCATTTTTTCCGCGCCGGCAATATTTTTAATGTTTTAACTTTTTAATTTTTATTTGTTTTAAATCCTCACGTTTCCTCGTTTTCGAGTAAATTCACCATAAAAATTGTAGATCGTGGAATTTCGAACATTCTGGTCCAAAGGACTGCAATATCTCAATACTCCTAATAAAAGGAGAATCAAATTATTTCCAAATTTGATATTTTTTTGTACATATACGTATATAATATATGTAGGTACATTAAACAAACACATATATTGTAGGTATGTGTATATAGGTTCTATAAATCAATACTTAAAACAATAGTTATTCAAATAAATTCAAACTAACAACTTAGTATGCAAATTTATGGATACAAATTGTATCACCGATGGAAAAAAAATGTAATGATTTTTTGACAGTGACATTAGTAACCATAGTATATAAAATAATCACAAATTTCTAATTTTATATTGTTAGGTAATTGGTTCGAGGTTTATTTTATTTAAGATATTTTTGAATAGCTTTAATTTAAAACGGATAGATTTACGATAGAAAACATCTTAACCAGTTTTCTAGAACGTTCAATTTTCTACAGTAAAAAAATATATGTACATTATTAGTTTAAAGGCTTGTTATGAGTTCCAAATATACACAGGTGGTTTTCCTATACAAATCATATGATAAACCGAAACATGCGATAAGGCAATTCTTAACATCAATATTCAAATGTTCAATGCTTACATTTGTATATATTCTTTAACTTAGTTAAACTTTTGACCAAATTTAAACGGTTAAAAGGGATCAAACATGGTAATACGATGAAAGAAAAAATTAAAATGTAAGTGCTAAGTTTCTGTTTTCTGCCGAGCCTAAGAAAAATTAAAAATAAAAGACTACTAAACTTTTTGTTAAAAGTTAAAAGGGAAAAAATTTAATTCTTTCATTATTCATTATAATAGCATACCTACATACATATGTAAAGTTTTTCGGGAAAATCTGATTTGAGCTTAGCCGCCATCTTGGATTGAACCAATAATATATTCGATCGTTTTTAACTTTTGACAAAATAGTCAAGGCTTAACTGGAAGTAAATTTAGTTGTATTTAACTTTAGCAAATTTTTCTCAATTTATGCTTGTTTCAAATAAAAAAATTATAATACCTAATATCATTTAAAGAAAAATTCAATTCAATAATTTTTGTATTAAAATAAAAGAAAATTTAAAATGGTTAAAAAAAGAACTTTCAAAAAAAAATCTCAATTTTTGAAAAATGTTTAAATCAAAATCAATTCATAAAAGGTAAAAGGATGAGAATTCAGATTTGAGAAGGATGATAATTGATGAAGGAGAAGAAGCCGTAGTACTGCAAGCCGAAAACCAGTGAGCCAAAAAAATTTAAAATATGCTAAGTATGGTTTGCAGGACAACGACTGACAAATCTTTCATCAGCGAAGGCATCTGCAAACCTCGGAAAATGAAGAAAAAAAATATAGGTAATAAAACCCTGTTGGAAGGACCTTCGAAGACGCCTGTCGCATCATCGGGACTCGTCCAAACATTGCTTTAAATGCCAAGTGTGTACTAAAGCATCCGGCCATTTTGATTACCTATTGTACGGATAATTAAAGACTCGGACTACTTCAGCACACACTTTTCTAAATATATATTTATCTATATTAAATGGTTGCATCTTTCTTGTTGCAACGCGGTACCAAAAGTGCTTTCAATCAGTAACCGGGACTCACAAGAAAGTTACAACCAAAATCGATTGTTAAATATCAAGCAAAAAATCTAAAAAAAAATGAAAATGAAAAAAAAAAAATAAAAATTGAAAGAAAATGAATGAAAAAGTTATTTAAAAAAAAACTGGTTTAGCTCAAAAATTCAAGCCTCACTATCTTGAGATAATTACTTAATATCTTAAGATAGTGGGCTCCACGTTGAGGGCGCCATTTTTAACCAACTTTCTTTGCCTTTTGGTCCAGGCTGGCGAATATTGAACCCCTAGCTCAGCGTTGTCGTGGTTCTTGGACCGGAAGCAGATTACAAAAAAAAATCTTTAAATTTGCCAGCTTTGCATCTAGGTGTCATGATGCGCGAGACATCTCCTCTACCCTCCCTTCCTGGTTGTATCCCTCGCTAGACCAACCCCTTTACAAGGCTTCCCTCCTTCTTACATTATCTTCCTTTTCAACTCTTCCTTCTGATCCTTTTTAAAAAAGTTTTATTCCAGTTTCATAATTGGTATATGTCTTCAAATAATTTTACCAATTTTCTTCATTTAATTGTAAGAAAAAATGTATTATATTTTTTATAATTCTATATGCGTATGTAATTTTACAAATGTGATAAATACATTTTTTTTGTTTAAAATTAAGTGTAAATTGTTTTCTCAGTTGGCAACCCTGTGACGGTTATCAAAAGAAATTTCAATTAACACGTATTAAAACGTCTTCGATTTATTAAGCAAAATTATGGGATTTTACTTCATCTTTTTTCTATTTTTATCACTCGCTTAATTCAATGGCCCCGTTCTTGGTGTATATATATGTATATATATATATATGTATTTTTCAGAATAGGAGGCGGTGATTTTCATCAACCGCCTTTATATTTCCTATAAAAAAATTCGTTTTAAATTAAAAATCTTAGCACACACAAAGGAATATGAATATACATATGTATATATAAGCACTTAGCTTAGCTGAGCTTAGCCTTTACCTGAGGATTTTTGGTATCCCAATTCTCGTATTTGAGACGCTTCGCACTTATATTTTTCTAAAGCACAACAATATTTTTTTGATTTTTAAAATTTTTATTTTTAGTGCTATCACTACTTTTTGTAAAAAAAGAAATTTTAAAATATTTGCTTTGTAAATGACTTTCTCAGCGGAGGCTATAAAGCTTACGTCTAGCTTCAACTAGCGAACTTTTTCTTTGTGTGGAGGGATTTCTTTTTTCTTCTCGCTGTCGCTAACCAACATTGGAAATTCCGCAAAGCTTCACAACTATGCATTTCTCTATTTTTCCAGGATCATTGACATCATTAGTGAAAACCTTCACTCTCTAGTCAAAATATACCATCTTCTATTCGACTTGATCTTCTCTTAAAAGCTGCATCGAAACTTTCCGCAACATTCCGACAGCGACAGTTCGAACATATCCCTAAAACCAGATCGTAAGAAATCTATTACCTTTCTTTTATTTTTTGTTTGGGTTTCCCCCTGGAATTTGACAGATTACCTTTTCATTTCCAATTATTATAATCTGTATATGTTTTTTGTGCCGAGCCGGCCATAAACTTTAAATTTATATTACTCGCGGGGTGCATTGATTAAAATATCGGTTACAAGACCTTGTAAAAATAAGCTTAGTAAAATATTTTCTGCAAAAAAGTCAATTTATTGAAAATCATAAAAAGAAAAAGTGTCGAAATGCATACCTGCCCTTATATGAAGTTTAATTCGGCAATGTTTATATTTTCCTCAAAGCATTTCGTTGCAGAAAAAAGATTTAGAAAACATTTTAGCTTAATAAATTTTAACAGCTTGTTTTAATGTGGCCTTACTTGTTATTTTTAAATCTTTAATCCAACACCATAAAATGATTTTCCCCTTAATAAATTTCTTCTGAATTGATAACTTTAAAAGCTAAAATAGTAGTCCTCTAGACTTGCAATCTTTCTGATAAATCCTACATATAACAGCTACAATAAATCAAATACTTAAATGGAACAGGAGAATTTATTGAATAGTTGCGTATCCAAAATAATGTAATGGAGAAGAGAAATGCATTACTAATATAAGTAGTGTCCAAATCAAGGCTTTAAAACTGTATTTATATATGTAAGTCCCAAATAAAATATGTATGTAAATCGCAAGTACCTTATGTTTAACTAAATCAGTTAAAACTTAAAACGATGGGAATACGGAATAAATCCCAGATATGTCGTTTGTACTTAGGGTTCCCAACCGTACTATTATATATAGTATTGTACTATATTTCGGGTCTCTGTACTATATACTGCTGAAGAAATATATAGTACGAAAAAGTACTATATTTCAGTTTGATTTATCAATCATTTTGCAAAATGTTAACAAATATCAAACACACTTTGATTGCACCTTAAGGTTCCATTTTATACATGTATCCGAATGAGACTAAGTCTTGCTGTCAAACGTCTATAGTTTTTGAATGTTTTAAAAATAAAAGCTTGTTTCAAATATGGAAAGTGGAAGCGACAGTGGAAGTTCGTTAAACTCCAGTTGTAAATAAACACCTAAAAAACGAAAGGTACAAAAAAGTCTACAAAGACTACTACAAGACTACAACGCAATATTTATCTACAATTGAAAAAAGTGGAATTGGCCAGGTTTTCCAACCTTCTTTGTCGGTTTTTGTATGAATTGTCTCAATTCAAATCAATTGTTGACTGATTTTAATACTAAACGAAATTTTTACGAGAATAAAAAATATGAATGAGTTTAGCGACAGAAAAACAGACCAAAAAATTTAAAAAAATCCGAAAACAACTTACCAAATGTAATTTCTTTTCTACTCTCTATTCCTGCCACTTCTGCATTTACAGAAAGAATTTTTTTCAATTATGAATTCTAAATGGCGAGAAAAAACAAGCATCTCACTAATCAAAAATTAACTTTTAATCTACATAAATTTGAAAATTGATTGCGTTAAAGCCTATGACACATTTATTTTAAATACAAAATTGTTAAACGATGCTAAAAGCACAAAAAAATATAGATTTTATAAAAATAAATAATTACAAATAATATGTTTGGCCTTTTTTTAACCTTTTTATAAAATACTATATATTTTTGAAGAGTACTATATTTTTTATAGCTAATAGTGAAAAATACTATAATTGGTCGAAAAAAAGTTGGGAACCCTATTTGTACTATTTCTATGCACTTATGTATTTAAAGTGCGCGCTATATGGTATTAATCGACAATATATAATTAATTAACATTTTGGCTAAATCTGAATGCAATGGTGTTCATGAATAGCTAACTTTATTTGATGTTATGGTGTAATATTTTCTTACCGTGAATGGGCTTGGTAGTCTTAGCAACATTATGTATAAATAAAATGTTATAAAATACAAACCAAACAACATTTTTACAAACAATGGCCTTTCATTTTTATTAACAAATTAATTCTTAATATAAAAACAATGTTAATAGAAAAAATAAATTAATACATTTGGTAAATTGAAAACCGATCAAGCTTCAAACTCTCAAAATCGAAAAATTATCACATTGCCCTTTTCCTATGCAGCATACCAATTTGACTTTTTGTCTTCATCTATGGTTTCATCAAGGGGCTTAGGCAGGGACCACATGTTTCCAATTCCACTATCTGAACTAAAACGATTTGAATTTCTAAATTGTGATAAGCTCGGTGGTCGACGGTGAGCATGGTCATTCTCTTTTGAATATTTTTCCCTCAATTTTCTTCGTTCCTCTATTGCAAATGAACTTATCATTTCTGTTATTAAATCGAGCCATTGCTCACACTGAACTGGATCTGCACTAAAATCACACTCCTGTGTTTTTCGCTTTTGGTAAAAGAGAGTAAACGTCTTCTTATTTGTTACTATTCCAATTCTTTCACAGGGATAACAACCACGGAATATCAATCGTTTGTCTTTTATTTCAGTGTAAATAAGGCACTTTTCAAAAATGAATACCTTCGATCGATAGGCTCGTTTCAAAGTGTGATCGAAAACTAAAAATTCACTGACTTTCCGGAACTTTCCCTGATAAGTTACATTAAACTAAGAAATACCAAAAAAAAAAATACAATAAGAAAATAATATTAAATAAATTGTTTAATGCGCTTACATCATTCGATTCAACAATATCGTTTATAACTTCTGATTCGTTTGTCATTGTTAGCAAGGTGCGCATTTTTTTATCCAAGCGACAACAAGATTCGATGATAGATTTTAAATAGGAGTTACGATGTTTGAAGAGCGCCTGTAATGCAATTTTTTTAATTCAAGTACATAATTATGTGTCTTTTGTTTATTACCGTTACAAATTGCTGAAGAAGAAGCGGGTATCTGGCCATTCTTTGAATAGGTTGTACTAGGAAGCTGTTGACACCCAATTTGTCATTAAGTTCAGACTGCAGGTGCTATATTTAAAAAAAAATGACAAAAAACAGTTCAAATTATAATTTATTTATATTTATATTTTATAATAATATGTAAAAGATAATTGTGGACGCCACAGTTCATGGAGAACCATGGGCCTATTAGCTTAGAACTCTAAACCGTTACATATAAACGTCTTTGTTACATTTAGGTTCCAAAATTTGTTTATTCTTTGATTATTTTTTGTTTATATTTATTATGATTGGAACGGGAAATAATCGAGTTCTTTCTTAGACGAGTTAAAAGATTAGCGAACTAATATGGAGGTCAGCAACAACGTCACAGTTGCTAGTCCTTCAGCCTTCAGCTGCATTTTGGGCACATACAAATTAGCAATACGAAACATTTTCACAGCTGTTGCATCTCCAGCTCCAGTTCCAATTGCATTATTCTATTGTGTTCTGGCAGTAAGTCTTAAAAAATCGACAAAAGCTCCAAACAGAAAAACAAGTGCCATCAACACAAGTTCGTAAACTATACTGCACCTGATCCACTATCGAACTTCTTAAATATAAATCTCTCGAAGCTAGAGGAACAGGTTATTTAATCTCGATCCAAACGTCTTACAAAAAATACAAGTTTAAAACTCTTATGCATAATGCCAACGGATTATTGAGTTTGGGGAATTAGAAATATTTATGCACGAAAAAGATATTGAAAAAATGATTGATAGATATCATTATTGCATATCAAAATCAAATGAAATTCTATGAACAGAGGATTCCTGGACGAGCATGTTATTCATCCGTCACGCAAAGTAAGAGGCGGACCATCATTATATGTAAAAGAGTGTATCAAACACCTATAGGCCTAAAAATAGATGTTGAATCAATGCATTTAATCATTGTCCCGGTTAGAACGGTTTGCGAGAGAGCATAGAAAACGTTTATATTAAATCTGTTGTTGTTGTTGAGCAGCACGTTTAAATGATAAAACTTTACGGGCGGGACTTGGGTTTCCACCTGTACAAGGTGCAACTGACCCAGGAGCTTATGAATGACCATAAAAAACGCTGTTTGGCTGAGGTTCGGATTTTTGTCCAAAAAATCATGTTAATAATATAAATTGCTATATATGGGACGACAAAAAGTTACTGTTTGGTGCCGTTTTCGGGACAGCGATATACCTACTTCTTAGAACACGATTCGACATTACTAAATATATGGACGTGGACATGTAGTTTCGGTAGGACTGCTGCGCTACGTGTCACTTTGCGAAGGCCACAATGGACATTGTCCATTAACAACTTGAGATTAAGGTCGTCTCTGGCAGAGGTGACGTGAATAGACTACCAAAATCGATTTTATCCCGTTAGACTTTTTCAGGCATATGCAAATAAGCCGAGAATGACCTATACTTTCAAAGTGAACATAACCCAAGCCATCGATCAAATTTAGCCCGATCTATCCTAATGACTTCTAACGTTCTGACCTGGTGCGGTAAACGGTGAACCGCTTTTAAAAATCGCAGAATAGGAAGGTACTATCACCGGAAGTTTCCTGCATCACGTTATTTAACTTCGTAAAAACTAAGCTTTATTTTCATATAAGAGAATTACCTTAAAGTATTCCCTGTGTAGTTCACACAACTTCATTGATCTTTTCTTATTCATCGTAAATAGGACATACCCATAAAAACAGTTTTCCTTCATAAAACAAAAATTATTAATATAAAGTCAAGTTTTGTTCAATAATCAATATTATTTAGTCACCAACATCAACAAAAGTTGAAAACTCATCAAACAGTCTTTTAAGATCATCTTTATTCCTCAGCAACATGGGTAGAAACTCATCCCGATGGAACTCAGCAATTTGCTCAACATTTCCAATCAAAACATACTTTTTTCCTCTCAATCCTGGTGGAAGATCCTTTCTTGAAAAAATGTTACCATAATTACTGATACCCATGAATAAGTTCTCCACATATGATTCTTCTGTTTTGATCAGTTCATCTAAGATAGGTTGAATTGTTTTGTCATATTTTTCTCGAAGAATCGCTTCTTCGTTTTCTCCGTCTCTGAAATAAAAAATTAATATTGAGATAAGAACTTAAATATATTTAATACATTTTTTTACATACACAGGGCTGTCGCAACGATAAGAATGGAACTTATTTACTACCGTTTGATCAGATTGTGCAATGATTTCAGTCTTTCTTCTTGGCTCCGATCTATAATTTCTGAAAGGAAAAATCAAAAAACTTCTTTTTGAAAATTCGTACATAATTATAAAATTGAAAAAAAACTTTTAAAAAGTTTGTAGCAAATTTTACAAGCACGACAGTTAGTGGGTTTAATTTTTACTAATGCATTCTCATCAAACTTGACATATAATCTTTATTCAAACTTAAAACTAAAGGTTCTAATCATATATAGAAAGCGCGATCTAAAAAGAAATTTTTTTCAGATTTACCCACTGCTGTAAGATCCTAGGCTCTGCATGGTGCATCTACAGTGTTTTGACTGTAATACCAGCTCGTTTTAAGTTATTGCTTTGTGAAAACTTTATTTGACTGTACTATAAGGTGTAAAAGCAAATTAAAACAGAAAATTAGACATAAGCCAGAGTTTACCGGGCAGTTGACGAACGAGTTACTAAAGTTTTTGTATTTGGTAAAACAATTTGAGAGCATTGTACCTCGCTTAAAGTCAGATAGAGTTAGATTTATATTTCAGATTCAACATAGGAACATTTCTGCAAAAAATACATGAAAGCATTCATAGGAAAAGTTTTAGATTCGTAAAAAAATAGAAACAGAGATTTCAATAAAATATGATATTCATCGAAAAAAGTAGTTCCCGCGCAATTCTATTTGTCTGTATGACAGTTTGTACTTCGCCTAAACTACTAGCTCCTAAAACAACGGTACCTATACCTGCAATACTACCGTTGTGAAAGAGGCAATTTTGTATGCATGTTCTGCATTTTGGTGCAGTAAAATTATTTCCAGAACTGTGCTGTTAATAACTGTGTTTTTTTTATTCTCGACTATAGGCACGTAGCCAGAGGGGGGGCTTGAGGGGCTGAAGCCCCCTCCCCCCGAAAGTCTAAAATAAAAACTAAAACTTTCTAATATACTAATTCAAATCTATAAAAATAAGGAGACTATTGAGGTAGGTATAGTTTATTTGAAGTTCCCAAATACTTGAAAACACTTCGTTAAGAAACAAGAGACTATTTAGGTGTGCATACAATTTTGTATTGAATTTAGGAGACTTATTTGAAGTTGAATTAAGAGCTCCAAGAACTTCATACAACGTGTTCCAACCCAGAAACCTCTTCTACTGAATCCTATTTTAGAGTGTCTGTATTGATTCCTTGCATAGATTCGTTAATACAAAATCTTACGGACAGATCCATGATCAACGAAGACGTTTTACCATCGTTTCAAGCCCTTCTCCCAGGTTTTTCTGCAGTTGGGCGAGTCAACGAAATGGAAAAAGCTAACATGTTGATGTTACTTTGATAATGCAATTTCGTTGTCAGCTGTGAAAGTTGAGTACATTCTCTGGCGCGAAAAAATATTGTCGATTGATCCTTCTATCGAAGTTTTAAAATTGCTTGATATATGTGACAAGACTTACTTTAGAGGTATAAACTTCTTGCTTACGGTTTTGGCCACGCCTCCAGTAACCACAGTTAGTGTTGAAAGAACCTTTTCAACTATGAAAAGGATTAAAACAGTGTCCCGAAGCGTTATGGGGAATGCAAGATTAAGCTCACTTGCTATGATATCTGTTCATTCAGATATTAATGTGGATCCAGATAAGGTGATTGATCTCATGTTAAAAAAAAAATCAAGACGTCTTCTGCTTTGAAAAAATGTGTGTTTAAAAAAATTAAGTATGTATATGTATGTTCGTTTGAGTACATACAATTTAAAAACTAATAAAAATCAATAAATTTGGAATATATATAGTTTTTTGTTTAAAGACTTCCTCGTAAAATTTGGAAGCAAGCCCCCCCCGAACCAAAATCCTGGCTACGGCACTGACTATAGGCTTAACTGATTTCGATAAAAATGATTGCTCGAACTATCTCTTGTAGTAAACAAATTTAATGTGTACCTAGCTACATTTTAACGATGCATTTTTGTTTGATTTTTTTGTATACAAAATATTTTTAAAATTTTTAAATGCAATACTGTATGAACTATTAAGAAGCATGATTTTACAAAATTATAACAACATCGATAATTCCAAAAAAAACTGTATAGGGGAATAAATAAAAAATAGCTAATTTTCTCAAAAAACGTGAAAACAATACTTCCATAATGCGAATTTATTTATTTATTTATTTGTATACTTGCATTTTAAGATGCATTATCTTATAAGCTAATACAAGTTTGTAATGAATATTAATTATAAGCTAATTTAAATTTAAATATGTTATACAGCCTTTCAAAATACTTATTCTAATCCATTAGAGAACTTTATTACTTAAATTAAATTTATGATTTATTTATTAATATTCCATTTCTTCATGTTACTTTCCCACAATCAACATTTCCTTTTTCTTTCTACCTTGAGCAAAATATAAAAATGAGAAAATTAATTAATTAATGTTGGGATAAATGTACCCCAAACTCTTTCTTAAAGATATTAATGTCACTAATTATTTTTAAATTTCGAGGAAGTGCGTTCCATAACCGAATAAAGAACTGCCGCTCAGAGGTTAAACAAGTAAATCGAGATATTAGAAGATTTGGTGACCTAGTTGATGAAGACTTTCTTAGCCAAAACGTAAAACCAAGTTTTCTTAATATCTTTTTGGTTATTACAGGTACCAAGTTTAATCAAAATCGTAAATCGTAAGAGCTTTTCTAAGAAAATCTGAAAAAAACATAAATCTTTAATCTTTGTATGGCAGCTGACCATTTTTAGATAAGCAAAAAGAAAAATTGGAAATTCTGGCCTAGGGAATCACATAAAAATGGTCTGGACTACATTTTAAGCCAATCGGTTGACCGCTTAGGCTCAAATTAGATTGGATGCACACAACCAAAGAAGTACAGACGCAAAGAACGACTGACGGTATTACGAAACCCACTTTTTTGAACTTCTCGTTCAACGTAGTGTTAATTTTAATTATAGCCTCGATATATTTTTTTTACACATTTTTTTCTCGCCATTTGCAACCGGTAACAAATTTTGCTCTAAATGTATTATATGTATAAATATAAGTGTTTAATATAAAATCTTAAAAATTCTCCGCCGCTGGAACCACGATCCAGTCGTGCAATTTGCAGTTATGCTAATTTTTCTTCAAAATAGGCGAAACATGAAACATGCGCCTTTACAGTCTATTGTTATTTTAGTCGAAGCTTATAGATAGGGAATACAAATAATTCGATAGGTCTATCTTTACCAATTAAGAATCGGTTACGTTTCTTGAACTACATTCGAATACACTTCGAAATTTGCTCAAGAATTATTCAAAGATTGCTTAAAAATGCTATCGTGAAATTGCACAATATTTATTATTAATTTACAAAATTTAAAAAAAAAAATGCTTACCTTGCGAAATTAAAGTTGTGTTTTGCATTCTGGCTATTAGTTTCTCTTGACTCAACAGGAAGATCACTTGACTGGTCGTCTTTAATGTCATTTGAAGAGTTGATAGTCCCACTTTCAGTGAGAGCATTGATAACTTCAATATTCGTTGCTTCAACTTCTTGCATTCGACTATGTTCCCTGGACAATGGAGGAGTTGATCTAGGAGGTGAAGAATCTGGTATTGGCGGTGGAATATCAGGTATTGAATCGGAGTTGTTTTCATCGTTATCACTAAACCCATCTAGTTCATCTTCAGTTGCTGCCTCATCTATACTTTGGTTAGTTTTCTTTTGCCATCCGACGACTGCCTTATTTGTATTTTTATATGTTGGTGTCTTAAAAATGATCTGTTCCTGACCATTGAGCTCCTCATATCTTTGTCGTAATGTTTTTACTGTTGTTCGCTGTATTTCATCAAGAGATAATCGTTGTAATTTAAGCAGGGATGGCTCACTTTGTGAATTCGATTGTAGTTGTTGGGCCCTTACACGTTGGATACCTTCCGGTGGAGATTCCATTTTGACAAGAGCTCTCTCTTTGATGGCTAAGGACTCACTTTGTGAATTAACAGAGTATGAGAATTGCAAAGATGAAGATGAAGTCGATGTTAAGTCTGCACTACTATTGCTTTCAATGCTTACACGGCGACCCTTTGAGTAACGGAGGCTTTTTCGGCTTTGACGATTGCGCACAAAAGGAATAGGAGCATCTTCCTCATCCATTGTACCTTTTTTCATTGGAAATAAGAAACTAGATTAAGTTTTTAGGTTAGTAATAATTAATCTAAATATTATTGAAATTTGTTAAGTTTTAAAACCTTTTTTTACAAGAATTGTGGTATTTTTGATGCGATTAGACAACATTTAACTTATTTTTTGACGTGAAGGTGTTAATCAGCCCAATTCTAAATGTAAATTCCTGGGGAAAAATTTCCTTTTTCCCTTCCCCCTTATTCTAAAAGAAAAATTCTCGGGAATTTTATTCCCTTTCTCCCTTTCCCTTATTCTGAATAAACTTCGAATATGGGAAAAAAATCTCCCAGAAAAAGTACCTATTCTAAATGTTTAAAAAAGGGAAATGTCAAATTCATTTGGTGCGAATTTTTTCCCCGTAAAGTTGCTGGAGAGTTCACATAAAAACGTAAGATTTTCTTTTATCTTTTAATAAATAGAAAATTTAAAAACTTCCTTATTTATTTTAGGTCAAAAACAACAAATAAAGATCAACTCCAAATTCTTTTAAAGTTGATGGAGTCGTGACAAAGGAGCCAAGGAAGAACTGATTTTATTCTTGCAAAAAGCAGAAAGGGATTTAAATTCGTCTGGGCCACCGATCAAAACGATACCCGAATGGAAAAAAGTAGTTAAAAAAAAAAACAAAAACGAACTTTAATTAATTAGTTTTATTGTTTTATATATCTTCTTTGAGGTGTGGAACAATCAAAAAAAATATGTTAGAGCTAAGGCTGTCAATAACCTTAAAGCCAGAAACGGAACTGGCGGTGGTCCAAACAATGAGCAAAAGTGGGCTTTCACGGTTGTATACTTACAACTGTTGTGGCAACTTCATGGGATTTGAAATGTCTCTTAAAGATTTTCTGATGGCCCTTGGCTGTTGGCTATCGCTTTCTTCATTTTGATCTTCACGTAAAATTCTTGCCGCAATTAAAAACATTTCTTGTTACCGAAATCTTTTTAACTCAAATTCAATTTTAATTTTGTTCGCGAGTCCTTTTACCTGTCAAATACTACGAAACAGCTGATTCGAAGATTCAAATTTCTCATTCCCCATTTCGAAGGGAAATTTACTTCCCGGGGAAGTATGAACGAAGATATTGAAACTAATGTTACGGAGTGCATTCCCTTGTTTTCAAATTCGATTCACCATGTTGCTTTGTCTATTTATATAAAAACTATTTGTTTTAAAAATTTTAATGCATTTCAAACTCTTGATAAATTTAAATATAAATTTAATACTTTTTATTTGAACACTTTGAATGAAAAGTTTCACAATTACTTGGCAATTGGATTCTTGTAACAGCTTTAATAACTTTAAAACATTTGTTAATGTTTTTGGAAGAGTCTTAGCTTCCTCTGTCCCGCGGTTTTTATCTAAAGTAAGCTCGCATCCTCCATGGTCAAACCCAAGGTTGCGCAAGTTAAAGAATGCTAAAAGTAATGGCGCAAAATTTTAAACGATTTAGTACGATGTTAAAGCCATTTTATCATACTAAAAAAGTCTTTAACATCGTACTAAATCGTTTAAAATGTTGCGCTTATGCTTTTAAAAAGTATCAAATGTCTAAAACTCAATCTGATATTACTTTATATTCTCGCCTTCGCAAAGAGTATGTCTTCCTCTCTAAGTTTTGCTTTAGTAATTATGTACAGAAAACAGAAACAAATCTAAAATAAAATCCAAAGAACTTTTGGAATTTCATTAATTTGAAAAGAAAGTCAATTGGTTTCCCATCTTCAATGGTCTACAAAAATGTTACTTCTACTGATCCAAAAACAATTGTAGATTGGTTTGCGGATAATTTTCAAGATATCTACAATTCTTCAGATCTTGTTGTTGGCAATATTTATGATGCGTGTTCATTATTACCAATCACTGACTGTTGTGCTTTGTCTTTGGATAATGATGATGTTGCTACTGCCCTGCGTGAATTGGATGGTTCGATTCATCCCGACTGTCATGGATTTTATTCAATTGTTTTAAAACACTGTTCAGAATCTTTGAGTCCACCGCTTCAGTTCATTTATAATCAATCTCTTTCTTGTGGTCTTTTCTTAGATGAATGGAAAATTTCAATTATTAATCCGATTTTTAAGTCTGGTGATAAAAGAAATATAGAAAACTACCGCCCAATAAGTAAGCTGGCTACTATTCCTAAAATTTTGGATAAAATTGTGAAGACTAAATTGTATTGTATAATGAAAAATCATATTGCAAACGCACAACATGGATTTTTTAGTGGTCGTTCAACCGCTACAAACTTGGCTTGTTTTTCAAATAAATGTTTTAAAGCATTGGAAAAACGATGTCAAATGGATGTGGTGTATACAGATTTTGTAAAAGCATTCAGTAGAGTAAATCACCAAATTTTAATTAAAAATTTAAAAGCTTATGGTTTTGATGGAACTTTACTTAAATGGTTTTGGTCTTATTTAATTGATAGGAAGCAGATTGTGAAAATTGGTAATTTGGAGTCTTATCCTATAATGACACATTCTGGTGTTCCTGAAGGAAGTCATTTGGGCCCACCGCTGTTTGATCTATTTATTAATGATTTTCCATCCGTGTTATCTGTGTCTGAGTGCTTAATATTCGCCGATGATATCAAAATGTTTAAAGTTATTAACAACCTTAATGATTGTATTACATTTCAGGATGACTTGTCAAAGTGTTCTGTTTTAACGTTCTCCCGTAAATTAAATCCAATAATATTTGACTACATTATTGACGGAAGTAAACTGCGTAGGGTTAGCGAAATTAAAGACCTAGGTGTTATATTTGATGATGCTCTATCTTTTGAGTCTCATGTTACCTACATATATTGGTTTTCTTAAGCGTAATTCCTCCGATTTTAAGGATCCCTATACCCTTAAATCTTTGTATTGCTCTATTGTTCGTCCATTACTTGAATATAATTGTATTATTTGGAATCCTGACTCCAAAAAATTAATTGACAGAATTGAGAAAATTCAAAAAAACTTTTTGAGGTACACATTGAAGGAGTTTCCAATGACCGGTAGTAGTATGACAATTTGGATTTATTCATGTCTAGAAATCAATTCAAGACATCTGTTTTAAATTTGCTTCAAAATTCTTTGTAACTTTGTAAATTTGTTTATATTTTTTAAGTATATAAATTTTTTTTTTTTTAATTCAATACTTAGGTACTTTATTATAACTTTATATTGTAGCAATAAGCAAAATCTGTGGATTAATTATCGTAGATTTGAATAAATAAATAAATAAATAAATTCGGAATAGGGGAATTTTACTCCCGAGAGATTGGATTTCCCGGGGAGTTTTTTCCCCGGGAATATTTAGAATTGGGCTGAATATAATCCATAGGTTTTACTTCACTGAATACGAAATAGTTCTTAAATAGTTCTTTTGGATATGTTGGAAAAATGTAAATTATAAATTATAAATATAGAGCTGAAAGTAATTTGATGCTAGCGCTCTTAGAAAAATTGTTAATAAAGATAGGGACTGTCTGCATGTTTCAGTTATGTAAGGTTTTCAATTGGCCAATGGCTTCGCAGATGTATTTAAGGTACAAATAATAATTCGACACGTTTTTTTCCAACCATGTTGAACTAAGTAAGACGGTAGTTCTTTTAAACCTAATAAGCCAATATTGACTGGAACATTTTTAAACTTTTATCGATGATAGATTTTTAATATTTAATAATGAAATTTAACAACTAAAAAATCATAATTTATTTTAGAAAAACGGGAAACAAACGTAATTTTCAAAGGCCAATATCTCAATCGGATGAAATCCGCAAAAAAATGCATTCCAACAAAATAAAATTCCAATGGAAAAAGGTGCCCTATGTATATAAAATCCGCAATAAATATTTTCTTTTGCTGAAATCCCAAATAATAAATACCCATCTTATTAAGAAAAATATAACAAAATAAAAATTATTATTTAGAAATAAGACCGATCCAGTCAGATCCGTACATCTAATATAAAATAATAAAACGAGGTCATTGCTGTAGAACTTTTAAACTTAATATTTTTTATTGATCCCTTATATACTCCAGTAGTTTTATACATCAGACCTTGCATCAGATCCGGTAGTTTTGATTTTTTGCTGAGTTGTTTATGATGTTGGCCTGATGATGAACCCAAGTGTTCGACCTGAAACGCTGAACGAATCATGATCAAAAATCGAAAAAATCCCGAAATTTTCGCATTTTTACACTAGTTTTCAATTTTTGTTCTACGATTTTAAACTGAGTAAATTTTCTTCAATTTGAGACTTGAACCGTGTCTGAAGACCCAAGTTTCGAAAATACAGCTTCTCAAAAGTTAAAATCTATAGAAAACTAGTCTTTTAGGGTAAAAGTCGCCAATAACTGTAAAAAACGTTTTTTACCATAATGCGTTCATAAACAACTCAGCAAAAATCAGAACTACCGGATGAGACGACAAAGTTACTGGACTATTATGTTTCTGATGAAATATTTTACTTAATTGTTTAAATTTTTGGGTTTGACTTTATGTTGATTTGTCTTATTTTCATTTACGTAATATGTACACCAATAATGTCACAATGAAAATAAAAAGCTAATAGTTAGTACTTTATTATTACATACTTTCATACTTTTTTTTTTGTATATTTCCTACATACCTACACAAGAATTAATTGGTTAAAATAATAGGGGGATTCATGCAACGTCGTAAAACACTAGATAAGTTTATCTTTTGGATAAAGTTATCTTTTGGTAAATGAACTGTCAAATTTTGTATGGGAAATGGTTTACGCAAATTCGATAAAATTATCTTAGGATTTTGTTGCGGAAACTTAAACAAATTTGTTTGGATAAACTTATAAAAACGTCATAATATTTGACGTTTAACGAACAGCTGATTCAATTACGCAGCATTTATCCAAACAAATAAAAAGGACGTTCACGCAAACTTTTGCGTAAACTTATCTTTTTACACAATTGGTAAACTTATCTCGTTGCATGTATACCCTTAATATATATTTTAAGTAAAAAGATAAATTGGCAACGATTTACAATTTACCTATTGACTGAATAATTGGTAAGCGTTCGAGTTATTCCAAGTCCAACTGCACAACCGCATCCAACTTCGACCTATATAAGGAAGATTTTTTTTAAGTAGGTTGTTGAATTAAATGTTTTTGAATTTGTGTTAACTGGAGAAGTTTGAAAAAAATTAAAATTAGATTGACATTAAAAACCCTCCTTCTCTTCTTTCTGTTTTGTTAGTTAAAGAATAGGTTTACATATATAAACTACAAACAAACACTGTTCTTTCTTTGTTTTATTTTATTTTTATTTACATCATAATATTATTAAGATTTATTTTTAAACTTTACTCGAATAGAACCAGCTGCAAAAACAAACTGGAACTTTTTGAATACTATGTATCTTCTATTTACGAGAGAGCAAAACACACGAGATCACAAAGAGCCAAATACGAATACCGAGAAACGTCTCACCGACAACTTGAGTGTTTTAGACCAAGCGAAAACGGGCCGATTTGCTTACTACCGTCACGTTGAGTCATCGAAAGTATCTAGGCGTTAAAGCTTTTTTTCATCGGAAATTGAAAAGAGAAATATTCTCATTCTTGCCAAAAAATTAAAATGTAGCTTAAACTACAACTTTTTATATAAAAAGAAAAGTGGAAAACAAACGAAGAAAATTTGGTTTATAGATTTATCGTTATACATTTCACGCACTGAGTCAAATTTATCTTTTCGTCTTGTAAGTCGTCGTTTTAAACTTTCCACGAAGCATTTTCTCGGTGGCTTTTATTTATGGTACATAATATATACATATGTACATATATTTTTTTCGATAAGCGGTGACAATTAAGTTTAAGTAATCTACGTACTATTTTGTTCTTCTATTGTATTGTATTCGGAAGAATAAGTATGACGAGGTATGGGTCGGAAGCAAAGCTAACAAATTGCAATTCACTATCGAATGTTAAACGATACTAACTGTAGACAGGTAAACTTTGTTGAAGTTCACCTGACTACAAATTCGGTATGCTTCACGCATATGTATGAGTGTGTATCGCCAATTAACTTATCATGTTATCTTGGTCTTGTTTTTTTTGATAATTTTTTTAGCATTCACTGATAATTTATAGCTATAGGTAGGGTTTAATTCTAAGAAGGTCTGAGCATTTTTAAATAACAAAATTGTTCGGCAATAAGTGTTTAATATAAAAATATAATCTAAAAATAAGTTAAATGTTGGGGTTCGACTTTTTTCAGTTGCGTTCATCATTTTTGTCTCCAGGAAAGCCATTTCTAATTCATATTATTATGATTAATAATTTGACAATTTATGATTTTCGTCTTTGCTTTCTTTAAGATTCCTACAGAAGAAAAGTATTGTAATTATGTTAGACACAACCAGTCGTATTTATTAGATTTTTGTCTACTTAGACACTGTTTAGCTATTTTCAAATTGGTGGAAGTATGCTTTATTCAATAAAAATAAATATCACATTATTCACGGTTAAGACAATGTACTCATGTGTCAAAGTAAGGCAGCTATAAGACAACAATAAACGAGGTTTTTGAACACATGTTCCAAAGTTGGACAGTTGTCTAAAGTAAGAGAATGTTTATAAATAACTCCAAACGTGTCTTGCGTATCTTTTTAAAAAAAATTTAATCATATTTCTAGTTTAAAGTGAGAATCTTTCAAATTGTCAACAAGCTTAGCGTCATACTATCTTTTTTAAAATTAAAATCATCTAACCCCTATTTTATGTTTTTATTTTCATACTAATTTTTACTTTTATACTCGTAAATGTCAAAAGTGTATGCATCTGCTAAGTTTATTGAATGAACTGTCAGAAAATAGATTTAATGATTTAGTAAAAAAAAGAAGGTTTAAACTCAAGATAATTTTAAAAAAAGTGCTTTTAAACTAGAAAATTGTAATGAAGCATCATGCTTATATTTTAACACCAGGCTGATTAAAATTTTACGCCCATGTTTCTACGATGAAAGATGTGTGAAGTACTTTCTTCAGTAAAATTACTAGGTAGGTAGGTACTGAATGAAGTTGTTTTTTCCACACATTGCAAATAAACAATAATTATAAATATCTAGTAAGCAGCACTAATAATAAATTCTTTAATTTACATTAAATATTTCATCAGCGATACATAAAAAGTGCAATTTCGATAAGTGATAAGTAGATCGTGGCCATATTTGGTTTTCAGAGTTATCGGTAAATAAGTTGGAAAAATAGTAAATACAAATGTGAATCTTTAAAAATAATTATTGATTTTGACAAGAAATGTCAAACGTTTTTGTGTTTAAGCAGAGAGTGAATGCAAATTTAGATCAATAGCTTGATCTTTATTTCATATTGAAGAATATTGGAAAAATATAAAAATAAATTCAAATAAAATAAATGTGTATGTATATGAATAAAATATTAATGTTCGGTCAACTTTGTAAAAAAAATGATGTGCAGGTTGTTTTAAAAATTAATTAAATTTAATTCATACATAGCAAATTTTTTGACACGATTATAGGGTGTAAATTCTGATTAACGGTTTCCCAGGAAAATTTATGCATCGAAGAACAGAGATGAAGCCGAATCGTCGATTTACAAATCTATGTATTTATAGTTGCTTAAATAATAATTATTAGAGAAAAACTATTTCCATGATATCAATGGTGATAAAGCTACATGAGAAACTTGTGAAGCTAAACTACATACCACATAGAGAGGATCTGCCAAGCTTCTGTGAATTATGTAACTTGAAGAAACGAGAAGACGTCTTGCATTTTATAGGAAAATGTTCAATACTCCAGATTCCAGAAAACAAGAATGCATGTTTTTGGAAAAAAGTATCTTACAGATCAGGTATGCATAAATTTGTTAAAAGAAATTGATGTCCATAAACTGTTTAGTTTTGCCAAGACCGCTTTAGCTTATAGAGAAAGAATTAAAAGTGGAAACTTGTATGATAAAACATAAGTGATAATAAAAACAGAACTAAAACAAACAAAAAAAGGGGTGGAATCGTGTAAGGTGATTTGTGAAAAGTGATTTGCACAATTAACCAAATTGGTCTGTGTAAGATGATATCACATTTCGTCACCTGAGTGCAAGAACCAGCTAACTCGATTTTTTTATTTTTGAGATATCTGGGTTTTCTGCTTCGTTGAATCGATTTGCTTTAACTGCAATAACTAGTTTTCTGGACCTGCTGCCATCTATTTTTTTAGTTTTATCAGTACTTTCAGGAAAAAAGGAGTCTGACAGGTGAATACGTTTTTTTGCAATTTTCTCAATACTACGAAAATCAAGTTAGCTGGTTCTTGTATTCAGGTGACGATTTGATAGCTAAAGAGCATCACATCAAAAATGTGATTGTCATTTTCCAAAACATTTGACGTTTTTGCCTATAGAGACTAGAGTTACCACCAGCCTGCAAAAATTGTACAACTTTTTCTGGGTTCTCTTTTTAACCATTCATAATAAACAAAAATAAACATTCCTGTGAACGAAAAAGTTTCCTACTTCCCAGAATATGAAGAAAATATAAGAATTTAATTGCAGACGTCATTTTCGTTCTATAATTTCGATAGCTTATAACAAATATTTGAAAAGTTCACTATGTCTCGTAATGCCTCTGCCGCCGCCAGACTGTTTGTTCATCCATACACACCTATCATACTCGCAAGGACGAATAATTAGATCCCAGCGCTTCAGTACGTGCGATTGAAAGACCGAAAAGCATTGCTCATCAAACTTCAAATAAAACAACTACCACTTGTAGTGACTTTTGCAGAACAATGTTGGTGATGCAGCCTGTATTCTTGCCGAGGGTAAACAATTTGCCTTAGTTTTATGGATAAAATAAATGTATTCAAATATTTTCTTTTGTTTCATTATGATTAAAGTTTTCAATAATACACCAATAGGGTAAAATATCATACTTTCCAATTTTTAAGTAAGAATTTAGAAAAAAATTTTGTATTTTGTTTTTATTTATTTTGAAAATTTGTTTATATAAATTTAATTTCACAACTTCAAAAATTATACGCGTTTTGGAGTGTTACTCCATCTTCCGGCGAACTACAACTTTATGGTTCATGCTGTGTTGTTGAATTGTTGTGTTATTTTGTGTGATTCGGTGTCTTCTTCTATTTATATTGGTGTCGAATTGCTGTAGTGTGTTGGTCTTAAATGTCAATTTATAGTTCAATATTTTTGTCTTGTTCTATTTTGTAGGCTTTGTAAATTTCATATTCCCCTGTGGCGTCGAATATTCTACCTTTTTTACAAAAGGTTTAAGATTAGTTTCGATGTTAGTGTAATTATGGTTGTTGTCTATTAAAATGTAATGCGAATGTAGATTCAGTGTTGGGTTTCGGCTTATGTTCTTTTAATCTGTCGTTGAAGGTTCTATTTACCAGTTTGGCCTACATAATATGTAGAATCGTTGCATTTTGTTTTATATACTCCTGAACATGAATTTTAAATGCTCGAAAACTGTTTAAATGTTGATAATATTTTTTACGAATGTATAAGAAGCAATTGTTGTTCAATTTTGAAATGTCGAAGAAATGGACCATTTTTTAAAATAACTTGCCGAGGGTATTGCAGTCATTTTTTAAAATATGAAATGTCAAAGTTAGCTTACAAAATTTGTTTGAAACATGACTCTCAAACTTAACTTTTCTTACGAAACTGACAATATTTATTTTTGTATTTGTGATTGCGATCAATAGCATGGTTATTAGGGTTACGTAAAAAAACACTGCAAAATTTGGAAATTTGTGACCACAGTACGTAAAAATATGGCCAAGAATATAGATTTTCATTATTTTTTTTTAAATATTGCTATTATTACACTCAACCAAGCGAGATGGATTTTTGTTTTTATTTTTTACCAATACAAGAATAACATACCCTATCACCCGATACCCGCTTGAAGTTGAGTTTCGGGACACCCTGTATATAACACTATATTAAAATTACTGCAAAAGTTATTTCTTAACGTATTTAACATTTATTTGAACCTGATATTATAAATTATGTGATTAATCTATAATCGTAAAACTTCAACGTTTTATAAATTAAACCATATTTATATTTGTGTATTAAGTACAACTTTAACTTTATTATTTAATTATAACAATTAACAACTTTACAATAATAACATAAAAAGTCGACTGAACTGAAAGACTTACAAACTAGCTTACAAAACTGGACTTACGATCTATAGACTTACGATAAAGTTTAATCTCTCCAGCATTATCTTTTAAAAGAGATAATGTTGGAAAGAGTAACTAAAATAAATGAAAATAAGTATACACACTTAATGTTTAGTTTTCAAACGATAAGTGTGGTGATTAGGAAACCTCCTACTTAATGGGTGGAGTATGCAATTAGGGTTCAAACATATAGCATATATTTTATTATATGACAATATCTAAATAAATGCGAAAACTATTACTCAATATGCGGCAAAACTGTTAAGCAACAATCCGAGTTGAAAGACGACATAATACCATGTGAACTTTCGAGATTTTGATTAATAATTTTGAATAAATTTTGTTTGCTGGACACATTTGAATATCCCTGCTAGGATAAACCTCGCGACTTCTAACAAAATTGTATAAACTTAAGTCAATTTAGCTTTTCTTGCAATACTATAAATTGTTTTAATTCTTTAATGATATATAATACAAATTCGTTTTTGCGGCAAATTCCATTAGTTACAAGTTTGTAGAACATTTTTTTTTTACATATTTAGAAGAAAAACATTTTTAATCTTTTTTAAAATTTGTAGCTGACTTAGCGCTTATCAGAGACGTGAGTATAACTATCTCAGTGTATAATAAATGTGCCGGGATTCACTTTTAACATGTGTAAACATCGAGGAGTATCGTTTTTTTATTATTAAATATACCTTATATATATATATTTACATAACCCTTATTCCGAAAACGCCAATAAAACGACAGGGCTCCAGAAACGTTAATTGGCGTTAAGTAAAATTAAAACTTTACCATTCTCTTTTTTCTTCACCCTCTAACCATTAAAACGATAGCCGTTTTACTAAATTTCCAATTGATGCTTCTAGAGCCGAGTCGTTTTCGAAAAACGCCTTACGGAATAAGGGTGAATGCAACCGTATCACAACTTATACGTGCGACGTTTTACACCATATCGTGCTACAAGTACATGTTTTAAAGAACTGCAGAACCAGAGTCCTCATCGAGTAAGAGGACCGACCACCGACGATCGATTGTTTCATCTATAAACAATTAGTATGTTGCAAAACAACTAACGTTAAAAGCTTAAGTTTAGAGTTTCATGAGATTACGTCGCTTACAGTTTCGGCATCTTTTTAAAGTGAACACTGAACGATATCAGTAGATTTTTAAACATAGACAAAATTGCGGTCCACCCCGGGCCCCCAACTCTAATTCAAACACAATAGCGCAAAATTTTAAACGATTTAGTACGATGTTAAAGCATTTTTAGTAGATATGATTAAATGACTTTAACATCGTACTAAATCGTTTAAATTTTGCGCCAATGTGTTTAGATTGGATGTAGATATGTATATTTTAAGAAATATATGAGGCTGTGAGTGCAAAAGTGGTGTTACCCACTTTTTTTTAATCATATTTTCATCTTTAATCGATGAAATTGATTTTTCATTGTGAATTGATTTTTCATTGTAAATTGTTATGTTTTCGCTTTATCTTATCTTTTCTCCCAAAACTCATTTTAACATTGTTTTTTTTTTTTTATTTTATTTCTTATCCGTATACATTATGTAGGTGTGAGTGACAACAATATAAACGAGAGTATTGTAAATATTTACTAGAAATTTTGGTCTTGGTCTGAGATTTATTTTAAAAAATTATTTTTTAGGGGTTTTCCTGAGGTTTATTATTTTATTTTAAGGGGGAAATGATCAGTGGCGTAAGCAAGGGGGGAAAAGGGGCCCCCCAAGCGAAATAACTTCTATGACGAATATCTAGTGTGAAGAATTGCGTATTGACAAGGTCCTCACTAGTCAACTGATGAGTCCAAGTGAGATCGCCGGGACGAAACGCCAAAATGTTTGTCGACTAAAGGCCGTTAAAAGCTATTTTGAATCAATAATTCAACAAGTCCAATTAAAATAGTGCTAAGTCTTCTACTTGGCTGATGTATTTCAGTAGTATAAAGAATTTGTATTATTAAAAAAACATTCAAATTGATTATTATCACGATTTTCCATAACACCTTAGATATTTACCTAGTTGTCGTATGTTGGCAAATGAAAATGGTTGCATGAAATTGATTGAGGTACGGGTTCATATTTTGATTTCATATTTTGGTACTAACTTCGTGTTGTGAATTTCATACTGGTGAACTGAGTACTAGTCCTAATAAATAAAATGAAATGAAACTGTCTGATGCATGTAGCCATATTTAAAAATCTTAATATGAAAATAAATGTGGAAGGATATAACCGAAATAAGTATACCGTTTTGCAATTCGGATTTGCTTCCTAATTTGAGAAACTTAATTGAAGTTGTGCAAAGCTTGAACTTTCGTTTTCCACTTTGAGACGGTTGAAGGTCAGGACAACTGTCTTAACGAATTAGCTTTTGTCAAATATTCACAAAGAAATCGATGTTATCCCTGAAGGTATGGTGAATAAATTTGAAAAAAAAAAGAATGGAATCTATCTTTTCATCAAATTAATTTATTATTTCAAACTAAAAATATCAAAAAATGTTTAAAAAAGGTCTCTATCTACAAATTCTTTTCGTAACAGGAAGTATTTTTTTTATGTTTTTTTTCTTTTTTCGTTTTTTTATTGAAATGTTACTTCTTATTCATATAAGGTGGGTAAAAAAAAAAGAAATTCAGTGACACCTTAAAAAAATTACACTAAAATTGGGATTGAGCCCCCCCTCAAAAAAATCCTGCGTACGCTAATGGAAATAATCAACCTTAAATCGTTTACTTAGAAAATAAATCGAAAATGGTTACTTTGATAAATTGTATTATTTATAAGACATAAAAAAACATTATTTGAGTCCAAAAAGGTGTACAAAATATAAAGGGTATTTATATACCAAAGCACAATGGAGTGTAAGTTTTGTCGAGACAAGAAATTTTCTTAAAACTCGACTTGAATTTTAAAAAAATATTAAAAATCGATGGCAATACTTACAAGTTTTACTTAAAGGCCATCTAACATTTATGGATCCCTGTCGTTTAACTGGCGTTTCATAAAACGCCTTAAGGGTGCATATTTTTAGACTCAAAATTTTGAGAAAAAATTTAATAAATTCTGTTCAAACTACTTTTGTAGAAAATTTACGTTATTAAGTACAATTTTTGTTTTTAAAATTCAATGGTCTTATCAATTTGTAGTGAAGCGAAATGTGTCTATTGGAACAGTATTGTGAGTTTTTCAAGCATTATGTCACACCACGAATAATTTTCTCAGTGAATTCATATATGTAAAACATCACAGCATCTTAAAGTACGGTACGGCGGAAAGTGGCGGTGGTAAACTGTCTAGGGGTAAACTGGCGGAGGTAAGCTGTTCATAGGTAAACGGAGGTAAACTGGAGGAGGTAAACAGTCCTGCTTCGTTAAAGTACTAACCTTCCCCTTTAACCTTAATTCCTGAATACCACATCATTATGAAAAACTTCCACATTTCAAGAAAATAATTTTATATTAAAAAAAAGTATGTAGGTACTTTGGAATTTAAAACTTTGCAATTTTGGATGCATTTTGCTCAAAAAAATCAAAAAATAAAATCAATAAAAAAAATTTTTGAAGCAATATACATTTTTTAGAAGAATTTTGGAAGGTTAAAATAAATTGTCAAACATTAAAATTCATTTGGAAAAACCCCAAAATCATTTTTATGATATTGATCATTTTTTTATTTTTGTTTGTGCACCCACACTATATCGTATGTCCTTTTAGTTATTTTCAATTGAAATTAATTAAAGAAACGATGGAACATTTTTAATATTCCTACAGTGTCATCTATATGATAATAGAAAAATATTTATTTAGTTTTCACAGACACACACTGAAGTTTAATTGGTATAAGAAATAATTGGTTCTTGTATTAGATATTAGTGGAAATTGGGACAAAACCGCATGACATCTAGCGGCGCTTAGTGCAATTAAGATAATCTGATTTTAGCCCATTTTAACCGACGAAATAAAAATAAATATAATGTCCCGCTGCTGGGGCGCACCTACTTGCTCAAAATGTTGAATAATTCTTGTGTATGAAAATATCATCATGTCAAATGCTTTTCTATGCAAATAAAATTGTTTACGCTAATAGGATAATGGGTACATGCAAGTCCATATGAGTATAGATACCAAACTTAATGAAGCACATACAAATTCGGTGGAAATGACTTTTTTATAATAATTTTAATATAAAAAAAAATGTTCTTGTGGTCAAAATATGATAAACTGATTTAAGGTAACTTTACCGCTATTTATCTTTTGTATACACACACTTTTTCTTTCCGAAGAATAGGAATAAAAATAAAGAAGGTTTATTTCGGTTAAAGCGGGAGGGTCAATTTTTGTAAAAAAAAAATCGACTTGAAATAGAAAAAAAAATCATTAAAAACACATACCTACAATGTCATGTTATTTATTGAAAAAATAAGACCGGTAAATAATAGAAAATTGATTTTTTTGGAACATTTTTCAATAGCCCATCAAGACAATTATTTTGAGAAAGATGATTAAAATCATAATAGAGTTCATAAATTCAGAGTCAAGCTCATACGGAAATATTTTCAACTACGCTCTTTAAACAACCTTCAAAATTTAAAATATAATGCTTTGGTAAGTTATGACAAAATTACACAAATCTACAAAATTTAATCAACGACATTCAACGATATAATTCTTAATTTGTTTTTTTTTTTTTGGAATGCACCCTTTTATCGTTACACAACTAATGCTATTTGAAAATTAAAATTAAAATTCAAATTCAAATTCAAAGCAAAGTTAGATCTTGTGTTGTTTGTCATGCGATATACATATACTTGCATGCATAGTTATGCATTCGTAAAAAAATAGAACTCGATATTTTGATCAAAGTTGAGATTACGATGATTGCGAAGTCGAAAAAAGTGAGTCTCGCAATTCTGTCTGTCTGTCTGTCCTTTCGGCTGTAGCCTAAACGAGGGGATCGATTTTCCTTAAACTTTGTATCTAACGGTTTTGGGCATCCCCCCCACTCATTTTTTTCTTTAAGAACAGTATCTGTATCCGTACAAATTTTTTTACCAAATTACCATGGAACCATTTTTTTGATTTTCGATTTTCGATTTTTTCAAAAACGGTTCAATTTCATTTGATGAATTTTTTTTATAGAGAATGTTTACAATAATTTAAAAATTTTGTGTACCAAATTTTTCGAATTTTTTTTTTTGGAAATTTAAAAAAAAGTTTCAATTTTTTTTTTGAGAACTTAATAATTCAAAAACGACTTGGTTGATTTTTATTAAACTTGGCGCCCAGTAGTCTTTTGACATCTAGCAGATTTTAAATTTCTTATAACCAAAAATAACGTTACCTCCAATACAAATGTTTACAAACCTGTATTGAAAATCTTATTTTTCTCATTGAATAATAATATTGCATATCAAAATTTTCAAAAAATCTAATTTTGGATTTTTAAAAAAATTTTCAAATTTATTTTTTGAAAATTCGATATTTCGAAAACGGGTGGGATGATTTTTTTCAAAATTAATTTTAAAACTCCGTATAAATAAGTGCTAAAAATTAGCGTACCAATTTTTTTTCTTCTACAAATACATACATATATTAAAAATTTGATACATACATATGTACATATATAAAAAAATTATTTTTTAAAAAACCGCTGCAACGAGTTTTAAAATTTTGTTAAAATTTCTAATAAATTTCTTTTGTCAGATGAAAAGTTTTTAAAATTATTAAGACTTTAAAACCGCAGTGTGATCGCACATAAGATCAAGTTCATGCGACCCAGTCGTGCATTTTATTTCGTAAGCAAATCCAATCTGGTTCAGATCTGGGGAAAAATATAATACAGTTTTTATTTAATCTAAACTCCAACTTCGGTAAACAAAATTTATTAAAAATATTATTGACAGTACCTGTTATAGAACCGTAAGAACAAGAATAATATTTTTTGGATTAAATAAAAAAATTAAAAATAAATATTTTGAAAACAGGTTAGTTATTTTTTGTTCTTCGACAAATGACATGTCAATTTTTTTGAATGTTAAATATATGTTATATATAATTAATTATTTTTTAAGAAAATCGTTGATTTTGATTTTTTTTTTTTTTTTTGCATACAAATTTTTTTGGCGAATTGTTTGAGAATTTTAAGAAGAAGTTTCCTACTTCCTTACTATTTTCTATAATTTATTTTGTTTACATGTATGCATAAATATACATTTATTATTGTTATTATTACATATTAATTATATAGATATGATATATATACAGTGTCTAGAATTCGCCGCCACAGAAGTCATATCAAGTCGAAAAACTTAAGAGGTAATTTTCTCGTTTTCGCTTTGTTTCGGCTTGGCAAAGTTAGAGCCAGAAAATGAAAAAGAATAAAAATCATAAAAACCGTCATTAGTCCAAAACGAAGCGAAAACGAGAAAATTACCTCTTACGTTTTTCGACTTAAAATGACCTCAGGAGCTCATGGTTTTCTTTTGTGGCGGTGATTTCGGGACACCCTGTATAATGGTATAATATAAAATCTTTAAATTATTTACTATTCGTCATTTACAACAGTATTTAAACTCTGTTTGATGAAATAAACTAAACTAAATTCAAATCCGCAAATAATAGATACCACAACAAAAAATCAGTGCATAATTAGGATTTTTCTAGATAAGGGTCAGATATACATAGCTATCGTTGAAACTCATTATAAGACATTCTAAAATTATTATTATGAGGCGTTTAAAAAGCCAAAATAAAGATTAAGATTTGAATAGAGTTATTCTATAGTAAGAAAAAATAAAAAATGGGGAATATGATTTAAATTTAAAGAACAATAAAATGTAATGTATTGTCTGTTACAAATTATTGCAATGTACCCCTCATGTTTTGCCTATATTGACTTTACTATTTCGATCGTCAAGATAAATCGACTAATCTTCTTAAGTTTTAGCCGAGATGAACAAAATTGCGTGACATATTTTGTGGTGTCTTCTCTTTCATCTCAATGTCAAGTTGTATCAAAATCTCGAGGTAATTTTTTTACGAATCGATAAATTTCCATAGTACCTATACTTTACGAGTATAATATTTTTAAGTAGGTATACACATACAGCAAGTAAAAATGTAATGTTTGTCACTAAGCAATATAATTACAACTATTTGTCATCATTGGTTACAAAAATAACTTACATGAAACATGCAAAACTATTTGGCTAGAATTGAACGCATTTTACAAAAGATTATCTAGATTCTGTAGAATCTATATATCACCTACAAAGTACATACATTTATTGAGTTTTCTTACTTTGCACATAAAGACGGACACACTGACCGCCAATAGAAATAAAAAGCAAACAATTTCTAATTTTAATTTAAAAAAAAAGACCAAAACAAATATAAATGAGCAAAAAATGTTATGTACGTACCTACATATATATTTTATCTCTGAGTCCCACTCGCATCAGCTACTTTTCTGATAGTAAAAGGTAACTGATGCTACTTTTTGCTTTCGTCTTTCTTCAGCTTAATATTCTCTGAATTAAATTTAATTGATGGCAAATTACAATAAAGACAAAATTAGGTAGCTAAATAATTTATCTGCACTCTTTTTAAACGATTGTTATCCATCAAGGATAAGTCTTACTAACAGAGGAATGCACATCTTGAAATGAAGTGGGCTCTGTTTTAGATAAATTATTTGCTTATTTATGAAAGAAGATGAATAAATTCAGTAAATTACCGCGTGTTTTTTAAATGTACCTAGTCGTACTTGAATTGTTTATTATTGAATTGTATATTAAGACATACTTTTTTTAAACATAATTAATAATTAGCGTAATGATCAATTACATATTATATTAACTAATACATAAGCGAATGGAGCTCATGATTGACAATCTTTTTAATAATAGGTATATTTGGGGTTAAGAGGCTATTCTTTTATTTACATATGCCATCAAGACTTCTAAGATGAAGAAAAGAAGGTGAAAATAAAGTGCAGATCTAATAAACTATATACGATCCGTCTGTTTTTTTTTAGGGGTCGTTATATGAAGTGATTCGTAAAAACCAGATCAAAGATGTTAAGATATCTATATTTTTATAAGATACACACATGCATACAAACACAGAATCTTTTTCTGGAGCTATACAATTTTTAAATTATTTTATTTTGATTCAATTTATTAAAGTGGACATCCAGTATAAAGAATGAGATAATGTTTGGAGCTCATTCAATATATCGAGAGTATTCTTTATAGGTATATGTATGTACATCGATGTTGAACACTTTTTAGGCAATATTAACAAAAAAGTATTTGTTATTTTAAATCTGAAATGTTTTTCTTTATTACAAAAATGTAGAATAACATAATGTATATGGTTTTACCATTTGTGCCTAGAAATTATGTAAGTGTAATATTAAAAAAAAAGTCGGAAACTTCGTTGCACCAGACGTTGGAAATCTTTTTTCCGACGAATCCGAAGT
Source organism: Epistrophe eligans (assembly GCA_951394125.1). Taxonomy (NCBI): domain Eukaryota; kingdom Metazoa; phylum Arthropoda; class Insecta; order Diptera; family Syrphidae; genus Epistrophe; species Epistrophe eligans. The sequence goes on from OX596030.1 coordinate 57,368,226, forward strand.
GAGAGACACTTTTCATGACAAAGAGATACACTTTGAGGATTTGTCACTTCCTTAAAGAGGTAGTAGTAGACTTGAAAAAAAAATATTTTTTTTAGAAGAAAGAGGCTGGTAATAGAACCCAGGCCTCCGGCATGACAGTCCGACGAAACGCCACGAGCTACTTAAATTTACGACTGTAACACTCACTTACATATACATACTTACGCCTTACCATTTGCCCTCTGCAATAATTATGTACATATATTATGTAGCTACCCAACTTTTCTGTGAGTTTGCTTTCTGAGAAGTTTATCACTTCGACAGTTTTACATATTAAACTTGAAAAAAGATACCTATCAAATGATGTACATATGTATTTCTGAGAAGTCAGAGTCTAAATAATTATATCAAGTTCTGTTCTTAAAAAAAACAAAATAAATTGTCAACAATGAAACAAAAATTTGAATCTTACGTTTTAAAAATAAATATCAACAGAAAAGTAAGGTGTTCCAATATTATATCAATCTATTGATAAGATTATAAAGAAACTTTATGTTAATACAATTAGTTATAATTATAACATATAATTTATAATAATTCTGTTTTTATGCTGCATTCAATTTTCTATCAGACGTTAAAAGATGTGTTTTTTCATCGTTTTCGTTATTTAAATAATAAAAATAATAAAGCAAATGATAAGATCATAAGATACAAAATTTACAATTAAACTGTATCCTATACTAACTTGTTATCTTTTTATTGTTTAACTCATACAAACAAAGTATGAATTATCTGAAGTATTGAAATCTGTGTAAAATAAATGAATATGTATATGTATAAACTTTAAGAGAGTGCGTTGGCAGGTTGACATCTGTTTTTTACTTGACCATTACAGTGTAGCATTTCATATTGCCTCAAAACATAGGGGGGCCCAGAAAAAGTGTGGTTTATCAATAAAAATGAAATTGTCATGTTAATATTAACAGTTGTTATAAACTAAAAAGTGAAAATAATGGAGACGGAGAGCTTCAACTGAAACTGCATCTCAAAAAGCTGTAAAAATATTAAATACACACAAATTCACAAACGCAACGCAGCTCCAAACGGGGCTAGAATAGTCCACCAACTATAAACTTTTCACACATAACACTTTTGATGTTTCAAATTTTATTATGAAAAAAGGCCGGCAAAAAATATTGTAGCTTTAAGCTATAATTTGTTTCGCCAAAAAAATTATAAATTAAAAGAATAAAATGGTTTCAGAAAAGAAATTCTTCTTATTTGGGAAAATATAGTTCCGCGCCTTATAAAATGTTTACAAAACGAACATTTTCTTTTAAACAAAGTATTGTTTTATATAAAAGAATTAAAAACAATAAAGTTATTAAGTTTTAAAATTTTGCATCGTGTAAAAATTTCATTCAAGGTAGAAAATATAACAAATAACAATTAATAACAAATAAAACCATTGCTGTTCTATTGAACTGCGATTATACCGATAGCAAAAAATCGGTAGGTGTCAGAATTGATCAGTTCCTCAGTTATTTGTTAATTTATTTTGTGTTGTTAAAAATAGCATCCACTTATACATAATAAGTTAAGATAAACAAGAACATAAAATATAGATATGTACGTAAAGAAAAAGAGGGGTAGGTACCAAATACAATAACCATGATGATAACAAAGCATACAGTCGTTTAAAATCAACATATCAAAATAATGGTGGATTTTTTTATATTTTATTTACATTACTTCATAATAGGAAAAACTGTTGAATTGTTCGCCCTCGAATTAAATAGACCTATTCAACCTAGTTGTGCCTTTGATATTATACAGTATTATTGGATCCACAAATATAAAGGCTGGCGTATTCAATTCAAAGGCCCACTGATAACTTAATGCGCAACTGAACTAGTTTAATTTTTAATAGCTTACGCAAAAGAGTACTATCCACCATTTTTCTTTATTCTATGTTTTTTCTCTTTCAAAGTTACAAACTCAATAAATTAACAAAACAACCAAAGGTAATTTTAACATAGAGGTATAAAAAGCGGTCCGAAACCGAAAGCGAGACCCCCTCCGCTTCGTCATCCTGACATTCAAATGTGGAGTATATAAAGTTAAGCGATAGAAATTGCCAGCGTAGTCTGTTCAGATTCATTTAAAGGTTCAGAGAGAACGCACTAGGAAAAGGTAAGGCAGTGGAACAGTGAATATAAAAACAAAAAATAAATCTTATTGAATTTTTTTTATTCCTCCGACCTCGGGCGTTTTTCAAAAATAGTTAAAAAATCTCATAAATTTTTTGCTGTAATATGAAATCTAAATTTTCATAAGGACTTAGTTACTTAAACTAATTATTAAAAAATTCAAAACAGATTAAGGCTATTCTGTAAATGATGTAACGCGAAAGTGCAATTGTGCGGCAATGCATAGGATTGCGATTGATGTGAGTGAAATTCGATAGTCAAAAAATAGATTCAATGAAAAAAGAACAGTTTTGCGGTCATCGGCAGTTCCCTTAATTCAAGAGGCAAATTAATTGATTCTTTGTGTCTATTAGTGGTGGCAAAATATGTGCCAATATTTTGACCACAATTTATAGGGCCGGCATTAAGTAATTGCGGCTTTATTAAGTGACTGATTGAGGTTGTTTGTTGTCTGGTGGCGGCGGCGGTTGATCTATTTGTAAGTGCCATACTTTTTTCTCAGCCAAGTCAGTGAATACGAATTCAATTTATTTTATTTTACTTGATCTAATTCGATTAAGAGAACGGTTGAACGAATTGTTGTGGAGATATTAGACGATTTGAAGAAAAGTTGTTGTGGCTGCATTGTGTCATTGTGGTTAGCAGCTCATTTATATGCAAATTGTATATTTTGCTTCAATTGATATTTTTGTGTGCATTATTAAATAGGTATAAATTAATCATAATATAATTTATACAAAGATGAATAGGATTAACTCAAATATAATCAACTTAAAAATCCGTTTACATAGTAACAGCATATTATATGGTAATTAAATTATTGGATGCACTCAAAACGAAAGTTTTTATTAGTGTCAGTTAAAACCATTTGCTCATACTTATTGTAACCAAGAACCAACGTTTTTTTGGCTGCACCTCCCAGAAATGCCTTTCTTTTAGTGGTTACCGCTGTATAAAATAATTGCTTATTTTTAACATGCGCTTCAACTTATATTCTTAAAATGTTTGTATTCTTAAATAGTAAATACATAATATAAAACAAAAAACCTATAGGAATAAAAAAAAATAATAGGTAACTATACAAATAAAATAAGCTAATTACAATAAATAAAAATTTATTTATTGAATAGGTACCTACCTACAAAATTTTTTATTTTTTTCACTCATATTGTGTTCTATTTTTTGAGACTGAATAAGCGTGCAATCGAAAACGATGAACAGTTCTTGAGATATTGGTTAAAACGTGTTTTTCCCGATTTACGGGGAGAGTATGATAACCGTGGCGACAAGAAATGATAACGGTTTTTTGTAGAACACTTTAATACAAGCATTTTTTACTATGGGTGGGGGGTCTATCTCCCCCGTTTGGGTGGGAGGGGCAATTTCATGAAAAAAGTACTAAAAATGGAAAAAAAATTATTAAAAAATAACGGTAATATCTACAATTAAATATTATACCATTTTTTAAAGCCAATACTCTGTTCTATTAGCCAGTTTTTGAATCAAGTGAAATCTATGCATAGTTTGTGAAAAAACGAGTTTCAAACTCAAAATTTGGGAAAAAAACATTAAAAAAATGGTTAAAGTCAAATTTTTCAATACTTTCAGATTTTAAATTATTTCTTTTTTCTTACAATTCGTTGCTCTTATTAATTCTTAATCAAAAACTGAAAACTAGATGATTTTATGTCTACTATTTTTCGAGAAAATTGTAAATTGCAATGAATTGTAAGAAAAAAAATAATATAGAATCTCAATCTCTTTTTCAGGAGATAGACCCCCCCTTCCCAAATAAAAAAATGCTTGTATTGAAGTGTTCTAAAAAAAAACGTTATCATTTCTTGTCGCCATGGTTATCATACTCGTGCCCGATTTACTTTTCGAAGTAGAACTACTATTAATTATCTGAAATTTTAACTTGAGGTGGTTGAATATTGAAATTGAGGTAGAGTTTACTCAACAGAGTTTAATAAAGCCAGCTTAAAAAAGTATCTTTCTTTTTGAGTAATCAAATTAGAAGTTTTCAAAAAAAATAAGGTTAAAGAATAAGAAGCTCTTTTTAAAAAACGAATTCTTGATACTCTTTTTTTTTTAAGTGGAATAAGCTGAGATTTGAACCCAGACCTTTGGAGTCACAGTCCAACGGATATAACGGATTAAACAACGCAACACGGGTACTACTAGTGTATTGATGCAATATTATTTAAATTTTTACCGGCCATTTTCTCAAACTATACCTATACTTAAATATTTAAGTTCAACATAAGTGCTTATGTGACTGACAGTTTACGTCGGAAAAAAAGTTGAACACAAGAGTTTAAGTTGAACATTAATATATTTAGGTTTCTTTTCGACAAGCGGCCCTAAGAAGCGTACGTGTTTGTAAGAAGTTTGATCAAAATCATTTAAATCGTTTTGGAAATAGTGGAAAACCCAATGAGAGGTACATACCTATTACCTACTAAAGAACGGTTTTAAGGAAACTTTATTTTTCCTCAAAATGAACGGAATAAAGTGATTAAAAACGTATAAGATAGAAAAAGCCAATTTCAAGAATGGTAAGATTTTCCTTAACGAAATTGAAAAATTAAAAATATCCGGTTTTTGATTTAATGACTGAAAATTTAAACCTATTAGTACCTTAATTTATTGAAAAAAAAACATCAAGAAATATTTGTTTGACTTTTTTTTAATGAGTTTGAATTAATTTAGGGCTTTAAGAAGAAAATGAAAATAGGTAGGTACTACTAACATAAAAGGTATGTATTTTAATTTTTGTTGCCTTTGTTTTTTTAAATATTCTCATTAAATAAATTAATAAGAAAGCTGTCCCTCTTTTTTGACTTCACTCAACCTAGACATAGGCTTTTTTAAGAAATCACGTAAAAATATGTTTGCAAAGTAAATATCTCATTTAGCCATTCTATTGATTATTATTTAGTTAATGTCCAATCTACATAAAATGCTACATTTTTGTTTTCTACAAAATAATCATAAACATGTAGGTACCTATAGGAATTCTATGAAATATGTAGGTACATACCTGATTCAATAGGTTGCAGGTAATATTAAAATGTTTGTCATTTGGAATTTATTTTTATTTGTACCTATTTACATTCTTAAATGGGCCGGATACTTATACTTATCAGTTTCATACCTTGATTTTTTTTTATTTGGATATGTATGTATTTTCGATTTTCTGGTTTATTGCACACAGGCTGTTTTTTTTTTGCACATTATGTGATCTTGTCTTGTTCTTCCTTTAACTCCCTCGTCCACAGCATTTATTATCTTTCCGTGACAACGCCTTAAAACTAAAACGAAAGTATTTATATTGAACGATACATACATATATACAATGCACGCAAACACTTTGTAACGCACATATATATGTGTTTATGTATAACTGTAGATGTATGCATATGTATGAATATAAATTGCAAATTAAAAAATATTAAGAACGACCACCAATAATAACCTCATATCTTCTTCTTTTTGTTTCTGCTCCCCACATTCCACGGGATCATGAAAACACAATGACCAAGATCAGTTATTATTTTATTAATATAAGAAACAGGAATTTACATAAAAGCGAAAGGGGAGAACATAAACAATTGGATATCAAGGTTAAAAAATCGGGCTGAATGAACTGGTATAAAAGAGTTAAGTTGAATTTACTTTGAATTCAATTGATTTCAGAAAAAAACTTTGGTTAAAACTGATGATTCTAGTAGATTTCTTACCAACTCACTCTCGTAGATTTCTTACCAACTTCCATGATCTAATAGTGCAAGATCTCACCCTAGGTCGGTCTTCCCTTCTGTTTTCGTAATTAAGGGTAACGTTTATGTAAGGAAGTGTCAAATTCAACAAATTGAACATTGCCTAGTGAAAGAAATATGGTCAATTTTTAACTTTATTACTTATAGAAAAAATGTGCAACCGACAATGATTGCTGCCCTTTGAAATTAAAGACCAGATGTTATATTTTTTATAAAAAAAATCGCGAAGTAACCAAGTAAATACCAATGTTGCAGGGCCGTTTTCTCCCAAAATATTTGGGCGAATAAAATTTGTCAATATTTTTACTTGCGATAATAAATGATAAGCTATGAATTCTTAAAAAACAATCAAACTTATGATAGATAGCGATGTAGAATTCTTAAAAAAAAAATCAAACTCAGGATAGATAGCGATGTAGAAAAAAATCGGTCTCGCAATTCTGCCCGTCTGTCCGTTCGTCTGCAGCCTAAACAAACGCGTTGGTCGATTTTCTTTGAACTTGATATCTAGCGATTTTTTGGGCATTAGGATCAATAATAACGGTACCTACCTGCCGTACAAATATTTTTATCAATTCGTGAAAATTTTATTTTTCTCAAAACCGTGCTCAAAACTTCAAAAAAAATCAGTAATTTTTTTACAAAAAGGCATGTACCTACATAAAAAAAATCAGTGGAATGATTATGGTCAATTTCTTTATGGAGATTATTTAAAAAAAATTAAAAGTTTTGCATACCAAATTTTTTTTATTATTTAAAAAAAATGTAGATACCTATCATTAATTCCAAAATTATTTTCTGAAAATTCGATATTTTGAAATGGGGGGATATTTTTTTTTACTCTGTTTTAAGAAATGTTTTGACTCAAAAATGTTTTCAAAATTTTATATATACCTTCAAAATTATTTTTTTTTAACAAACCTCTCCAATGATTTTTAAAATGTTTTCATCATAAATTGATATTTGTGTAAATCCCGTTGGTGTCAAAACAAATTCAATTTCAATTATTATTATTATTCATGTTTATATTATTTTTAACAATTTTTCAGTCTAAACTGTAAGTTCCATGCGTATATGCAACACATTGCTATATTGTTCATATTTGTGTACCTACTCACCTAATACTACCTACTTATTGACACGTTTCTGGTAGGTGGCATACAATTTAGGATCCCATAATTAATTTATTTCTTTTATCAGATGAACAGTTTTTAAAATATTAAAACTTTTAAACCACAGAGTGATCTTACATACAAGATCAAGTTCGTACGTCGCAGTCATGCATTTTTTCTCGATATATTGGAGGGAAAAAAAAAACGTCATTACACGAAGAATAAAATTGAGCCGAAGTCGTTAGCATTATTTGTTCCCGAGGTATTCGATTTTCTTATTACAGCCATGTAAAAAAAATTCCAAATTAATGTAATAAGAAAACGTTAGTTTATAAATATTTAAACGATAGAATTTACAAAGGTTTTGAATTTTGAATAATAATACTTTTTTTTATATATATAAATCTTAACCATTATTATTCTATTGCCTTTCCATAAATGCTCCATATATACTGCTAACTCCTTCGCTCTCCGATTGTCTATTTACCGTATTTTCTTTACTTATAGAAATTTCTGGTAATATCCTTTTGTTGTTTTATGTTTTTCTATTTGTATAAGATCCTTTTTAACATAATTTCGTTATAATGTTTTCTTTTTGTAAAATGTTAACATTGCTCTTCCTCTATACATTGTAGGGGAATTTTTATTCAGTTTTGTATTATGTATGTGGCTCGTGCAGAAGATTATACAAAAATACACCCATTCTAGCTTATTTTCGGATCGGTTAATTTTTGGTAAAACATAGAAAATATGCGACCAAATAAGAAAATGAACAGTTAAAATTCAAAAATTTTAATCGAGTTTGATCCCTTCATGTTTGAAATGACTCAGATTTTGATGTTGGAAACTTGTACCTAAACGTTCACATAATTTCTGTTTGTTTGTGAATAAAGTAAACAATGAACAAATTTTAAATTCTTCATTTTAACAACTTCACTGTCCCCATACAAACTGATTGAAAACAGTCTCTACGTTCACTATTTCCTATCAGAAATAAGGACATTACCATCACGTCCCATGAATCACATATGATACATATAACTTTTTTTGTACCGTGTTTCCAGCGTCCATGAATCATATATGATTCAAAATAAGAAAAATATGAAAAGTGTTCTACGTCCCTATACAAATTGATTCAAAATATTCTCCACGTCCAGCCTTTTTTTTTGGTCGAAAGCATTACGATTGACTTGAATTTACAGTAAAATCGTTTTTTTACCTTAGGCTTTCTTATATTGTTGTTAAAAAAATAGTTTCATTTTATGTTCATATATGATTCATGGACGTAGTAAGTGTTCATAGCATATCACTACGTCCAATGAATCATATATGATTCATAAAAAAAATTATTATAAGGGATTATTACGTTATAGTTCTTCATTAGACGTGATTATACACTTTAAAAGCATGTTTTAAAAACATTGCACATAAATTAGATTGAAATTATCAGGTCATCTTTAGATTTTTTTCCTTACAAACATGAAGAAAATTAAAAATATTTGTAATAAAGGAGTCACAGGACATACATATAATATACCTACATAATTTGAAAATGGACATGGAAATTGAGGATTTCAGTTCTGGAAGTGAATCAGATTATCAACCAACAGAAACTGATACTGACACGTCGTATGATCTTTCTGAAAATGAAGATGATGAAGAACAAATTTCTGGTAAGCTTCAAATAACTTAAGACATCAGATTAATGCAATGCATTTTTATATATATAAAAATCAGGCAATGGAATCTCACCCGATGCCACTGAGCTTGTTTGGCATGAAGAAGTTTTACCAATTGGCAGAGAGCAATTTACTGGAATTTCTGGGATTCATCGAATTGATGCCATCACAAATGAAAATGGAAAAATTGATTTTGTAAAAATTTTTGAAAACTTGCTAACAGCGGATATTTTCATGGAAATGGTTGAACATACCAATACATATGCCCTCATCTTAAGATCATCACGAACGTCTGCATTTAATCGATTACGACGATGGAAAGATGTGGACATTGAAGAGATGAAGCAATTTTTTGGTGTTGTTATGCTAATGGGTGTCGTTAACTTGCCGACAATTGAGCACTATTGGAAACTGGACCCATTATACAATTATCCGCTTATGCATATGATAAAAATGTCATACAATAGATTTTCACTAATATTGCGTTGCTGGCATTTTGCTTCTCCCTTGCTTCAAGAAAGGACACATAAAACATACAAAATTGATCCTCTAATAAAAAAACTACTGGCAAACTTCCGGTCATTGTATACTCCTGGCGAAATACTTGTGGTAGATGAATCGGTAACCAAGTTTCACGGTCGACTGCAAATAAAAACGTACAACCCTTCAAAATCCAGTAAGTACGGCATAAGAGTCTACAAAATGTGCACAGTTGATAGTTATACGTGGTCCTACGAAATATATTCAGGAGCATCTTTGGCAATGGAAGGGTTAGACAAGCCGGGATCTGTTCTTGTCAGATTGTGTGAACCCCCATTACCCCCATGTTGCAGGCTCAAGAAATGCTGTTGAGAGTATTGCTCGGTTCTTGTGCATCCGCAACAAATATCTCAAGAATTCCTCCAACAATATTACATCCAAGCCAACATTTTCTCACGGAACTACCACGTTCAAATGGTAAAATTATGCGAAAGCGTTGCGCTTTGTGCTATAAGAACCTGAGGAGAGATGGTCATATAGCTGCCTTGAAAGCAAAACAGGTAAATACAGAGTGCAAGCAATGCAATAAGGCATTCTGCTTAACATGTTTTAACTTTAAACATAAAAGGACTAGTGTCTAAACTTTAAAAATGTAAATTGTTATTGTTATTTGTTTAATTTTTATCCAATTGTTGTATTACTTTCTTGTTGTTTTTCAATTTATTTGATTTTTTTTGCAGCTATGTTATGGGCTATATATAGCCAACATATTTACATCAAAATTATGTCATTGAGATGATTTTTTTAATGTAATATACACATTATTAAAAACATATGTTCATGAATCACATATGATTCATGGACGCTGTAAGCACGGTACAAAAAAAAATGTATGTATCACATTTGATTCATTGGACGTGATACTGAAGTTTTATTTTCTAAACAAAATATATGGACGTAGAGATGTTGCTTGATCACTTTGTATGGGGACGTAGAATAATTTTCATTTAATAAAACTTTTGAATCATATGTGATTCATGGACGTAGGAAACACGGGACAAAATGGATTTCATGAATCACATATGATTCATTGGACAGTGAAGTTGTTAAAAGGGGAGCTATATACAATATACACAGTCAACAACTTTTCTTTATTTGGGCTGACCTTTAAAATTAAGAAGGTCGAATCACCATAGGCGGAGGGACCTTTAGATAGCTTTTAAAATGGGGTCAACAAAAATTTAAGGTGAAATATTTTTCGGGTGAAACTAAGGCTGATTATGTAAGTTTTAGAACATTCTGTCACTTTAAGCTAAATCACATGGTTAGCACCAGTTTTTCCGATTTGTAAAAAATTCAATATGGCACGAATTTCTTATTTCCTTTCTTTACTTAAAAAAAATCGAATGTGGTCGATATTTGATAAAAATTGCTCCAAATGGCGTATAAATTGACAGAAACGAAAAAACGACAGAAATATGATTTGTTTTACATATTTCACCCCGCAAAAATGGAAAATTATAGTTTTGTTTTTTTGTATGCATATATTATGACGAATACAAAAATCTCTAAATTTATACTCTGTTTTAAGAACTGTTAATGGAAAATAGAATAACATAACGCCGTTTCTAAGTATTTTCTTTTATTTTAAAGCCGTATACTCATCGATGTTTATCTGTATATATGGGCCTTTTCAAATTTCATGCCCCTTATTGGTATATTGGTATGGCATCGCCATCCAGTAAGAAATATATACAAACATATGTAGGTATATACATATATATAACTTTACTAATATTTTGCAACGGGGCGTAAAAATTAAAATAAAACGGGTTATATTGACTGGAAACCAAAATTTATGGGAACGAAATCTCGGCATAAATACCATATAATATACAATATATAAATATTTCTATAGCAAAATTTCGCATTTTTTCAAATATAACGCACGATAAAAGTTAAAATTTGTCGTGAAAGAGAAACAACAGTATGATTTATTAATTTGACAGCCACAGCCAATAGTAAGTATATATGTAAGTGATTTCAGAGTGAAAAAACAAGGGATTTTTTTGTTTCATTAAAAACTTTAAAACAGTGAATACGCAATAAAACAAGACAATGATGCATATTTTGTTCTAACAATTTCTTTTATAATATCAGAATAAAAACCGTATATACCTACGTTCAAGGGCAACATGATTTTTTAAGAAGTCATAATCAATTATTAATTAGTACAAAGATTTATATTTTCGGACACTGTGTTATTTTCTAAAGCATTTAAAAATTAAATTTTGATAGATTAAATTATTAACTGATTTTGTAAAAGTAATATGAATCAACAAGTTCGGATTAATTGACAGTTTAGGATACTAAACTATTCAAAAAATAAAATATTAATCGATTTTTTTTTCAATTTTCTTGTAAATAATTAACCTAACTAAAACTAGGCTTAACGTTGCAAACTTTTTTTTTATCAAAAGAAAATACAAAAAACTGGTCAATTTGTATTCCTCGTTTTTATTGTTTCTAAAAAAGACTTATTTACTGATCGTGATTTTATTTTGTTTATTTCAAAATTTTGAAAAGCTATATTTTGTCAATCAGAGTTATAGAAAAAACTCCAATAGGTACTAATAATTTTCGAAAATCAGTTTTCAGGACTCTAAAATTAATCAAATTCAGATCGCATGTTACAACAGGGAATAAAGTTTAAAGCTATTTAAGCTTATTTAAGCAAAATAGTTAAATACAAAATTTGGCGTTATTTCTGCATTCAATAAGAAATTTGTACCTATGTCTAAATTTTTGGGATTTTCGTTTTTATTTCCCTTTTCATTTATTAAAAAATTCGGTATATTATCTATTTAAGATTCTGTTAATGATTAGTTCAGAGGTACATAACATATTCCACAAAATTAATCTATGGAGGTGAATTATCAAAATAATTGCAATAGTTATCAGTTTACATCCAATTTAAATTCTGCAGATCAATAAAATAATAGTCGGTTTAAGACGATGAAATTGTAAAACGATGATTTTGTAAACTATTATCAAATATGCATTCTAAATTTCGGTCACCTTAAAATATATAAATATATGTAGATTGTAGATAATAAATGTGACTGCAAATAAGTTTTCAGCTTTCAACTGCACTAAGTATCCTATACAAATAGTTTCAGAATCTATCAAATATCCTTGACCTAAAAAAGTTTCATGTACCTTTTTATTTGCATAATTTGCATTAGAGGTTCATACATGTGTACTGTACATAATGCTCATACCTGTCTAAATAAATTAAAAAATGTTTAAATACAAAACTCAATCGTTTTTGAAAAGAACAAAAAGTATGTATACATATCTATGTATATATGTACATATGTAGTTAAAAATGAAAATAAAAAATAAATAGAAAGGAGGTAGGCCACATTCATGACTTACATATATAGCAGCGTTGCCGAAGTGGCACGATTGTGTTTTTTATACACGAAAAAATTCAATATGGCACGTTCTTCTTATTTCCATTTTGTACTTCAAATAAAGCGAATTTTGCAGAAATTTTAGAAAAGTTGCTTAAAATCTTACAGAAACTCTTAGTTTTTGACAATACACGAATAGATAAAATTATTTCTTCTAATTTTTTGTTATATTTCACCCCACAATTGAATGATATTTTTTTTTTAATATAAGAATTTGGGTTTTCTATATGGCACGAAAATGGTAGTTTTTTTAGAAACCCGAATCCTGTTGGATAATATTTCTATTGCCTAATACTTAAATGTGTACCTATTTATGTACATACCCAATAATTCGGAACGGTTTTTCTTTTTTATTTATTTTAAACATTTATAAGGAAAATTTTCCTTGTTTAGGTATTTTTCAAAAAATTTAAAAACGTTTAAGCTTGATATCCTTTTTGAAATATTTTATATTAAACAATTATACGAGCACAAACAAAATTCACTTGTCCATTTTCAAAATATTCAAATAAAAATAATTTTCTACCAAAACATAGACTACGTCCAAGCTAACAGACATATACATTTTTTATTCAAAATCTTTGAAGTCGCTTTCAAGAATATAAAAAGCTTTTTTTTTTAACGTATGCCATGTAATCGTTAAAAAAAGCTTATTTTTCTTGAAATTTAATTTATAAATGTTGATAAAATTTGTAGTAATAATATTGGAAACATGATCAATCTTTCGGTACAAAATGTATTTTCTAAAACCCGTTGTTAACAGTACCTTCCAAAGAGTATTTTTTTTCTATTTTCAACTTTTTGCTTATGTATCCAATTGCCAATTGAATATTTTGAGAAAGATGTTGTTTTTTTCTTTTTTTTAATTTTACTTTATTAAAACATACAGTGTTTAGGACACTGTCCTTGTATGTGTTTGTGTGTCTCTTTTGACTCGGAATAGAATATGAATAGCTGTTGTGAACTAATGCCATTATATAGCTTGTAAATTCTGTTTTTTATTATAAGGGATGGTCTCTTATTTTTCTTATAGGTCTAGAGGCCAACGGGTCTAAATTCTGAAGGCTTTTAAAGTGAACCATATCTTAAAAAGCTTAGATCTTTAGTTGTATTAATCGGATCGTCAATATTAAGGACATTATGCTTAAAGACAGATCATTTCCCATTTGAAAATATTCGAACTAAAATAGTCACAAAAATATGGAAAATAAATAGCTTTTTTGAACTTTTCAACTGTAAAATACTTGTGAAAAGATTTGTATATTATATTTGTTTAGTACCTCAATCTATCATTGAAATAATATTAGTTATGTATCAATAAAACGCTTTGAAGCTTCCAGATATTTTGCTCAAACTCTGGGTTTAATTTTCTTTAATTTTATGCAAACTTCATTTATTTGTATATAACAGCTCTAAAAAATGGCCGATGAAGCAAAACCAGCAGAAGAAGCACCCCCAGCAGCGCCTGCCGAGGGAGAGGCTCCACCAGCCGAAGGTGCCCCTGCACCACCAACAGAGCCAATTAAACACACCTACACACTATTTTATTTCAATGTGAAAGCGCTCGCTGAACCTTTACGCTACCTCTTCGCGTATGGTGGTATTGAATACGAGGATGTTCGGGTGACGCGGGACGAATGGCCTGCATTGAAACCAAGTAAGTAGTCCGACTTTTCTTATATTTAGAAATATTATTATGTTGCCTACTTTGATAATGGTGATGAATGTCAGAGTTCATTGCCAAAACAAGCATTCGAAGTTTTGGCACCGAACTGTTTGATGATATACATATCAACCACCAAGCTTTTAGTTATTTTTCGACTTCTAAATTTAGTTGATCGCATAAAGAATTTGGGCTAATACTTAATTTAGATTTTAATTGATTTTTTTCTTTGAATAAAAAATTGCACGATCATGTTACAGCAATGCCAATGGGTCAAATGCCCGTGTTGGAAGTTGATGGCAAACGTGTACATCAGAGCATTTCGATGGCTAGGTTTTTGGCTAAAACAATTGGACTGAGTGGCGCCAATCCATGGGAGGATTTACAAGTCGATATTGTCGTTGATACGATCAATGACTTCCGCCTAAGTAGCGAACAATGTGTGATGTTGCATGTTCAGTGTTGTTTGATTAATCTTGTTTTTTAATATATAGAAATTGCAGTCGTATCGTATGAACCGGAGGACGAAATTAAGGAAAAGAAACTCGTTACACTCAATACAGAAGTCATTCCATTCTATTTGGAGAAATTGGAACAGACAGTTAAGGATAATGATGGACATTTATCGCTTGGAAAGGTAGGTTATTTATGCATCGTTATATATACTGGGTTTGTTTCACCGTAACATTAATTTTTGTAGATTTACTTATTCAGTTCTATATGAGAAAAGTTGTTTTTGAGTTGTTTTTTTAAATTTAGAAGTTACTCAGATCAAACACATATGTATGACAGTATCAACGAAGAGAGTGTAGTAAAGCAACATTTTCCTCATCAAATTCCGAGTAGAAACCACGGAATTCTGATTTAGTCCGACTTGATTTTTTACCTATGGGGATATCTTAGGGTTGCCAGATATGTTACCTAGTATTTAAACCTTTTTTCTTTTAAAATTGGTAAAAACGAATTTAAAAACTTCAAATTCAAATCGAAATTTGAATCGAATGTTAAAAAGCTGGAGATATACAAGTGTTCTTGCTGTAGACAAATTGTACAAATTACAATGCAACTATTTTGTGTGACGGTTGGAGTAATATTTCACTTTCGAAAATTGCGGTATTAGACTTGTTCTCGAAACAAATTGGGCTCTTATTTTATTAATTTTAGAATTTTTTCGTTTGGGCCTTATTGCATGGGGCATAATTTCACAATTTCAAAATTTTCTCTCCCACTTTAACATGGGGGGGAAGGACCGCCTCCCATATAAAAAAATAATTGTTTCGCCTCTTAAGTAATCCCCGCTATTATATTGAGCCGGCGGCGGCGATGGTATCGTCTTGTGACAAATAAACACTAGATATTGTTGAAAAATAATTTTCTATTAAGATATAGAGCTTTATTACCAAATTTAAGTTAATTTATTCAAATTATAAATAATTAAAAAACAATTTTTTATCTAAAAATAGCTTACATGGGCCGATATCTATTTTGCTGGCATTTTGGACTACATGAACTACATGGTAAAGCGAGATCTCCTTGAGACTTATCCTGGATTAAGAGCCCTTGTCGATTCTATTAACAGCATTGAATCTATCAAAGCCTGGATAGAGAAACGACCCCAAACAGAGGTCTAAACACAACGCTATAGCAATTATAATAACACAATCGCTTAAAGCTGATGTAATACTAAATCGGCTTTCAAACAAACTTCAAATATTACTACGTAATTAAATACTAAAACCACACACAACTACACACATTTTTGTTCCTTTTTTGTATTAACATAATTTTTTTTAGTATTTTCCAATGTTCTTTTTTATTTCGTTCGGGGATTATATGAATATTTCCAGTTCGTTCATAATAAATGTCGGCCATTCTTTATATTATACATTTTGCTGAGTGGAAAAAAAAACATTTAAGAAGTATTTAAGTTACACTCTGTAAAAGAACCATCAACTTCTTAACAATCTTTACAGTTTACACTGCTTGATACATGCTTAAAAATTAACACCGCGAAATGAAACATCAATATTGTACTAAGGAAATATTTTTACATTTATTATTTCTAAAATTAATGAAAATAAAATAAAACAAAACGTACAAAATAATATGTATTTAATTTATTGTCTACATTTTTTTGATTTAAGAAACATTCAGAAACTTTCGATTTATGACGAATATACTGGCTGATTGTAGACCATTTACACAATGAACTCATAAATGGTTATAATATGGAATAAATTATGACTGATAAGTAGCCTTGTAAGTCCGGTATTATGTATTTTTGGAATGAGGTGACAAACATACTTACAATTACAATTCAAAAATGCACCTAGTTGATTTCCATTTCAAGTCGTTCAGGATCAGGACAGGGTAAATTAAGTACTTTGCGGGTTTCTTATGTTAAGGTAAGAATTTTAGTAGGATACCTCGAATTAATTATAATTTAAATAATTATGTATAGTTAAAATAATAATAATAATTAAATAAATACTAAAAAAAAAATATTTAAACTTAATTTTACCATTTTGTAAAATCTTCATAAAACATAGCTCAGAAAATAGTTGGTCAAGCTCACTTTGAGTATACAAATCCAGTCTTAATTCATCCAATGATGGATTTACAGGAGAGTGACAAAATTTCATAATGTCTTTCATATTTTGGTCGTTAGTTGGCAGTCTATTGCAAGAAAACCAACCGTTGGATTTTTTTTATTTTTTGACACAATATCTTATTGGAGAGATCCAATATGGCGGCGCGAGCGGCAAAGATACGAGGTGGCAAAGTTCTGAAAGAGCACATCGAAATCTATAAAATTGCCAATTTTAAAAACTCCCGGAAAACTTTCCACGTAAAATTACCAATTGACTGTAGGTACTATAACGGATTCGGTGATGGTTTTTTCGAGATTCAGAAAAGTTTTCGATTACGATGGAATTCGTGATTTATTTTGCCTATCTTTAATTCTCTCAAAACTAGGCAACTTTTTATCAACAACATCTTTTTTCAAAAACTAGGAAATATTTTAGCATTTGGTTTTTAGCTTTTTAATAAGGCCAGTCCAGGTTTTTTAGGCTCACCACGAAATCTCAAAGATCTCAGCAATGCTGTCAAAAAGCTGAGACTGATATTTTTTGGATTTGTCTGCTTAATTAATTTTTGTCACTGTCGATTAAATTATAAAAAAGAGATGGTGAGTGCTTTTCACTTCTAGCAGAGAAATCTTGTTCAAGTTTCTCCTTCTCCTCAGTGAAGCAGACATATGTATTATGTATATGTAACTGTGCTCAGTGAGATCTCAGAAACGTGAGCTGGCTAAATAAAAGATAAGAGCATTGAATACTAAATTCAAAAAACTACTTAACATAGTGTTAGATATTTTATTAAAAATAAATAAAAGAATGTCGTTTAATTTGTATATTCACTTTTATTAAAACGCAATAAGGACTTCTTCTCATAATGATCTCTAAGTGAATGATCTTTTGTCTCGTCGTCTCGTTCTTGTGTTTGTTCGTTTGTCTATGTATTCGTATGTATCTGTTTCTTAGTTCGTTAAGTGTAGTTCTGTTTGACGGCTCTATATTTATTGCCTTCATTCGGCCTCTCCTGACCGTTGTAGGTCCTCCAACAACTGAATACGCCTATCGACTTCATCTCTTCGCTCATAGCATTGATCATCGAATCCCAAAAATTCTGTCTCACTCTCTTCATCTTCGAATAAAGTTGATTCTTCAGGATTCATAGCATTGTAGTTCTTCATCTTATCAACAGCAATTACTCCTTCAAACGTTTTTTGGGATACTTGATGTCCGGGAATATCTGCTACTATATAGCGGTCATTTGGAAGCACCTTGGTGACTATATATGGTCCTCGATATTTTGCTTCTAATTTTCTGGATTGTCCCATTGCAGGAATTTCACGGGTTAGAAGTACCAGGTCACCAACATTGTATTTTTTCACACATCGTTTTGAGTTGTAACGTTTTTGTTGTATCTCTTGGTCTTTACTGATGTTCTTTAGTGCCGTTGTACGTTGGTTAGCGGCATTGGATTCTACAACCAACCATTCACGAGCCTGGTCGTTTAAAATGTCACCATCATATCCTCTTGGCAGGAAGTTAAAAAGAAGTTGAAATGGAGTTTCACGAGTTGTGCGATGAATTGTAGTATTTATACCATACTGTACTCGTCCTATATTTAGATCCCAATCTGTACCATCTGGATCAGTAGACATCATAGCAATCGAAGGTGTAAGCGCTCTGTTGATTCTTTCGACTTGGCCGTTGGCACGCGGAGTTCCAGTCGCATTCTTGATGTGTTGAATGTTCTTTGACTTACAGAAGTTTTCAAACATCTTGCCAGTGTATGATGTTCCTCTATCCGTGATTATTCGAACAGGTGGTCCAAATATATTGATGATCTCTTGAAGGAACTTCGAGGCGGCTTCTGCTGTGGTATTTCGAACAGCTTTAAGAAGAACAAATTTTGTAAAGCCATCTACTGCTACAATCACGTAAGAATTATGTCTCTTTGACTTTATGAAAGGTCCTAGGTGGTCCATATGCAATGTATGAAACGGAATCCCTATTTTGTCGATGGAATTCAGCATACCTGGTTTTCTGCCTGCTGGGCACGCATGATATTGGCACTGAGGACAGGAATTCACATAACCCTTAACGTATTTCCGCATTCTTTTGAACCAAAATGAAATATTTATTCTTTTAAAAGTTTTGTCGACACCTGGATGTCCGATATCATCATGATTATATTTTAAAATTCGACTTCTTACTTTTTCAGGAACAACCCACTTTAACTGTTCATCTTGTTTTTTAAAAAGTCTACTGTCCTGAAGAACGAATTCCTTTCGAACCTGCTTGTCGTCAGCACTGCATTCTTTAACATTTTTCTTAAGGACGCTGCAAATGTGTTGAACTCTCGGGTCTTGCTGTTGTGCGAAAAAGAGCCAATCATCGACCTCTACTGCTACGTTGCATTCAACTATTTGCTCAGAAGACTCTTCATCATAGTAGCACCTGCTGAGAGCATCAACATGTTGCATCGTTTCGGATTTCCGGTGTTCTATTTTATAATTAAACTCTTCCAACTTAAGTACCCAGTGACAAACGCGAGTATTGATTTCTTTTTTCTGCATCGTCTGTTTTAAAGCTTTGCAATCCGTCACAATAGTGAATGGTTTTCCCCATACGTAGATACGAAACCTTTCAAGGGCCTTAATGACTGCTAAGATTTCCAATTCGAAACTTAAATATTTGCTTTCAGGATCAGTGGTCTTGGCGCTAAAGTAATAAACCGGGTGAAACTTTTTGTCCTCTTGGAGTTGAAGTAAAACGGCACCATAGCCACGTGAGCTTGCGTCGGTATGAACTTCGGTTAGCTTATCTGGATCATAGATTCTGAGAACAGGTTTGTCAGCTAACAACGACTTTAATAATTTAAACGCCTTGAATTGTGAAATTCCCATTTCAAATGTAACATCACCTCGCAACATGTCAGACAGCGGCGCAGCAACTAACGCAAAATTTTGGATGAAACGCCTAAAATAGCTACAGAGTCCGAGAAACGATTGAAGCTGCTTTTTATTTCTAGGCACTGGAAAATTATCGATGGCTTTTGTTTTTACATTATTAATCCCGATAGTTCCATCTTTGATGACAAATCCTAGGTATTCAACAGTGTCCAACAAAAAACCGCATTTGTCCAAACGAAGTTGCAACTTGTATAATTTCATTCGTTTGAGAACCTCCTTCAATATGTCGATATTCTCGTCGACAGATCTCGTAGCTATAAGTAGGTCATCTATATAAATTTGAACTTTTCTGGATCTGCAAAGGTCGCTGAAAACATGATGGATATTTCTTTGGAAAACAGCTGGGCTATTAGTCAAGCCAAAGGGCATCTTGACATACTCATACTGCCCATCAGGAACGACAAATGAAGTGTATTTTATGGAATTTTCTTCGACGTCAACGTGGTGAAAGCCATTTCGCAGATCTAAACAGGTGAAAACTGTACAGCCGTGAAGATTCGCAATAAGGTCATCTATGAGTGGCAGTGGAAAATGATCCCTCACTGTTTTTGCGTTCAGGGCTCTATAGTCGACACAAACCCTGATATCTCCAGTCTTCTTACGAACGATCACCACTGGACTTGTGTATTCTGATATACTAGGACGTATAACTCCTTTCTGCAGCAGCTCATCAATGACTTTCGCCAACTCGTCTCGTTCAGTATAAGAAAGTCGTCGCGGTGTTGATGATATTGGAATGTTGTCTCTTAGGTTAATCTTCATCTTGTAAGGTAAATCCAGAAATTCATTCACATTGTCGGCTAAATATTCGTCTCGAAGTAACTTTTGCATTTTGTTCACAAGATCTGGTCCAACTTTAGGGTTGACTCTAATTTCCACATCACTCGGCTCGACTTCTATTCGCATCAACTCAGACGCAAATGCTTCATTTGACTGCTCGTTACTTTCGAAGACTAAACGTTCTCCATTAAAACTCCATCGAATTGTGTTCAAAAAGTCTTGTCCAAGGATGGCGTCATCTGTTATGGCATATGTTGGGACAATTACAAATTCCAGTTTGTATTCGTTTCCGTCGATTTGAACTTTGGTTTCGAATGCTGAATTGCATACCACTTTGGTTTGGTTTAGACCTACCAGTGAACAAGATATCGATTTGATGTTCACGACGCCTGCTACTACGCCTTCACGAATGAGATTTTTGCAACTTCCCGTATCTACCAAAGCGCTAATACTTTTCCCATCAATAACGACTAGCTTTCGATAATTATCAGAGGGAACGCCCAAGGAGCAAGTTTCATTCTGCTGAGTTACCAGAGCAGTGTTGCGACAGTATTTGGCGACGTGTCCGTAGCTTCGACATTTAAAGCAAAGTGGTTGACCATTCTTGTTTCGATCTGGAAGTCGTTGACTTTGTCTTCCACTTACTTCATTAGTTTGTTGTACAACTCTGTTCCTCGCCGCAAATTCACCATCTTGTCCCGACATCCACTGGCGCCTTCCGACACTGGCGTTTACTTTTTGTTTTTCTTGATATTGTTCACTACGGCCAAAGATATTTACATTTGCCGAATAACTCAACTGCATCACTGTGGTGTTCATCGTTTTAATCCATTCAGTAAAATCTCTCAGAGTCGGTTTATTGATTTGTTGTGCAACAATGTGAGATCCCCACTGTAATGCAATAAAAGGTGGTAACTTGTCAATAAAAATGGGCAATAATCCAGAGCACTGATTAACATCCATGCTTGCACATATAACACTGCAATATATTCCTCGAACGGCATTTGTATATTTAATAAACTCTGACCAGTCGTTTACTAATGGCAATTGCAATGCCTCATTACGGAAACATTGAGCTAACATCTCAGGTCGACCAAAGTTATCTTTCAATAACTCGATAATTTCTTCAGGGTCCTCACTTGACATTAACATGATGCGTACTGATTCAAAAGCTGGTCCGAAGAGTGCTTTTCGTATCCTTGCTATATTTTCTTGGGCTGAGAATCCGCACAACATAGTAGACTGCCTAAAATCTCTTATAAAAGTTAGCCACTCAAGGGTATTACCACCAAATCGTGTCAGTTCGGTGCTCACTGACTGCCGGGCCAAAAGTTGTGACATTGTTGTTTGTAAGTCAGGGACATCAGGGGACTTAATTGAACCATGTGCAACCCACTCGGATACCCTTTCTTGCTTTTGTTTTGAATCTTCAGAAATTTCGCTCGCAGCTTCCTCCTCTTCGTCCTCGCTTAGTTCTAATTCAAGGAGTTTTCTTCTTAGTTCCAGCTTCAACAATTCCTTGCGGATGGAGTGCTTAGAACTCTTCGATGATTTTGATTTTTTCCGCGCTACTGCCGATTTAAATACTTCTGGTTGCGTCATGGTGCTTATTAATGCAATTAATTTTGTCTTCAATGTGTCAATGTTCTCATCGACAACTTTAAAAATATTCCCCATTTGCTGCACCTCAATGTCGGAGAACGTGCCAAGAATTTGTCTGCACAAAATGTTGTCTTTTTCTGGATCATTCCAGCCTGTGAATTTAAGAATTTTTTGTACGATGTACTCACGTGAACCTTTGGAAGTTTTGAGAAAAAGTGCATTATAAATTTTTCCCAAGATCTCATCATCAACGCCTGAGATTTGATCCACGAAATCCGCAAATTTTGTTTGTAAATCCATATTTTGGGGTGGCGTCTTTCGCACTTCACAAGGGAGAATTTTTGTTCGCGAATTGTTCTTTATTTTTCAATTTCTAATGAAAATAACTGGGTGAAAGGCTGAATTTGGATCCCACTTCTGAATTTTGTTAGATATTTTATTAAAAATAAATAAAAGAATGTCGTTTAATTTGTATATTCACTTTTATTAAAACGCAATAAGGACTTCTTCTCATAATGATCTCTAAGTGAATGATCTTTTGTCTCGTCGTCTCGTTCTTGTGTTTGTTCGTTTGTCTATGTATTCGTATGTATCTGTTTCTTAGTTCGTTAAGTGTAGTTCTGTTTGACGGCTCTATATTTATTGCCTTCAATAGTAAAATTTTGAAAAAAAAAAATTAATTTCAACATTTTTTTTCAAAATTTTTAGTTTTGAAATTAATTTTCCAGTAACGGCCATATTTGATGAACCAAATTTTAGCATTAAAAAATAAAATAAATAAATACGAAATACTACCTCGTTTTCGGTTTCAACACAACGGCACACCTGCTGTCAGCTCACTAAAAAAAATCCAATTTGCTTGCAGCACAGGTTGTTTCTAAAATTCATAAGTTTTGTTCTGTTGTTTTGTTTTGTCTCTGACTTTCTTTCTCGAATTTATCAACGACCAACTGTTTTGCAAACCACCATTACCCCCAGCTTTTGTTATTCGTTTCTAGAACCTCCATCTTTACTCTTAAGATGTGGAACTTCAACGGTAGCGTATGCTACATTTCCCCACAGGCTTCCAAAAAACACGCCTAATTTAACACTAATACCCGCGCTTTCAAGAATGCCCTTCAGTATACTTCGGACGAACTGTCAAGTAATAAACTTAAGGGCATTCATGAAAATCGTAAACGTTTGCGTAAACGAACTGTCAAATTTTTTATGGGAAATCTTTTCCGACAAATCGTAAACTTTCCGACAAGAATTTGTCTTTACGACTTTACTTTATGATTAATTAAAAAACTATTCAGAAGAAAGCAGCTATTTTTTCTAATTTGGAAAAATAATAATTATTATTTCAAATTGCGAAACAATGGGCCCTATCGCGAACGAGATTTCCCTGGAAATATTTCCCACGTTCGAAAAATTCGTATCATGAATGGTGTTTGAAATTCCCCTCGGAATTTATTTCTATCGTGAACAATTTTTCCACGGGAAATTTGATGTAATTTCTCTGGAATTTTTCCGCATTTATTTTGGCGGAGAAATTAAGTTCAATTGCAACTTTTTTGATAAATAAACACAATTTTTTTTAATTTTATTATGCGACGAACTCAACAAATCAAAACCAAATAGAACTGCTGGTCAGTATTATGGAAAAGAATACAGATATATAGACTGGATTTACTACCTACGGGGAAAAAGAAAATTTGGCAAAATTTGGCCTAAATGCAATTTCATTTGGATTACCTTCTTGCTGCAAAAAACGAAAAATGCAAAACCAAGAAAAAATATAATTTTTTTTTTTTTGCTCTTCCGCGGTTTGAATTTTGATCCATTCTGGACAAAGCTTTTCCTCGAAAATGTTAAGGAAGTTCGACAATACTTCCGAAAATGTTGACTAGGCAAGACCTACACCTACATCGTGGTCCTTGCCGACTCCTTTTTGGTACCCACCTTCAGCAAAAAAAAACGCAGACATGCACTAAGCCTGGACAGTGTTTTCAATATTTCTCTCTTCACGTGGATGGGGAATTTGTTTGGGATATTTTGTTTTATTTTAAAGGGAATTTCACTTAAATTTAATTTTTTTTAATTATGATCCTTTGATAACACTGCACCCAAATTCGAAATTGATCTCCGAAAATAATTTTGTTTTTTCAATGTTCCGAGGGAAGTTCACGATAACTAGAAATATTTCTTGGGAATGAAACTTTCCCTGGGAACTAAAATTCAACGGGAGATTCCCGATAGGGCCCAATAAGATAATGGGTGTCCAATATTCGAATTATAAATTGCATTTGCATGGCTCCACAAATTTCTATCGAAACCAATACAAAAACATTGATCAAAAAATATACAATAAAAAAGCACGAAATTAATTTCTGTGTCCATGAAAGAAAATAGATATAAGATATAATTCATAAATTAGCCTAGCTCCTTTACTTTGAAACTCTGTACATTTGTGAATTTTTACCAAAAGTCTAGTCAAAGTTAATATAAAAAAAATAAATTGTGTAGAAATTCACATAAATTCAGAGTTTCAAGTAAATGATCATACCTATTATTTTAATTTTGTTTTATAAAACACAGTAACAAACAAACCACTATTGAACTGTAGCAGTGTCGTTTCTTTTTCTATGGAACAAATAAGAGCTTGGCAATCGTGTAGGAGGATGTTCATGGTCCCCCTGTATCCGCCCTTACGATCGTAAGCCACTCTGACCTGTTAACCATGGCTCCTCCTCCTGCAGAATCGAGTTTCGTGATCGCAAAGCTTAAGGTTTCATCGAAGCAATAACTGTTAGCCGCCACCAGACTTCGTTATGATGTCAAATTAACGATATAACAAAAAATAATCTTTGGCGATTTTGGTCCTCAAAATGAAAGCCCATTCCTTAGTTGCTACATTGTTTTCTATAGTAAAATTTAGTAATAAAAATAATAAAAACATTTCAAACTCTTTGGAAATAAGAATTGATCATTTGTAGATTTGAATATCTACATAGGTATTGTAAAGAAGTTAAGATTCATATTATTGCTGTTATTTACCTACAATTTTAACATAAATATTTAATGAAAAGAACTACAAGAAATGCGCAACTTTTATTAAACTTAAATATTCCATAATTTTACGGTTTCACATATCACCATAACTAAATGCACGTTTAGTTAAATAAACAAATAAGCACATACTTTCAGCTACGAGTGGCTCCATTTTGGTTTCCTTTTCTCCAAAAAGCTTCTAAGCCCTTCTTTTCCATCATTTAGATCCAGATTTTTTACCATGACCTACAAAGAGACACATGAAATTTAGTTGGTATTCTAAACACTATGGTGGAATCGTCTACGTGCGTAGTCTAAAGGATGTGTTAGTCTAAGAGTCGAAAGCAAATTTCGGGAGTGGATGTATAGACAAAATATGAATAATATAAGGTTTACTTGCGAATCGAATACAAGTCTGGCAGTTTTCAAGTCACCAAAAAGCCAATAAGGTTCACTTATAAATCGAAAACCAAAACCTTGGCTCTGTATTGCTCTTTTCGATGGAGGTGTCGTTTTCATATATTTGTAATTTTCGTATGATTTTGACTGACTGCATATAAAAAAAAACGTTTGAAGAACTGTACACATATTTTTTTTTTGATGTTACATTCTGTTCATAGATGTTTTTTTTTTTTTTTGTAATTTTAATCAATAGGTTAGTGAATCGTTTAGTAAGGAGCAATTGCATCTTTAATAATATGTGAGGAACCTAAGCATTCTTATTGCAATATTTTTTTTTGTTAACTTTTCCTGCTTAATTTTGTCATAAAGGGAATTGCTCATTTTTGGCCCAGAGTGTACACAAACGAATTTGGTACCAAATGAAAGGTAACGTTGATTTTGTTATAGGAGTGAAATATTTTTAAAATCCGCACAAAAAAGTTGTTTTTTTAAGAAGTTAAAACTTAATATGTATCTCAAAATGTATTTTACGCAGAAAAATGTTTTTAGTACTATTTTAAAGACATATTTCATTTGATATTTTTAGCAGAGTAAAAACGAAGAACAACTTATTCAATTGAGAACATAGAATAGAATGAAAATTTATTCCAAATATTTTCAGTAAACAACAATATCAAAACTTAAACACAATAATAATTTTGATCGCAAATATAAATTCATCAGTATTTCAACACCCCCACTCGAACAAAATTTACCTTATATATAACCCCATATTATTTGAACAGTATTTATGTTTTTCTGCTTCAACTGGTTTTGTTAAATTATCTGCAACCTTAAATTCAGTTCCAATTCCAACGAAGGCGATATCTAATATTCAAGTTCCTTTTTTTGCATATAAAATGGTGTCGAACATCAATATGTTTGGATCTTGATAAGTACTTGCTAGTTGATGCGAGGTGGATTGCACTTTTGTTGTCGGAATATATACTCATGGCTGAATTCTTAAATATTTGGTTCAGTTTAATTTCAAGACCACGAATCCACATTGCCTCTTGATTTGATGCTGAAAGTGCCATATATTCGGCTTCTGTTGAAGATAGAGCAACAGTTGGCTGATGTTTCGTTGCCCCCTTGTAAGACACATACATATCCTGTAACCGATCTTCTATCATCAGAATCATTTGCCCAGTCAGAATCTGAATAAATCTTGAATTTAGAATTTATATTTTTTGAGAACTTCAATTTTGCTGCTTTTGTTCCTTGGAGATATCTGAATATCCTCTTGACAGCTGCCCAATGTTCTTTGCAAGGGCACTTATTGAATCTGCAAATTTTGAAATTTTTGAGTTGATATCCATTGGAGTTGCTATAGGGTTACATTCTTCCATATTGAATTTAACCAGCATTTCGGAAATGTAATTTTATTGGTCCAAGCAAATCCCATCTTTGACGCGTGAAATCTGAATTCCTAAGCATTGCTTCGCTGTTCCCAAGAACTCCATTTTGAACTCTTTCATCAAATTGGATTTCAGAATTTTCCAATAAGCCATTTCATTGGTAAAGATAAGGATATCATCTACGTATACTGCGAGAAATGTCATACTTGTACCTTTATGATGGAAATAAGCTTTAAAAAAAAAGCTTTACAACAACTTATTCAATTGAGAACAAAGAATAGAATGAAAATTTATTACAAATATTTTCAGTAAACAACAATATCAAAACTTAAACACTTTAGCGCAAAATTTTAAACGATTTAGTACGATGTTAAAGCCTTTTTTAGTATGATAAAATGGCTTTAACATCGTACTAATTCGTTTAAAATTTTTATTTTGATCGCAAGTATAAATTCATCAAGTATTCCAACAGATATCAATATCATTTTTCTACGCCATTTATTTCGCACGTTATGAACAATTTATTGGAAAAAAAGCAATCGGCAACTTCAAGCTTAAATATCTCAACTTTCTCATGAACGATTTTGAAAATATTTCACTCATATAACAAACTCAATGTTTCATTTGGTACCAAATTCGTTTGTGTACACTCTGGGCCAAAGCCCCATAGTAAAATGGGCATTTACTTTGTTAAAACCTGCATTTTGATAGAAAGTTTATTTTCCTACAAAAATTCTTTCAAATTAAATTCTCAAATTCGGCTGAGTTTTTGAATTAAACCAAAAATATTGAAGATAGTGGAATGTGGAATCGAATCCCAGCTTCTGTTATCTATAAAATAGAATAATTTTCTCACGCGAACTGCCCATTGAGCAAGAGCATGACAAGGGTATTTTTTGTTATGAAAAAGTGCCTCACACCATAGCAGTTTGGAATCGGCAATAACTTGAACTTTGCAAAATATTTATTCGTTTAGGAATTTTGAAACGTGAATTTCGATCCGTTTATCTGCATAAGGATTATAAATCCATAAATTGTGGACTTCTGACCTGCGCCAATATATATTTTAAGGCATGGGGAAAAAGCTCTTAATAAAATATAATGCTTCTCTTCCCCATTTTCAAAAGAAGTTCATCAAAATATAAAAAAAACTTTAACCAACCACAGCCATTGCCATATATAAAATCACACCTTATGCTGGATTCAAGCACTGACATACTAATGATACTAATTGTTTCGGTCACAAGAATGGCATTAATGAAAATTAATTTCAATAATGATATTACAATCACATGAATCAAATAATGGTGTTCAATATACTGGAGTTTAAAGAAAAACTTTCTTTTTTGTATTGGTTCGTTATCTGACAATTTCTCTTCTATTCAGAGAAAGAACTGTCATTCCGTACTTTTGAACTTACGTTTAATGCCATTATAATGGCAAAATTTAACTTAATTTAAACGGTTTAATCATAAATGGTAAGAAAAGTGGAAGAAATGATGATAGTATTTTAGTATATATTCTACATACGCACCTCAGAAGCTTTTACATAAGCATCAGATAAATTTAATCCCAACTGGCTATAATAAAACTCTTTACCGAGTTGTATTACTGGACGACTTTTGCTTTTAATGGAATCGCATATCTTGTTCACTTCTTCGTCTAGCTTATTGTTTGGGGCTACTGCACTCACCAAGCCTTTAAAGAATATAATTTTTGTATTTGTAATAAAAACAAATCAATCATTATTATATACCAGATATATAAGCGTCTTTGGCACTTATTGGAAATCCTGTAAACAGCATATAAGATGATTTCATGCGAGGCATGACACGCGATATCGCCACTGCAGGAGTGTGGCAGAATATACCAAAACTGGCTCTAAAAAAATAATGAATTAAAGTTATTGAAATTTTAATATAAATAGTTAACTCACGCTGGAGTTGAGAAAGAACTTTTCTCAGTGCAAATGAGCATGTCACAAGACGCAACAAATTGACAACCTGCTGCGGCGGCTAAGCCATCGACTTTAGCTATAATTGGGACTGGAGCTCGTTGCATATTATGAATCAGCTCTGCGCACTTATCGAAGACTTCACGTTGACAATCAGGACCTTTTTCGGGTTTCTTTGAAGAGATCAAATCAACACTGCATTTGAAATGTTGTTTTGTAAAAGAACTCACCAATTCATTCAAATTGTGTCCAGCGGAAAATACGGGCCCAGTAGAGGAAATGACAATACAACGTAGGGATTCATCATTTACGTTTTCAGTTATTCCATGCAGAATCGACTCCATCATTGCCATCGAAAGAGGATTTCTTTAATATAAATAATATTAAAGAAAAAAAACTGGAGGGACCATTGTGTCGTTAATAAGGAGTTTTAACTATAAAACTGGAGGAACCATGGTGCCGTCAATAAGGAGTTTTAACTTAAACTAATATTATGTATATCATTACTATTATATAAAGACGAAGCAATATTTTATGTCCGGCGTAAACTCAGAAAGTATTAAATTGATTTACTTGAAACAAATTTTATAATATTCTTTATATTTATAAGATTGTTTAAGAATATATTTTGTTTTTCTAATTTGTTTATTTAATCAGAATATTAATTTTTTTAAATTTTTGTCAACTTTTTTTTTGAGGTTGACACACAGTCATGTTCACTTATATGTACGTCAAAACCTTTTGGATACTTTACAATAGAGATTGTTTCAAAAAGTCAATATTTAAACGCAAATTTTAAGGCCTAAATCTTTTCTTAATTACACCTACAAAATGTACTTAAACAAATTTTAAAATTACAACTTTTTGTATTTTTTAATTTCGAAATTGGTTTTATGCGCAATCAAGCGGTCGCTGTTTTGTTTCACTTCATTATCATTCCTTTGTCTTTGCATTTTCTCTTCCTCCTTTTTCTATTTACTTTTTTTCTGTCCACTCAATTCCTCTCTGTGCCATTGAACTGTTCACTGTTTTAACTGACGTGCGATATATACACATGTACATATGTACATGTAAGAACTATAATAGGGGAAGGGCAATTAATGGATTCGTCAAAAAATGTGAGACGGAGAAAATGAAAAAGTGAGTGTTGTTAGGTGTTGTCTATCAATCGAAACAAAAATTTGAATGGAAGCGAAGCAATGCAAAAATACCGAGTGAAAGGCTGAAGATGAAAACGAAAAAAAATTAAGTTGAGTCGATTTTGGATTTACTCTTCCTCCGAAACCTTTTTCTGTTTTTTTTTAAACTTCCTGATTCCACTCAGTTGTTGACTCTTTTTTTTTTATAACAGCGTAGCGCAGTAGGTAGGTACGTAACGTATATTTGTTGTTTTTTGTTCTTCTGCGTACCTACTGAAGAATTATGAGGGCAATACATTTTAAAGGGCAATCAAGTTAAAAAAATTGAACGGGAAATAGAAATCGAACATGGCATCGTTACGATGATAAGGAATATAAAAAATGGGGTGTAAAGATTCTGTTCGTCTGTCGAACATGAATCTACCTAACAAAAAAATAAAATATGTACATATTATTTTTTAAAAAAGGGGAATGATTTTTCTCAAAACGTAGGCATATAAACTTTTTGTTTAATAATATAATATACCTACATAAATTAAGGGTATTTTGCGAAACAACGCGAGCCCGGGTCTGCTAGTCTTTTATAATTAGAATAATTCTTAAGCATGGTCAAGTAATCAAAAACATGAGTTTTCATTCAATTCAATTTTAATAAATTGCGCCTGAATCCACTATTCTGTAAGTTTTTGTTTGTTGACATTTAAGGCAATTCTTAAACAAGTCGAAAGCTTATTTCTAAGATACATATGTACATACTACATTATATACTCACTCATTACCTATAGTAAAGACATATTCAGTGATACAAACAAAATAGTAGGCAAAAAAGGACGGATTAATGAATAGTTATGCTAGGTTTTAACTTTCGCAACTGATGAAAGACGAATTTTGGGAAGACATGCTTCATTCAAGACAATTCATTTTAAAATTTTCTTTTTAAATAAAGTTAACCGACCGTTCTTGAAAAGCCAATTTTCAAACTCAAAACTTTGAAAAAACATTCAAAATTGACGAAAATAACAAAAACTTATTTACTACTTAGTACTTACTTAGTGGAAATACAAGTTGGGCTAAAATGTATGTCAAAATAATGTCATAAATGTGTCTTTCAAAATCTCCGTTGCAGCCCGAGAGTGTGGGCGGCTAGAACCAACCAAAAAATAAATTTGCAAAAATTATGACACATTCTCAATATAACATTACTTTTGCTCACACCTGTATGATGTTTCGAGCAACGGAAAGAAGTCAAATTAAAAAATGAGACATGCATCTGATTTACAGTATTTAACTAAGAGATTGATAGAAGCAGTGAATATTAAAAACAAAAATAATAATTAATACTGTAAAATTTTGAAAAAAAAATTTAGACAACAGAATTTTTCAGTTCCTTTTTCCGAGGCACCCTACACGTTCTAGATTTGTTTTGCATGTTATGCTTATCACCCTGGTTAAAAGTATTAAATATAATAAAATATATTATCAGATTTTGCGATATCATTCATATTAATTATTTTCCATTAAAACTTTCGTTTTTGAATTATTTCTAGGAAAAAATATTTTTATTTTTTTTTGGGAATTTTAAGTAAACCAAAGAGTTTTCATTCATTTTAAAAATGGTTTACTTGGTTTAATTGGATCAGTAATAATAATAAGTAGGTAAATTTGTTTATTTATTTTATTTAGATAAAAAAAAAATCTTAACAAGCCATTTAAGGGATGTTTTTATCCTAAATGGGAATTAAATGAAGTCTTTTTCTTAACTATCGTTAACTGTCAATTTTTATTCTGCTTTGAACTTCGACAGATTTTTGATTAAAATTCGTAGAAATTCCGAGTTTTTGGACAGTACGGGAAAAGACATTTTGTAATCATAAATTGCGTTATGAATAACATAAGCCGATACAATTGAAACTACCTTCTCGATAAAAACAGACTATACTTTTCCTAATGCTTTTTAAGCACTGAAAATCTGAGAAATGAATTAATGCAAAAATTAAAGTCTATTATTCCACAAGTAATTAGTGGGAATTTTGGCAGGTTTTGCTAACCAAAAACTTACTGTCATTAAACCTTTGATTTTGACAATTATTAGTAAAAAGATGCAAGATTAGTTATTAAATCTTTAAATGAATAAATAGTTTTTGATACTTATGTACATTATGTAGCTACCAACTACTTTTCTTTGTTCATATTAAAGGTTTTTCGCCAACGCTCCCAAGTCCCAATCCAAATAAATACATATCTAATATCTTTTTCAGCCCTTAGCTATTATGGCACTCATGTCAGACGCACGAGTGCAAATTTGAAGTTTTTTGAATATTCATTGGGAATCAGTATACCATTCCATAACACAGAAGTAGGTAGGTAGCTGTTATCGCTAATGTGCAGTGCAGACATCGAAGAAAATATAATTAAGAATATCAATTGTGCCATTAGATGAATAGACTTCATTGTTATCAAACACGATATCGCAAAATTTTGATTTTTGCACATTGCTCTATCACGAAGATAATAATAGGTACGTGTTGATTATTTGATAACCTATGACCTACATACATACCATATTAATGTACTTTTACACCTTTCTGTTTTCATGCTATTACATATAGCAGACGGCCACTTTATCGGTTTAAAATATATTGCTATAAAAGTTAAAATAAATTATTTTGCACCTTGTCTTCGGCCGATTAAGCTTAATTTCTCGGACGCCATTACTTTCAGATACAATAGTCAAATCATCTCTTTCAACAGGTGACTTTGCACTTGAAGTGTTTATAAAACGTCCATGCTTAAAGATCTAAAATTAAACCAAAAAAAGTACATTAAATTACATTTAGAATTTAATCCATTCTTACTAAGGAAACATTTCTGGAAATACAGTTCAACATCTCAAATATCAAAAAAATACGGGAAGAAATACCCTCAACCAAATAAAATTACGGTAAAGTCATGTAAACTAAACAAATATACTCCATACACAATAAACAAGATAAATTAGCTGGGTGACGTCACAATCATCTGGTTCTGTTAGTGCCTGATTACACCATCCACGGTCGTTTAATTGAAAGTTGTTTTACTGAAACCGTGATTACACGATGAAGAAAAAAACAAACTTTCAGTTCGGATTAAACCATAAAATCCATATATCCCTCACTCAAATAATAAAAAGTCTTTCATGCTGAATCCGAGAATATTTCTTGAAACTGGCGCATCGGTTTTGGGTGGAATCTACCTTTCTCTTTTTTAACTCACTTAAAGTCTACCTGTCTAAATGTAAGGGTCTTTCAGTAAAACGAACGTGTAAAAGGGAACATGATAGAAAAAAGGTATGGTGGCGTTCGAGGAACTATCAAAGCTAACCGGATATGATTTTGTTTAGACTGCTTTTAAACGCTGCAACTACCCTCTGCGATTTAAGGACGTAGCCGGAAGACCTACGCAACCGAAAGGAGAGCAAAAGAGGAACGTCTTTAAAATTTGCAGTCGTCTAAAAGTAGTCAATCCCTCGCGAAAAAAGAGCTGGTTCAACTGCGTGTCTGAAAATATTCAGATAGATGGATAGCCTATCCGATTTGGTCTCGAGCGCAAGGAATTCCTTGTGAAAAAAAAACATCTCAACGTGTCTGGAAAGAGAAAAGAAAGACTGCCGTATATGACCATATTATTCACTCGATTTATCCAAATTAAAACTTAAATCCATAATGTAAATTATACAAATTCAATGTATATACCAGAGATAATGAATTATAAAGATTGGAAAGCTCGGCAGTCAATCTGGTTTGCCTAAAAGCTGACGGACCGTGGTGACTTCATATTTTTGCTCCTCATCAATTTTAGATTCGAGATTTACCCGAGTGAAGAGAATAGGATTAAAATTTCGATTAAATTTTATTCGTAATCAAAAAAATAAAAACCATCAAATTAAATGAAATTCCGATAGGCATTGACCTACTAGATATGGATTGCCGATAGGCTATATGCCCTTAAGTACTATTCACATGAAAGCGACTAACGACCGACGAATAAAAGAACAAATGGGATTTAAAGCATTTAATAAGTCTAAATTCTTGACAAAAACTAGACAAAATGGTAGAAAACATATTTTAATTAATGTTAAGAAACTACAGCCGTATCTATTAGATTTTCTTTAAACGTATCTTAAAGGTCATTTAGTTAAGTGTGCTTAAATATTTAAATTGCCTTAAAATGACGTAACTTAAATTCTTATCTATAATCGTTTTTCCATCAATACTTAACTAAACGATGTTTGTGTCACGTAACGTTAAAAAATCTACAAATCTAGCACGATATTCTACTACATTTTATACATGTCAGCTGTTTTCTGACATATTGAAATCTGTAAACAAATCAAAATTTCAAACAAAAATCGACGCCATGGAACCCGCAAATAAAAAAAAAAGATCCGAGAATTGGGATTCTGCCGACAAGGTAATTTAATATATTTTAAAATAAAACAAAATAAAAAAAAACAATTATTTCTTTTTACAGATTCTGCTTCAACAACTAATTGAAGAAAAAATATTCGTTATTGAAAACATAGAGTACCTATATTATCTAGAGAACCGACTTCAGCGCTTTTTCTCTTTCACCCTACAAGCTGCACTGAGAGGATTTCCTCCACAAGGCTGAATATGTGTTAGTTGCCGAATGCATTTTTAATGGAATCGCACTAACCTAGCGATAATTTAATGGATATTGGCTCAGTTTTGCTCAGTGCTCAGTTCTCCCACCAGATATGAAATACTTTTTTTAAAACTGCATTATAAACCATGTTCATACTTCTTGTAAAAAAAGTCCATCGCTGGAATTTGATCTCTCTTTTACTGAGATGAAAACAAAACAGAAAAACCAACCCACCGACACCGACCCTCAGTCACATCGGAGCTGCGATGGTGGAAACAACGCCTGCGTGCACGTCTTTCTTTTCTTTTTTTCAGTAATGTTCGTATTTTTGTGTGTATCTTTCAAAATTAAAAGGATGGGGAGAGAAATTTGAAGAGAGATGCGCTATAATCTAAAATTCACACGAATTCACGGACAGGGAATTTAGGAGAGTGTTCGCTTACTGTGCTCAAATAAAATTTGCGGGTGTTTTAGGCAAAGGGGGTACGAGTCGGTTCTCTAGATAATATAGGTACTCTATGATTGAAAACAAAAGCGTCGACACCAACACCTCAAAGGCTAAGCGGGAAGCTTGGAAAGAAATTCTCTGCGCGTATGTTTTAATTAAGCAAGGATATTATATACCTACATAGCTATCTTAATTCTTTTAATTTTCTAGATTTAACAAATGCAGCAACAGTGTAAGAGATGTTGCACAAATTCAGTGCCAATGGCGAAACACAAAAATGCAGGTGAAAAAGAGGGTTTCAAGCTACAAAAAAGAAAGAGGAGCAACTGGGGGTGGTCCACCGCCCAAATCGCCAAATCCTTTGGACGATCGACTGATGGATTTGATACCAAACGAATTTGCAATTTCTATCCGCAATTCTCTTTTAAGTTTCTTTCCGATTGCAGCATCCATTTAAACGCTGCAAATTTTAATACCTGCAATTTTTGTTAAATGAGAAGGATAATATATCTCCTCACTCTTAACTCCGCTTATGTCTCAAACAATACGAAAAAGCACAAAGAAGAAAGAGCGATAACTCTGCAATTATTTCAACCTCTGCAACTTTGTCTACCCCGGACACCACATACGTCCCCCGCCTACATGGCCTGCTTTTAGACGACTGCAATTTCTATCCGCAATTCCGTTTTGAGTTTCTTTCCGATTGCAGCATCCATTTAAACGCTGCAAATTTTAATACCTGCAATTTTTGTTAAATGAGAAGGAAATAATATCTCGTCACTCTTTACTCCGCTTATGTCTCAAACAATAAGAAAAAGCACAAAGAAGAAAGAGCGATAACTCTGCAATTATTTCAACCTCTGCAACTTTGTCTACCCCGGACACCGCATACGTCCCCCGCCTACATGCTTAAAAATTGCAAGGGTAATTGCAGCATATTTGCAGCGTTTAAAAGCAGTCATGCTTAAAAATTGCAAAGGTAATTGCAGCATATTTGCAGCGTTTAAAAGCAGTCTATGCTAGAGCAACCTGAACGCGTCCAATTATTATAATGATGAAATAATGATTTTCACCACGGTCAGCTGTTTGAATGCTGACTGAAGTGTCCCGTGTTTGTAATCTCTGGTTGTGACAACATTTTATTGTTGTAGTTGTCAACAAAATGTCAACCGCCAAATAAAAAACAAATCTTGAAAACCAAAAGCTCCGTTTTTATATTTTTTTTCTTGAATAATCACGTCCTTTGTTTGAAACTTGAAATAAATGAAAATTTTCGCCAGTTAGTGAACGAAAATACATCATAACTCATAACCAACTACTTTTTCTCAAGGAAAGCCTTTTAAATACTGACTTTCATATCCTTATCGCAATAATAGAAACTGATTTAAAAAAATCATATATGAATAAACTTTAATCTAAAATATTCCACTGATAACCTGTTCAGCGATAAAAGAACAAAATTTAACCACAATTGGCCTCTATCTTCAATTGAACATATTAACCAGTGGTTGGATTGTGGAAATTACCTTTAAAGTGATTCAGCAAACTAGGTATAAGAAAGTACTCAATGGAAGACGGTGTAAAGGTCCTTACAAAAGGAATTAATAATGCATTTGGTAACCGCGAACCCTGGCAAATTGCGACGATTACGGCAACCACTGTGCTAAGTACAGTTTGGCTCTGGAATCTGATAAATCAGGATGAGAGTAAGTATTTGTTTGTATTTTATTAGAATCAATTTAATTCAATCGAATTAAAAGATTGCAACCACTCTATTTAATTATCAATCTTCATATTTTTCAAAAGTGTGCCTTGCTATAAATTATTGCAAACCCACTTCTATCGATACAATGTTATCTGGGCTGATAACGGCTCGTGATACTTTAGTCTGATACATACCTATGTATATATTTTCATGCTCAAAATGTTCAAAGTTTAAAATATTTTTGAAATTTAACTAAATATTAAACTGGTATCGGCATGTGAACACTTATCATTTTTGAATGAGCCAAATTATAATTAGAATATGAGTTTTGATAGAAAACTGAATTTTTTTTAATAATTTTCAATAAACAAAACAGCCCGACCTAATATTAAGGGCAAA
The DNA here is from genome assembly GCA_951394125.1 of Epistrophe eligans. Classification (NCBI taxonomy): domain Eukaryota; kingdom Metazoa; phylum Arthropoda; class Insecta; order Diptera; family Syrphidae; genus Epistrophe; species Epistrophe eligans. The sequence continues at coordinate 57,405,655 of OX596030.1, forward strand.
AAACTTTAAACTGTATTAAATGAGTCGTTAAATAAGTATAGAAATGGTAAATTGCAAACGCCATACGTTTAGGTAAAATTGTTATTCTAATTCCTCATGAGTAATTAAAAATTATTGAATTATTATTAATTATTAAATCGACGTATAACCAACGTCCCTTACTGCGATTAAGGTTTCGTTACAGAATAGAAACCTATTAGTCATAAAATCTAAGTAAGACGAATTGAACTTAACAAAAATTGCGTATTGACAAGGCCCTCACTAGTTAACTGATGATCCCAAGTTAGATTTCCGGTACAAACCACAAATTTTTGTAGACTATATATAGGTCTTACCTATTAAAAGATTTCGCTGAGGAAGTAAAATGGAATAATGTTATCCAAACTAAAATCACTGGTTTCTTTAAATAAGAGTTAACAAAAAAACTAAATTCCTGTACCACGATTTTTTTATAAGTACATAATATATCGAAACAATTTTCTGGACCATCTGAATTCGCTATGGGAAAGTTTGAAGTTTAAAAATCTGATTTTGAAAAATTTATTCTAATCAATTTGTAGATTACCTACTGACTGACAACGGATAGTCATGTTTCATGTTTCATTTTCTTTTTTAATTTTTAATTTTTAAACCGATATACCTATGTACATACGTATATAGTAGGACAAAAAGTAATAGGACTAATGCAGATGGATGGCGCCTTTAATAATTAGTGCATACCATTTTCATTTAGCTCAAATAAAAATAAAATTAATGAAATTTTATGACATTCCGACATTAACAAAAAAAAATTTACAATTTTTTTAGGCATTTCTTAATAAAGGGTAAAGAACACACAAATCACGTAGCGTGTCTGACAGAGTTGAAAAAGACAAGAGTAGTAATTATAAGTAGTTATTTAATAGTCAAACCGTTATGTTTACTGAAACGTATTCAGAAATTTCTGTTATTGGTTTTTCCTTTTCCCATGCCAAAGAGAGATCTCTGAAGCTGGATTGGGTTTTGTACACCAATCGTGAATGTAGATCAATAAAATCTTTATCTGATTGGATCACAACATTATCATCTTGGCCCATAATTTTTTCTCCCACTTTTTATCTGTTCGCCAAAACCAAATCAAACTTTTTCCTTGAAAATTGATAGGTACATTTTTTCATGGAATACATAATATAAAATCATGCAACATTTGATTGTATATTTTTATAAAATGTATTTATTATTTCTGTTAAGAAATTTTTCAAAACAAAATCGAATTTTTTCTGCCAAAACAAATCTTGCATAGTTTACAAGATTTCAGGAAGAATTTACGCCGATTTGCACACACACTAGCAAGATTTGGTATTTCTAAAATGTTAAGTTGAATTTCGTGGGTTTTAAGAAGAAAAATGTTTCGAAAAGACATAAAATGATACAGGATGACACTGATAGAACGATTAAGTACGGCTGAAAAAAAAAAAAAAAAACGCAAGTGTGCATTGCGGTGGCGACAACTAGCGGAGAATGGGCACCTCGCCCTACACCAGCTGTTGCGGCTTCTGCTTTTTACGCCAGCGTTAACAAGCTGACTCGACAAAACAACACGATCACATACACCAACCACCGTTCTATCTAATCCACCCACCCCACTGCTCCTACGGGCCTGGAGGAGGGATGATTTACTCTGTGGGGGCTAAGGAGGGGAGCTCGCCCAAGTAAGACAATGGTGCGTTAACCTCTTCTCACCCAGGTGATTATTTGCCGACAGACTCTTCCTAACTCAACTAACTTGAGGGCACCCTCCGACATTTCGGGCTACATCAATGAAACTTCATCTACGCCCTTAACGGGCCTTTATCATAGGTTTTTTTATATGGGGATCATATTCCTAGGGTATCACAATATGGATCTACACTGATCTTAGTGTGACGGTAACAAGATCAACTGTCAGCCCGCTAACCTATCCTGGAAGACAAATTGTGTTTTTGGTTGCAACGAATTTTAGTTTCAGTGAAAATTTTATTAATATAATAGTTCTTTTCAAATAAACAAAAAAAATAAATTGACATGATTCCAAGTGAGATCACCGTGACGAAAAGCCAAATTTTAAAAGCCGTTACAAATAATGTACATAATTTAATTATTTTTGTAAATGCATTTATAAACATCCCAGTTGTTCATGTTAAATCTCTGGGTGAGGTGAAATGCTAAAATGCAGTTAAAATGATTTTCTAGAAAGACGATCAACGTGAGATATTCTGCTTTTCATGGGTAAAGAATATTGTTCTGGAATTTTTGCAAGAGAACTCTGATAGAATTCTCACGTCGCGATGTAGACCAATATGACAAGGGATTTAATTTTGTTATGGGATGGCCCTGCCTTTGAGAAGGACCCATAGACAGTACCCCTTTTAAACAATCATAATATTTTGCAATAAATAAATAAAAATAACATAGCTTTTATAAAATCACATTAATGTGAATTAAACAAACGTCGTTGGTTTATAGGAATATGTCTTGAATTACTTCACCACCCTTTAACATTTAAATCACTACACAAATTAGATTCAAATATGCGTATTTAACAACATAGGGTGGTTGGTGTATTTCTTCGAAACCACAATCAAGCATAGTAGTCTTGGAAATACCGTATGAACCGGGGCGTTGTTGTGAATAAACAATTTTCCTGGTCTTTTAAAAGACGTGTATGGTATCATTGGTAATGTTAGTCATCTCTTCTATCATTTTGGCATTTTCTGGTACAAGTTTCTCGAATTTTTCCACGTTTTCTTCCGCAGCGGCAGTAATTGGGCCGCCTGAATGAGGAGGTTTTCTATACTATACTATATAATATTCTACACTATAATACTCTCAATACCCCTTTAAAATTCACTTAACCAATTTTGTACTATCTCTTTTTGAATTGTTTTTGACTTTTTCCTTGTTGCATTGAACGCCCCTCGTAACTAATTTTGACGAGTATTAAATTTGCATTTTAAATATAAACACAATTTTAAAACTAAGTAATAAATTTGTTTCAAAGGTATCTACAAGCGCACCAAAAAACATTTCTTTCGCCTCGTCAAGAAAATACCAATGGTTAAAGCACGCATTCAAAAAGAAATTGGTAGTACTCGTGATGAATTCCGGAAAGATATGGTAAAGAGGTGTGATGGACTTTTGTATTCTTACAAATTGCCTGAGAAGGGTCTTTCCAAAGAACAAATATTCACATTAGTTGACCAACATATAAAAAAGGGAAACTACGATTGGCAAGATGGACGTGTCTCTGGCACTGTTTACGGTTATGACCCAGATGTTGTTGACTTAATAACAAAAGTATATGGAAAAGCTTCATACACAAATCCCCTCCATCCTGACATATTCCCAGGAATTTGTAAAATGGAAGCTGAAGTTGTGAGAATGATAAGTACTTTGTTTCATGGCGATGAGAACACATCTGGCACAGTATGATTTTTTAAGACGATCGAGCTATATAATTTATAATATTCAAATTACTTTTCTTTAGATGACTACAGGCGGAACTGAATCAATATTATTGGCATGTAAGGCATATAGAGATTATGCACGTGAAACCAGAGGCATCACAAAACCAAATATGATAGTTCCGTTCAGCGCCCATGCTGCTTTCGATAAAGCTGGACAGTTTTTAGGAATCCATGTGCGTTCAATAAAATTGAACCCAAAAACCACCGAAGTTGATCTAACTGCTTTTAAAAATGCAATCAATAGCAATACTATTATGGTAAGTTGAAATATAATTATTTAGTTTAGAATTACCCATTTTCGTCGTATACATACATATGTAGGTATGCATTAATAAGATTTTATGACACCAACAATCCATGCCTAACAATTTTCACAATAGATTTTTATGCCGCATTTCTGATTCCAAAATAATGATAATTGCGTTCAAAAATCTTCACTGGGATATTTTTTTTTGGTATATTTACCTATTTTCTCCATTTTTCCTAGCTGGGCTATATATGGGCTTATAGAAAAAAAAACTTTTTTATTATTATGTACCTAAATATTTAACATGTTTTAAATTCAGGTGTCCAAGAATATGCTCGTTTAATTATAAATTTAATTTTAAAATTGGTAACACTTTCTATTAATTATGCTCAACAATTGTAAGACTATTACATACATATATGGTTATTAAGAAAATTTTAGTGTGGGATGATATTATGTAAGCAAAAAAAGAGTAAAACCTTATGTTAGAACTTTAACTTTTCTAACTTTTCGACCTACAAATAAAAAAAAAAAAACAATTATACAATTTATACAAAGCTTATTTAACCGAACCGGTTGTTTCGATCGTCACAATATGACTGATTTTACTTAGCCCAATTCCTATCCTACAATGCACCGTTGCACGGTGGCGATTTCACGGTCACCATATTAAAATATGCTGACTGCGCACTACTGGTTAATGATCAACCAATCCACTAGGAGCTCAAGTATCCGGTGTCGGTGAATGAACGGCAATGCATACCGTTACCTGTGGGAACAGGTTTGCACCATAAATGATGACATAGCAATTATCTGTTGTGCGCATGTCCAAGGCGTCAGCGTCGTCATAACTCTTACTTTAAAGTAAGTAGCGCAAATTTTAAACTATTTAGTACGATGTTAAATCATTTTTAGTATGAGAAAATGGCTTTAACATCGTACTAAATCGTTTAAAATTTTGCGCTAGTGTTTTTATGATCTGTTTCCAAAAAATATTTATTTACAAATAATTTAATTTCCGATTGTAAAGACATTTTTTGTAATGTTTCGACAACTATGGTTCTTGCATGGGATACTTGTAAAAATTGTAAACAAATCATACAAACTTCGCCGGTGACAAATTTGTGCGAATTTGATTGATCATTGAAATATGTACATTCGTAGATAATAAAACGCAACTTTTATCTTTCAAATACGGACACACATGTTTTTATAAAACCTGTTTAAAAAGTTATTTCTGTATTTAAAACATCTGAGTAAGCACTAAGCAGATAAGGATCTGCAAAATGTTTCGAGTCTTTTTTTTACAAATATTGCGTTAGTTATGAATTTATTCGCCAGTAGGTATTGCTGAAGTTGATAAATAAATCACCGTCAAAGTTATTTAAGGCAATTGATGTTTTTTGTATATTTAATATATTTACATTTAAAATCTCATAAATAATAGTAAGTAACTTGCCCCAAGCAAGCTCTTAGTTAAACTCTAATAACTTATTGCAAGTGCTTTTCAACCTAAGAACTATTTAAAAACTAACATTATTTTGGATAATTTTTTTTTTAAAGAAACTCGGTTGAAACCTAAAGACCATCTGCATATATCTACACTAAGGGTCATTACTAACATTACTTACTTAGGTAGGAGTGATGGTTAGACCGTAGGGGACGTGAAAGCGTTGAGAAGGTGTGGAGATCCACCCAGTTTATGTCACCTTTAAACAAAAACTGTTTTTTTAATGGATACTAAATATTGCGAGGATTTGACAAATACTCTTCGGAATATTTCTTGTCATGAAAAGTGCCAATCACCTAAGCCATTTGGATTCAGTTGACAATGTAGGTCCCCTTCATTTCTGCCGACAAGTTGAAAGGATTTATTTACTTAGATGGGTCTCTACGAGGTGTTGCGCCATCAAAGTTATTCATTTTTACTTAGACTAATAATTTGTTTCCCCAAAACTTGTTTCTTTATGCCATCATTATTTTCTCCATTTAAAATACATTTGGTCTAATTAATTACACTGGTTAACCAAATGTCTAAAAATTACATCTACAGTGTTCATACGGATCCAAAGAACAAATACATATGTACGTCTAAATAAAAACTTTAAACGTAAATTCCAGCTCATTGGATCAGCTCCTAACTTTCCATACGGCACAATGGATGATATTGAGGAAATTGGAAAACTCGGATTGCAGTACAATATTCCAGTGCACGTAGATGCGTGTCTTGGTAGTTTTATCATTGGTTTCATGAAGAGAGCTGGCTATTATGTGAGACCTTTTGACTTTAGCGTCAAAGGGGTAACAAGTATTTCAGTTGATACTCATAAGTACGGATTTGCCCCAAAAGGATCTTCAGTCATTATTTATAGAGAGGAAAAGTTCCGTGATCATCAATTCACTGTGACTACGGATTGGCCAGGCGGTGTTTATGGATCACCAACAGTCAATGGATCAAGAGCAGGCGGTATCATTGCAGCCTGTTGGGCTACGATGATGATGTTCGGTGATGAAGGATATTTGGAAGCAACCAAACGTATTTTAGACACGTCGCGTTTAATTGAAGATGGGTAAAAATACTGGTACATTATTGTATACATAATTTTATATAATATTAATATTTTCAAGTTTGCGAAAAATTAAAGGAATATACGTGATAGGAAAGCCTGCAACAACAGTAATTGCCATAGGGTCTGAAGTTTTCGAAATTTTTCGCCTATCGGACGCTCTTTCTAAAATAGGTTGGAGTTTAAATATTTTACAATTTCCTTCTGGGTAATTCTCACATTTTTAATCAATTATTTTTCACCTTTATCTTATATATTATATTTGTATCCCTAGTATCCACATATGCGTCACTGATATGCACACTAAACAAGGAGTGGCTGCTAAATTTTTAGCTGATATAGCGGCTAATGTTGCGGAAATTTTAAAAGATCCTGGTCGACCAGTGGAGGGTAAATTGGCTATTTATGGTGCAGCACAAACTATATCGGATCGCAGCCTTGTTGGCGATGTGACACGAAATTTCCTTTCTGCTCCTTATTACATACCGGAAAATTAGAAAAATGATTCTTTTTATTTGTAATTCGAACAAAGCATTTATTAATTGTTAGGTTTTCAGAAAACAAGTCGACTGCCGCCATACTTGTATTTTGAAAGAATTGTTGTTGCAAAAGTTATTTTGTATTAGTTTTGTTTTAATTAAATTAATTACCGAAGTAATCAAGTGCATGTCTTTGAGTATTTTTCTTACTATTTAAAAAATTAATACATTTATTCAACAAATCTGATTATAGAATCTAGATAGAGTAACAATTCTCAATAAAGGACAACAATATACATATAATATATATATCTTCCAATGATATATACCCATGAAAATTGAATTAAAAAAATAATTTGACTACAATAAGTTAAGCAGATACAAAATTTTTTTCAGATTTTTAAAATGATATTTAGAGGTCACGATAATCAATTTTATACAAAAGAGGCCAAGTTTAAATCAAAATGATAATAAAAACAGAACAAAACTTGTGTTTTCTTTTGTTGTGTTAGTCAAAATTGATATTGTTCAAACACATGACAAAAATCACTGAACATTTTTTGTATATTAGTCTTTACGGTTTTTAAAAGACGAATGTTAGTCTTTTTTAAAAATGTACACGGACGAACCGCCAATCAAGCTTTTTGAACTCATAATTCAACAAGTCCAATTACAATAGTGCTAAGTCTTCTGCTTGGCTGATGTATTTCAATAGTACATAGAATTTGTATTATTATAAAAAAAATATTCCCATATAAACAATGCCAGGCCACGAGCAGAAATCAAAAACAAAAACTTAACAAAAATTAAGTATTGACAAGGCTCTCACTAGTCAATAATTTTCGTGGACTTAATGCCGGTAAAAGCTATTTTGAATTGAACTATAAATAAATATAAATTGTCTTGCTATTTTGATTCAAAAATATCTACAATTTGCAATGATAGTCTGAAATTGATATTTTAAATTTTTTAACGTTCGAAGACCGATTTTAGCAACAGTTTACCGAATTTTGCATATCTATTCGCCCAGCTATTTGCTATTAGTTCAAGTGTCCTATTAGAACAAAGGAAATTTATATGTAGTCGGAGACAAAATTCATAACTTAAACAATTATTCTACAAAAAAAAATGTGAGGTTAGCTGTAGGATTTGTTGTTATTGAGTCAACGTACAATTTTTTCTAGTTTTTTAAGAAAACCGAGTCTTGCCAAGTAATCGCATGTTATATTCCTCACCTATATCATTTAAATTAAATTTAATAAGTAGCCTGGAAATAAAGCAAGTTATATTAACTGTCATCATCTGATCCTACATACACAAACGATTTTGGCTTGACAAAATACTTTAAGATAAGAATAAAATAAATCGATTTAAAATAAAGTGGACGACTGCGTTCACTCTGTCATTTTCATTTGTTATCTCGCGCCAGCATAAACGTTGTTTTACTTTACGAGTTAATTCAGGATGACCTCAGATCTGAGAAACACCTTAGCCAGGTTAATTTAGATCTTTCAAAAAAAAAAAAAAACGCTTTAGGACGACCCTTGGGTGGCTTCATGGCTCATCGACCAGCCTATAATGACTTACAACTCTTAACCATTCCTGACATTTTTTAAAATTTTTGTTGATAAGATTCTAAATCAATACTGTATTAGTTTTAATAAAATGTACTTATAATACAAAGTTAAAGTTAAGAAACTTGGTGAGCTACCACCAAGTTTATATATGTACATAGCCTGGAGTTATTGCTATTTCACGACTCATTTCTATAGATTTATAAATTGTTGCTGAATATTCATTTATTTTTCCACTGGCTGTAATTTGGTTCGAAACAAGTAAGTTGGGTCAAAACAAGTCAATTTTTGTTCGTTTAGGCGGGTGGGAAGTTTTACTTATAAATTGATTTAAAAAAATATGGCAATACTTACAATGTCTCGCTCTAGCTTTTTCAAGCCAAAAAAACATTATTCAATCTTCTTTTAAAATCTAGTTGGTAATCAATAGTTTAAAACTAGATTATGACTTTCAGTACCGTTACTTGTTTGGATGGAAAAAGCTAACTCGCCGATATAACGCAACCTCAAAAACAGCAAACAAAGAAAAGTTAGTTATGGAAATTCTTCTGTAGATTGCAGAATTCGGACATGAGAAACATTTTTAAAATCTGAATTTTTGTCTTACCTGTAGTTTTTTTTAAACAAAATAAAAAAAAATATTTTTGGTCTAACACAATTTTGAAATCTAGAATTTAAGATCAAAATTTTCAAATATTTAAGTCACTTAAGTAACAAAATATTTTGGTTTGACTTATTTCGTGAAAAACATTTTATAACATTTTATTTCCGGGGAAAAATTAATTCTGTTGACTGTTAGAAAAGATCGTCAGCTGTGTTATATGTACTTCTCAGTCACTGAGTCATAAGAAACTCTTACAAAGAACTCTTATTTTCCACTAGTTATAATAAACCAACTGATTTGATTGTTTGACAAGTGAAAAAGATATTTCTTAAAACTGAATTATTTAAAAAAAACAAATCATATTTATATGAAAAACGTTCGAATTTAGGATCAAATTTGAATTATAAAAATATTTTAAGCAAATAACTATGCAATTATTCAAAAGTATTTGAAATTTAAAATCTTGAGAACCACTATCTACAATTTCATAGAAAACGAACCTGTGCTTTTCCGTTCTAAGTTCGAACTTGTTCTGACAGTTTTCATATACTTGTGCTCCATCTGCTCTGTTTTGGTCTAGTTTTCATCCATTAAACATAACTTAGTATATGTGTAGGTATATTAAGGTGGGTCAAATTAAAGGAACTTGCTTCGAAATTCTTGAAACCATGGAATGCTGCGTTTTTAGGACTCTAAACATTTGACTTCAATTTTCAAGGTTTAAATGTCATTAACCGTTGAACTTAGAAAAAATATAACAAAAATAATATTTTTGTATAGAGGGTTATTCGCATAAGATGCCGCAAAAAGCCATAGTTGATTTGAATATTAAATGCTTTTATTCATTTTAATTCGAATGCTAAATATCAGATGCTCTTATGTCTTTTGATTTTTAAGATAACTCCTATTCCAAGTTCAAAGGTTAGCTTATATAGTTAGTTATTTTACATATTTAATTAAGTTTTCCCTATATTTCTCCTAAACAATGAATATGAGAAAAACGACGAGGAACTTTTAAACTTTAAAATGTGCTCATATTCTTAGAGTTTTTTTTTTAAGTCTCAACAAACTAACTTTTCATAGTTTATAGAATTTCAAAACTATAGTTTAATTATTTTGACTCACTCTTATGTTACATATGTACATACCTTAGAACTTAAGATTCCCAGCTCAAAGTTCTTCTCCATCAATGACGTTTTACTAAAATACAAATATGTACATTATATGAACAAATAAACCCAAAGTAACTAAAAAGTACATAAATAGGTATACAACCACGCAGGTTTTTCTTTTCTCGTACTTGCAGCCTGCAACCCCCTATAAATTCCATAGAGAAACTCTTAATGTTTTCTTATACACCAAGCCATTGTTAATGAACGTTCATTTTTCGAATAAGTCTTGGTCGCGGCAGTTATTGGGCTGAAGTGAGTTTGCTCTTACTTCGTTTTTAACTACACTCCGCGTCACTTGATTGAAGATGAATTATATTTAAAACAATTCTGTGAAGATAGCATCTAAGAAGAACGATTGAAAATAAAATGCCTGACTGGAAAGCACGAAGTTTGGATTTTATTGTATCTTGTTATACATAAGAAGTATTATAAATTAATAATAATAATAATAATAATATGTATATTATAATAAATTAATGAAAATTGATCTGAAGTTATAAAGATCAGACCATTATAATCATTTTAAAGTGAAACGAACAAAATTCCGCTGAACTGCTTCTATTCTTATGGAATATTTAAAAAGGAGTTCATATATCTGGGATTTATATTCAAGGTGAGAACGAACTAAGCAGTTATATAGAGCGAAGGTAATCTAGTTATCTTGAAATTCTTTAGACAATCGCTTCAAACACCATACCATACAGTTGGCCTTTTTAAAGATTATTATTATTATAGTAATTTAAATCACAGGGTAATATAATTTTTATACAGCTGCAGAGATTATTGGTTCAAATTTATTTTTTAAGATTAAAATAATGTGCTCAGTGAAATAAAGGTTTTGAAGAAACAAAACTCCAAGGTCATTAAAACTTTTGAGATGAATTAAAGTATTTGGTGATACGTTATAATAATTCTAACTAAATGAATTTTTTTAGAAAAATATCCTGACATCTAATTGGGTTTAGATTCAAACCGTTCTTATGACGCCATACAAAAAATTATTTTATCACCTTGAAGAAGTAAACGATCACTGGTAGATACAATGCTTTTAAAAAGTGACTTCTCTTCCAGATTTGCCAAAAGTGTTAGAGAAAAAGTTTCTGAATTTCACCTAGTAAGATGAAATCCAAGTGTACAGGAGGTAGGTACAGTACAGGAAGAAATCCAAATACTTTTAAATTAAACAAGATGATTCCATGAAAAAGTTGATCAAAAGCTTTAAAATAGTCTGTATAGATATAGTCAAGTTCTAAATCTAATCCCGCTGAGCGCTCGTGTATAAATACAATCAAGTACGTTATCGTCGATCAATTTTGCATAAAAACATTTTATTCTTTGTATGTATGTATATAATATTTTTATAGTGAAATATCAAACTTTCACTCACTGCCTATTTAAAAAAAAAAGAAAGCCAAGAGATTGGCCTTGAAACTTCTGAGGAAAAAATAACCGTTAGGTGTCACTAACTAAACTAATGTCGGAATGATAGTTCTTCTTGTGAAAAGAAGAGCCAAATTATTTCTTCGTTTTGTAGTTCCGCGCTTAGTAATCTAATGGCCTTTTCAATTTGTAATCTGGACGAACAATTTTATACACGTGAACAATTGTGAAAACAAGTCTAAAAGCAAATTTCTCTTCTTTTCAGAAAAATAAATTTCATTCTGATACCAATCGGAATTCCTCTTATGAATGTTGTTTTCGTTACGGTAACTAATGTCTTCGTGAAAATAAATAATACTGACAGTGCTAATTTTAATTGAAGCATCTGGTGGAAAACCCGGATAATTCTATTTTGTGCAATATTGTGAAATTCATAAAACAAAACAAGGCACTGCTGGACATTCGCGCTGCATGCCAATAATAATTTGCATAAAATTCAATTTTTAAGTTAACATTGCACTTTTGTGTGAAAAAAACCATTCGCTCGAAAAATATCAGACTCTAATCAAATATTTGGAACTTACAGTGCAGAACTCCTGTTTCTTTGTTTTTACTATTATAAAAGATTAATAGAAATTCAAATTTTCATACCATTTTCTTTCGCCTATTTCTATATTTTTGGGTTATGTCTTTCTTCTGAACCGACTAATTGCGGATTATATTATCGGCATGAATATCTTGTAAAAAAGCATGGTTCTAATACTGAAATGTCAAAAGCTTTTATTGAGTTATAATTTTTGTCTATATGTATAGGTACCTATTAAAATTTTGTTTGATGTGCTAAAACAAGATAACTCCACACGAAAACTGCGTTTCTGTACTACGGATGTACAATGATGTTAAGTACTGCCATGCAGAAAATATTCTCTCGTCGATTAAGGAATCCGGCGGCGCGGCGGCGGAAACTGCGAACTGAAGCAACATCAAATATTTTGTGTTCGCAATATCAGTACCAAACCAAAAGTATTGTGTGTAAAAAACCTATTTATTTGATACGCAAATGTATCATCATAACTCATTTCAATCGTAAAACGTCCCCGAATCCATCACGAAAATTATTTTTAAAACGCGCAACCTCTATCATATGAAGCGGAGTGTTTATCTACGACTAGATAACCTTAGCACACGAGTCTTACCATACCAAACATTTTATCTACTTGGTCAGTTTGAAAAAATCAACATTGACAAACTGTAGTGACACTCGCATAGTGGCACCTATGACAACGAGATGTTAAGCCGTCGAAGTAACTTACAATGCAGCTCCAATCCTAACTAAATGTGACATTTTTCTTTCATTTACAAATAACTTTTTGTTGTGTGTGAAGTGTGAACGACGACAGATTGATGGGTATTGTTTCGTTTGTCCACCCCAGCACCAGATAAGAAATTCAGTCAGTAACTTTAGCCGCAGTTAGAATTCGGGGTTCTTGTTACTAACAACAAAAATTGTGATGGATTGGACAGTGAATACCTTATGTATTGCATGCGCGAAGTGGATACTTTAGTTTTGTTTTGTATCTTTTTGTGTTTAGATACTTTTTATTATTCGACGCTCAAGTGAATATTGCTACCGGGCATCGGGTATAAATAAAATGGTGATCTTGGATTAAAAAAAAAAACAATAAAAATCGGTCGAGAGATGTGTATGTGTTAGATGATGATTTTAAATATAATTTTCTAAAATCTCATATTTCGTTATGATTACCTACATATAGATTATGTATGTAAATATTTGTAAGAATTAAGATAAAAGTAGTGAAAAAGAGATAAGATATTATACCTTAAGGCAAATTGTTGTTTGCATATCTAATTATTTATTTTGTGAACTTCTTAAATGCCGGTTGAAATAGGTAAATCGTGCGTGGAAACCAAACCCAAATATTTTAATCGATAAAAACCCATCGACCGCAATTTATTGCTATAGGATACAAGTAAACAAGTGTACTTCTAATATGAAAATGCAACACTAATGGTCTTTGTGATATTACCTGGTTTTTCTTGCTTTTTTTTAAATATGTGAAGTAAATTAGTAGTTATATCTAGATTTTTATATATTTTAATGAATTTTGTTTGTAATTTTTCCTTTCGAGAATGTCAACCTATTTGTTTATACGTACAATTATACCTACTCCGGTATTATTGACATTCTTATATATACATATATTCACATACCTATCTTCTTTTTAATGAGGAGGTTCATACAAACATACATATATGTATGTATTTAGTTAACCTTGAAGTGGTTGTTAAATTCAACGAATTAGTAAGGTGGACAAGCTTTATTTATTTATTTATTTATTTATATTCCTTACCATAACTTGTGTGATATGACATCAGCAGCTGATTTTTTATTATGTTTGTTGAGATATGGAAATGAAGACGATGAGTTCACTTGCGGTTTATTTATTGAATTCGATTTGACGTAAACAGTCGAGTCATTTAAGCTTTAATCCCATAAAAGTATACATTGGAAAACTCGTTTTTATGGATATTATCTACAGATTTAAAAAAAAAATAAGCTTATGAGTACTTATTACTTTATACTTAACTTTACTGAAATACTGTGCTTGCCGCTTTATTATTGATGAGCTTAATCCAGATTATAACTTTAATCGATGTTAATTAAAATTAAAACTTAAAAATCAATTTCCTATTATTCCATTGAATATGAATTTTATTTGCTCCCAAAAATAAAGAGATTATTGATTATATCAAATAATAAAAATACAAAAATAGAGTAAGAAAGTCGAGAATTAAAAAGAAATAAAATAAGAACCACTGGATTTTACTATGTACATACATTATTTTATATTCATTGGACAATGAGCAATTTTCATTGTTATTTTTAAACTGTTAAAAAAATATTTTAAGTGAGTTTTCTGAGATTAATTTAAATTGTATGGTTTGACATGTCAATATTTGTAGTTGCAACTAACTTAATATTTTCATTAAAATAGAAGTTGCTTTGGTTACGAATATTAGCTACATATATTCATCGAACCTTTTGATCTTAAACTGAAGTGAAAACATAATTTAAGTAATCGAATATGTATTATTGTGCTTGTGTTTGAAGACATAGACAAAGAAAACAGGAGATCCGTTTCTATTTCGGAAATGCATTTTAAATCCATTAGATTCAATTAATGTTTTGAAGTGAATAATAGGTATGAACATGGATTTAAATTCTCATAGGTATTTAAAAAATGCGTATTTAATGGCTAGATTTAAAATTGCAATAAGATTATTAATAAAATATGGTGGTTCAAAAAATGAAAAAAAACACTTCAGTCTATATGGTGTACTGAATAAAACATCAAAATTACTCAGTTTAGAAAAATACAAAATCACATCAAGCCGACCAGCATAATTTGTGTTCACAATAAGCAATAATTATTTGTAAACTTGCATTACTTTGTATGCAGTAAGGGGATGTATTTTCCTGAATTTTCTTGTCACGGGAAATTCGCCCAGAATGCCAAACAATTTCGCACTGGCCCTGTATAATGTTGTATATGACCATTATGGTTCCCAAACGATAAATATGTCTACTAAATTGCAATTTTCTTTAGATTGTGATGATCGCTTGTATAAATATTTTTGTTTGTATTTTTATCTAAGGCCAATGTGACATGTGTAATACATTACTTGTACCTACATAAATTCCACAAGAGAATACGAAGACTTCTTTTTTATTAATTGAAAGTGAACATTTGAAAATTAAAAGTGGATTGACATGTTATTTTTCACGAAGTTCGATACGCTTAAAGACTTTTTTTATAATTTTTAATCATCATTCCCATTGCTATTGCTATGCTTGGGTCTACATTTAGTTTGCACAATTACGCCATTTGCAGAACATACATATGTATGTATGTATGTACATATACATATATGGATTTATATGTACATAAGCACACGTGATCTGTTGTTTGTGAATTATTGGGGCAACACAAGTTGTAACACGAACTCTCAACACGACTGAATGAATAACTGAGACAATTCATTTCTTGTGGGTGGCAACTTTAACTACCTATCTATTTTCTATATCAGTTTGTTTTTTCTCATTATAAGAATACTTATTCTTGCAGATAGAACGACACTGTTTTGAACATAATATATTTCATCAAAATATGTATAGGTAGTGCGTCAAAATCTGAAATTAAAACAGTTTTCCAAAAAAATCGATTTAAAATATGTAGAAACAAATAACAGCAATGTCAATAATATTATTGTATAGTTTTTTTTTAAGTCATAATCCATTCTGTTATTTAATTTTTAAATCAAGTTTCTAGAATAAAGTTTAAAAAAAAAAACAATTTTTTTTTCAAACTCAAATTTTTTTTTTTTCAAAAATTTGGATACTTAAGTGCTAAATTTAGTTTAAAGCGTTAATAGTTCTATAATTTTATATATTTTTATTTTTTAGAAACTCAAAAACTATAGGAAATTTACTAATAACATATCTACTTAATGATGTAAAATTATTTTTTTTATTCAGCCCCAAGCAACTAAGTTTTCATATTTTGGGTTTTTTGTGAAAGCCTTGCTAAAAAATGAAAATTAGGTTACTAATGGAATTTCAAAAATAACAATTGTAATCTTCACTTCAAAAATTAATTTTATATTAAAAAATTTTTCAGTTGTAAGAGATAATTTAAATATAAAATCTTTTAGCAAGCTCCGTATTTTTTATAAATTGTAAAGCCTTTATCTATGAAAAAAATAAATTATCTGCATAGGTACATATCTATCTATCAATTAAGAAATTACTATAAAAGTTGCGATTAATACAAAAAAACAGTAAAACACTTGGCATTTCATACTAGCTCAAATTTTATGTCTGAATATTGTCTAGAGGTTCATCTTGAGAGATACACTTACAGTTTTTTGCCCTCATAAACAAAAATATTTTAATTATCCTGAAATCAATTTGTCTCAAAAAAAATGCCTAAGCCCAATTTCTAATAAAAATTAAATTATCTTGGTTTTTGCAGAGACAAATAGTAATACAAACGATTTTAAGTTTTTATTAATTGGTGAAGACGAAAAACGGGAATAGAACCTTATGTGTAATGTCGTTACTCTTAACGCATACAAAGAGCAGCTTGAGCACACGAAACTTTTTGACCACTTTCCATTGATTATTTTTTTTAAGTTAAGAAATAAAATTAAAAGTAATTGCAACAAATTTAAGTATACATCAATAAATAAAATAAGAACCCAATCTTAAAATTAAGTACTTTATTTTAATGTCGGAAACATTTTCTTTACAAAAATGTATATTTTTTTGCAGTGAGATTACCAATAAATTACAACACTTATTATTTTCTTTACATTAGAATAAGAAGTAAGAAATATAATATTTTTTATTCTACATGTAAATTTTTGTTAATACTTAATCTACGAAAGTTCTTCACCGATTGCTTTGAAATTTTGACACAACATTGCATTTGAATACACAAATGTTGTTAAAAAGCTTTTTGAAAAAAATTCAAAAGTTCAAAATTCTTACCTAAATCAGAAAATAAAATTTGCCTTTAGTGTAAATTAATCTTTGGTCTACAAAATGTATCAAAAACACTTCGCAAACTAATTAATACATACTTAGTACATACATATATTATACTTTAAGCGAAGTGTATTAATCTGGGTTTTCTATAAAAAGTAAAATTTCCTTACTAGTCATTATGACGTTGCACAACGCAGAACGATGATTTATTTTGGTACATAGGAAAACAATATTTATTCTTTGAGTGGAAAGCAAAAGCGTGACGTAGGTTGTGGGTACCTTTACCGAAAAAAAAAATAATAAATCGAAGTTTTCAATTTAATTTCCATCTTACTTTTACATTAGGTTCAAGATATTATTTTCATTTAAATTAATAAGCTATTTCACAATGAAACTAACCAACTATAATAAACTTATGTATCCATCCAATAAATAATTGTCGCTACGAATAATCAAATTCACATGCCCAATTTTAAAGTCTCAGCGAAAGTAGACTTAACTGAAAGTAAGTGTGTATATCTTTAAAACACAGTACAGAATACTATGATCTAATATTTTATACAAAAGCAACAATGAAATTACGTCGGACTGAGTCGTTTTCGTTAAAGTAGGTAGGTACATATATACATATATATTCGCAACAACGATACAAGCAACATGAAAAATCGCAAACTTTCAGATAGTAATCTTTCCGACGCGACGACTGCTAAGTCGAGTTATCATATTCAGCTTCATCCGATCATTATATTCCGCCATAAAAATTTTGCATATATATGTATGTATCTACATCGAAGACGTCAGCCACCGTGTTCCAATCAAGCTCCCACAAGATTTTAAGTGAAAATGTATCTTAAAGCTTTTAAAGTCACTTATTTATTGATGTGCATATCAACGTCGTTACTTAACCCCCTCTAGGGTGCAGGTTTTTTTTTTATTTTTAAATTCACTTTAACATTCAAACTCAATCAGCCAAGCCCAGAGTGTGTATTATTTGGTCGTATATGACATCATAGTTTTATTGTCAGCTTTCTTTGGAATTTGCCACAACTCTATAGGGGTTGAAGTTTTGAACGTGAATTCGCGAGTTGTCTTTATATATTTTTCACATGCAAACGTTGTTTATTTTAAAGTAAAAACTACCTGTCATATTCTATAGCAATACTTTTAGTTTGAGAAAATTATTTGAAAATTGGACGTGGATGTGTGTTATAATTTAACTTACAAAAAAGAACAGAATTAAGTTAAAACAAATCAGATTGATCAATTAAAATCAATTAATGCCGTTTAAAATATTCGTCACTAATAGCAGTGGAAACATCAAGCATGAACAATGAATATGCAGCAACTGTATCAAATGGAAATACGGAGGTGTTATCGTGTCAAATGGAACCATGTAAGTTTATTATACGAGTTGAATAATAAAATGTATTTTTAAATTCATATAGCGCCACTGTTATTAGATCTTTTCAATACACAACGAAAATTAATGAATAAGCCATAATTTTCGTTAAAAATTAATCCAAAATAAGTGTTGAATTTCTTTGGAAGATTTTACACTAACTTATAAATATTCTTTCGAAATAAAACGTTATCATCTTTTAACAAATATTCATATGGTTTTAAAATACACCAGCGCCATCTTCCTGTAAAAGATTATTATTTACATATGTACATACAGAGATTATATATTTTGTTCCGTCAGCGTAGTCGTTTGGGGTCGTTTGGACTTTAAAGCAGAATTCATCCAATAAATTTTAATTGGATTATAAATAGCCTACATGTTTTGGTTTCTTATTTATATTATTATATTTATATTATAAACAAATCAATTTCAAAAATTTGTTTTCTTTATTTAAAAAAGCGCTGGACGTGTCTGCAGGTAATGAGTTTAGTTGGCGCAGAATCCTTAAGAGTCAATTAAATTCATGTAAAATTTCAACCCAATTTTCTTTTACCTGCGGCATTTTTACACACATATTTGTATCCTTTGTGGGCATAACTACAGCTCCTAGTCTTAATGGAACTTGGGTAGCACTTCCAATCTCTTCTTCAACAAAGAACACACAAACATGCAGTAGAAAAAAGAGTGGATTTAGAAAACGCTTTCACGTTGGCTGACAGGAACTTGGAAGAATATCCCACAAGATTAATGCAACCTTGTTAACTGTTCGACAATTTTGAATGAAACAGGTATTATAACGAAAGTTAGAGATAGATTTATGAATTTATATGCACATATAACTATGAATGCAACACCTGAGGATTCAAGGTATCCCTTAATAAGGATCTTCTAACATCTCTTGTCTGTTGATATAGGCTTTCTTTAAACTCTCTTCATGGTTTTTATCGCAATACTGAAATATTTGCTTTGTATTAATAAATAACTAGTATAAAGCTATTATCCACATTTTTTTATTATTCTCATTCCCACTTTCGAAGGAAACATTTTTTTCTGGGTGAATTCGAAATAGGAGAATTATTTTCCCGGGAAATATTTAGAATTGGTCTGAATGTGTTTTAACTTAAAAATACTTTAATCCAATGATTACTGAAAAAATAAGTTACGTGCAAGTGGGTCTAAGTAACTGTATACTCTTAATATCTTTCAAAAACAAAAAGAATTTCAAAAATGGAATAATACTCTTGCTGACCCTATTTCGCCCCATTAATAACTAACTTTTTGAAACCATTCTTTAAGTATAAGCTTTCAAACAGAAAATAGAAATTTTTAAATTATGTATACATATATAATGAAGATGTATGAATTCATACGATTTCCCTATGTCCAATTTTTCCCCAGATTGTTGCCACATTTACCCAAAAGAATTTTTTTGTTAAATTAAAACTAACTAAACACACAACAAAATTAAATTTTTATTGAAATATGAGAAGAAGAGAAGTGCCTGGTTTACCCAGGCTGGGTCTTAAGTATTGAGTTGCTATAGACACAGTTACCCTCAAATTCATCAAACCATTTGAGTTTTGTTCAATATTTTATCGATGCGATAGTTAAGTTATATAGAACATGGAACAAGACATGGGAACGAAACGGCATATGAAATGCCTTAAAATGGGTCAGCTCTTAATCCTAGCCGAATCGGATTCTCTTCTCGGTCTTTACTCGAAAACAAATAAACTATAAGCAACAAGTTATCCTTTAAACCCATCTGTTTAATTAGTCAAATTATAAATATACCTTTATATAATTTGAAAATTATACGCAATATGAAAATAGTAAAATTTTTAATAAAACCAACGAAAGTCTAGAATATAAATATACTCTTATAAAATCATCAATATCTACATATTGCTTAAATTTAATTTGTTGTTTGGAATAATTTTTTGACGAAAACTAGTTAGTAATAACATATGTCTATTTATACGTTAAATAGTTTTACCTCTTGTGCATTACTTGCAAAAACTCTCGTATCCCAACAGGATTAAATCAGAAAAGCTAAGTAAGCTATTTTCAATTTCCTTATATTTGAATTATTGTCTAATCAGCAAATAAGTAACGCGCTATTAACTGCTTTGTTTTTATCTATGTATCTATCTGTGTAGTAACAAAAATTGGTATTCATATTCATCTTGCGTTGCATTACCTTAAAGCCATAAAAGTTGATCAATAAATTAACTATGCAAAGCGCAGGGTTTTGGTTTAAAATTTGAAAATCCATTGAAGCAATGGCGTTTAATGTCCAAAGAAACTCTCATTTCCTGTTTAAGAAATATTAACTTAATTTGTCTATTTCCCTATTCTCTTGATTTACATTTTTTGTTCCACTGTGGTGACGTTTTCAAAGAACTGTTGTTGAATTTAAATGCTGAAGGTGGTATCATGATGGTTTCTTTTGTTAAAAAATTAACAGGAGGATATATTATTATTTCTTAGATAAGAATTCCGTAGTGATATTTATTTTAGAATTCGTATGATTTAGTTCGATATGTTGATGAATAAAATTTATCTTAGAAGTTTCTCGGATATGGCTCCGGAGTTCGTTCTTATAAGTGAGAAAAGTTTAAAGAAATAATTTTATGAAATCCACGCAACCTTTACCTTTCTCATAATCAGCTGAAACCATTTAGATGAAATTTTCGTCGTCGGTGATCGAAATAATTCCTTCGTCCAGACTCCAGTATAGTAGTGTAACATCTAGGTATCGTGGCTCGGGTCGTCTCTCTTCACTTGGGATTGTTCTCACCAGCGCGGGTTCGGATAATTTTGCTAAGGTTTGTCGTCAGTCTTTTAGCTGCACTGATCATATATGTAATTGTCCAGGGGTATTATTCCGGATGCCTCGTAGAGTCGCTTGTTGTTGAAGTGTTTTCGTCGCCGTTGGTCAAAGTGGAGTCCAGTGCAGATGCGCGAGATATGGCTCGATACCCAGAATCGGAACTCCTATCGGCTTCCTTTAGTATGGGAAATATTTTCGCTGTCTTCCATCTTTTCGGAAAATAGCAGTTGACGCAGTTGTTGAACAGGATCGTGAGAAATAGCACCCTGACTTGGGGAAACTTCCTAATGATGAAGTTAGAGATCATGTCTGGTGCGTATTATTTTTTAGGTCTTCCACTGTTGATTAGCTCGTCTACTTCTTCAGGGTTAGTGAAGCTTAAAGTCAGCTCGGGATCACTGGCTGAATTCACATTGTTAAAGATGGTAATTTCAGCGTTCATCTGCTTAAAAACATAATGAATGTTAGATGAATATGAGTAACAATTTTTGTTACTATACACAAATTGGTAAACACTTTGGGATACAAACATTAATACATCGAAATTATGGTCCTCTTTATTCTTTTGTTTGACATGGTGTTATTTCAGAAAGTAACTGATTTACTTATGAAAAAGTGCTTTTACCTTAGCTGTTAGTTTTTGGTAGAAAATTGTGGGTCCAGTCTATTTCTGCCAATATCACGTTCACAGGAAATTGTACATTTTAAGCTGTTGTCAATTTTAAGCATAGTGAGCACGGGTCCGTACCCTTATATTAAATACAATTAAAAAGTTACATTTTGCAATAAGAAACGCATAAAATTATCATTAAAAGATATACATATGTATAAAAAAACTATAAAAAAGTAAGCATACGCAACAGTGCATCATTTTTTACTTGCGATATAGTATCTATGTACATATACATATATGTGGCAAGTTATGAATTCCAATTTGATTTTGATCTGTCTGTCCTTTCAGCTGTAGCCTAAACGTGTGGATCGATTTTCCTTAAACTTGGTACCTAGCGTTGTTTGGGCATTCCCATTTCCCCCCACACGTTTTCTTAATTTTTTTTAAGACCAAAACTAACGGTACCTGCCGCGCAAATTATTTTTACCAAATTATGAAAATCTTATTTTTCTCAAAAACGTGCCAACAATCATTAATTTGTTTTACAAAAATGCTATCATTTTATAGAAAATTTTTTTCCGAAAATTGGTTTTAAATGGTACTTCCCTTAGAACCTTTTTTGATTTTGTCAAAAATGGTTCATTTGATTTTGATCAATTTTTTATAGAGAATTCTTACAATAATTTTAAAAAGTTCAAAATTTTTTGTCGGAACTTAATAATTCGAAAACGACTTGGTCGATTTTTATTAAACTAAGCATCCAGCAGTTTTTTGACATTATCTAGCAGATTTTAATACATACATTTTTTTCTTATAACCAAAAATTACGGTACCTCCCGTACAAATGTTTAAAAACCGGTATTGAAAATCTCATTTTACTCAAAAACTCTCCGCCTACGATTTTGATTAAAATTTTTGTGTGAACTAATATCAGAACGTTCTACCATATTATTGGAGAAAAAAAGATCGCACATAGGAGCAAGTTCGTGCGACCCAGTCGTGCATTTTATTTCATAGACACTTTCTTTATAGTTAATAATTATTTATATAGTTATAATTATTTATAGTATATAATTATTTATATATAAAAATTTTATACTATACAAAATAAAACTTAGAAAACTTAAAAACAATAGGGGGATTCATGCAACGTCGTAAGACACTAGATAAGTTTATCTTTTGGATAAATTTATCTTTTGGTAAATGAACTGTCAAATTTCGTATGGGAAATGGTTTACGCAAATTGGATAAAATTATCTAAGGATTTTGTTGCGGAAACTTATACAAATTTATTTGGATAAACTTATACAAACGTCATTGTGACTTTTAATGCGACGTTTTACGAACAGCTGATTCAATTATGCAGCATTTATCCAAATAAATAAAAAGGACGTTCACGCAAACTTTTGCGTAAACTTATCTTTTTACACAATTGGAAAACTTATCTCGTTGCATGAATTCCCTTAATATAATTTGTTTGTTTTTTTTAAATATTTTATGATATCTTGTCCCGGCAAAAAAAAACTTTAAATTCCAGATTTTTTCGATATTTTTACAATATACATAGGTAGATATGTATGTACGTATCACGGCATGGCCCCTCAGACGAATTTATACCAATATACTTTACCGGTAACATCTACTTACAATAGATTGGGGAGTAAACGGTTTAACATATATAAATATTATAATACTTAAATTGGTTTGCAAGTTTCAATTCTTAAGTTTTAGTCTCCAGTAACTCCATATTTGTCGCCCTATCAATAGTAGTGGTTGACTCAAAAACATGAACCCTTGCAATAAGGTATTTTTCTTAAAAATAGTCAAATTCCATCTTCATGTACTTATGTATATTTATTAGTAACTGATTATCTTTGACTGTAAACTAATAATTTAAAAGGAACAAATAAACAACGAATTGACAAATATGATTGAAAGAATATTGTAAGACTTAGCACAACACAAATTCAATGAAACGTGTCTACCTTATTAAGAGATATAGACACTTGCGATATTCAATTCCAAAATAAGGCACTAGGTCGAAACAAGTTTCGAAATAACAACAAAACCAATTGATCGTCTTCTACTGAAACCAACCTTTGTTTTTGGAACATATAAATTAGAATCTCCGTCACGTATCGAACTTCAACATTTTTGTTGCCTGAACAATGTGATACAAAAATTTCTATAAATATGTACATATTATATACATATGTATATATCGAGCTCGCGAAAGTCATTCCGTACTCCGTACAAAGCTGTCCTGCTATTTAATATAGTATATCTTATTGAGAACAGGTAACACAACGAGAATAACTTTTTACAATAAAAATTGAGTTTCATTAGGGTCAAGGGAGTTTTATCTGAAAAATATGTAAATATCTATAAGCTTTGAGAATCGGATATTTATGTATTCTTTTAAACCAAATTATAAATTTTACAACGAACATTTAAAAAAATATTCGCAATTTTTTGGAAATAAATTTATTTATGATTTCTTATTTTTCATAATTATTCCTAATTTTATAACACCTTTTTATTATCTTTAAAACAATTTTTCGCAAAAAGCTCAAGCTTTATTTTACCTCATATAAAATGCCTTTTTAATTCTTCTTTCTTTGAACTCAAAATTTTACATTTTTGGATCATTTAAGAGTCAGTTTTACAGTGGACATTAACGAAATAGGTGGCACTTAAGGTTCCCATATTGGGAATATGAGCTCAGTTGCACTAAGTGGCACTTAAGTGATCAACATGGGAGGTTTAAATGCCATACTTATATTGAATCATAACCTTTTTTTCATATAAGAAGTTGCTTACAAGTAATGTGAAAGAAGCAAACAGTAGTTTTTTGTAACATTTATTCTTTTATATTTTATCTAATAACAATTTAATAACCTGCAAATTTATTTATAAGAGTCTCGCTACGTTAGGTTCAATTTTGTGCCTAAATAAATTCTATTAAATAATAACTTAAGAAAAACTAAAGAAAAGAATAAAAATAATTAAAGAAAACTAAATTCTCATTTACTTAGCATAAATTCAGATTCGTTGAAAAATCAGACGGCAGTTTTACAATGTTTAAAATTCTGCTGAGCATAAAACCAAATCCGTGATAGCAGTCGTGAATTTGTTTTGTTTTAATTTTTACGCAGACAGCTGTCTGTGAGTTCACTGTTATTTTTTTTTCAAAAAAATCTTTTTGTTTAGTATTTTTGTAAATATAAAGTCATTCAAATATTTTAGTTGGGATTATTTAATGAAAGAATATAATGGAATTTGTTTTTAGTCAATTATCACTACATTGATATAGAGAAGTTCGAAAAAGTGGTTTTCGTTATATGTATCATCTGTCGTCGGTCTGTGCATCCGTGAGTCCACTGTAATTTGAGCTAGCACCCAAACGGGTGGTCCGATTTGGTTCAAATTTGGTACATAGCATTTTTATGTGATTCCTGTCATGATTAAAACTGTATTTCAGATTCTAACCGAAAAATTAGGAAATAGGGTTTTGTCGTTTCTTGAAAAAATTGATTTATTTTTAAGTTATTCAATATTCACGCATAACATTTCAATGGCTTGAAGGATTTTGTTACAATTTTTTAATCAGGTGCTTCTAAATAGTTGAAAATCATTGCATTTGAAAATTGCCCATTTTACTTATTTTTCTACAGAAAGTTGATTTAAATTCTTGGAAATAATTCTTAAATTGTACGGCGATTCGCATATGATGTGTTAAGAAGTGTGAGTTGGGTCGAGGGGGGTTATTTCCGATTAGGCGGGAGGGGCAGTTAAAAAAAAAAAAAATTATTAAAAAACGACAGCATTTTCAAAACTATGCTATAGCTTATTTTAATGCAAACAATCTATTAATATTCTGCGTTTAAATCAAGTTTTTTTAAATGATTATTTAAATGATTTTTAAAAAAATAATTAGGACTTAATGTTACTTCAATTTTCATAGCTTTAATCAATTTTAAGTCGAATGCTAAATAAGAAGATGAGTTATTATTTAAGTTTTTCATAAAACTGAATACGAAAACATCTTAAGCATACAAAAGTTTTGTCCCTTTTATAATTTTACAATAAAAGTTATAATTCTTCTTTAATAATTGTTTACAGGCAACTATAAATATGGATAATATTTTGTTTATTACGTTGTAATTGGGTATATTTATTTTTAAAAATGCTGAAATTGGTGATAAATTCCGTGTTAGTATATTACATATTTTTTTATATTTATGAACTTTTTAAAAGTAATATTAATTGTATTGGATAACTATGACTGTATGACAAAAATACGACAAAAAATTTTAACGGTGTATACATACGTACGTAATAATATATAAAATTATTTTGTAATAATGCACACTTTCATTTATGTTTTTCAATAAAATTAACGAAGATAAAACAGGTGTTTGTGACACAATCTCACAAACAACAATCTCACAATAAATAAACAAAATAACTGAATTAAAATTTCAGTATGCATTACAAGACTCTTAATACTAAATAGGTTATGAGTTCAGATTGTCTAATGAAGTTGTTTGAAATGAAAATGTTGGAAAAAAGTACACCTGGATAAACACATATCTTTTGAAATGAAAGTGATTCACCACCACTAGCACTAAATAACTTTGGAATCCAAGGAACCCAAATTAATTTTAACAAAAATTTTTGGTAAGGAAGTACGCAACTTTTCCATCGGCGGGAGGGGGGTCAGATTCACATGATTTAATTTTTTAAAAACATATTTGTTGGTCATCAAGAAGGATGGTGCTTTCAATAATTAGTGCGTATAGTTTTCAGTTAGCACAAATATTCAAAAGATAGTTTCTTAACGAATTTACTTTATTTAAAGATAAATCATTATGAAAACATAATTATTCATTCTCCATGTGAATTTATATATACATATGTAGACTTGTATATGACAGCAGTTTGATTCGTGGTCGTATATACGTTGGGAAATTAAATTTTCTACGTGGAATTGATTGAAGAGCCGTTATATATTTCATTTTCATATTTTGGTACTCACTTCTTGTTGCAAATTTAATAACAGGAAACAAGGCGTCACTTTTGTATGAAAATTTCATTTTCACACGAAATATAGTTATAGTTACATATTTAGTTTTTTAATTTAATAAATATTTCAAATTAAATAATAACGGCTTTAGAATTTCGCGTAAAAATGCAAATTTTATAAGTTTTTGCTTATGAATTAATAATGAAGAATTAGTATAAAAATGCTATTTGAGACGCTCATTTATATTCATCATAATAAGTCATCCAGTATTAATAAATGTGAGTTAATAATAATAATGTGAGTTAACGACGACCTATCTTTAACTCGTGCATTAAATGCAAAATGTTATTTAGAAAACAAATTTTCTGCTAATTGACGTCCGTTAAATGCATGTAAGCTAACTCACCGAAGAAAGTGGTTTAACGAAAAAACAAGCAAGTGATGTGTTAAATTTGTTTTTTTTTTTGTTTATTATTATGAATTAAATATATTATTGAAGTCTTTTTTCAATTACTCAGTAAAAAGTACCTAACATAACCAAAGTTGTAGAAAATTCAATTCTTTACAGAAAAATATTTAGTCAGGTTTTTCAATACTGAAGTCAGTTTTTTTTTCTATGAACCTATTATTTTTATTACTAGGAGTTTTTAACTCCCTAGCTTAGTCCTATTCAAAGGTTTAGTATATTTGTGGATTAGAGGTGAGTAAAGCATTTTTATTAATAGGATTGATCATCATCGTTCATCAGAGTAAATTTAACTAATATTCTTTTCAAAATAGCCGCACAGTAAGTATTTTGAAACAATGCTTAAGATGCGCGGGATATCGTGGTAAACCAGTTTAAATAAAAGTACTTTCGGAATTTATTAAAATACCATTTGATAGGACAATAAATTCAAGATATTGTGATGTAATTTATATTGGTCAAAAGAGAAGCATCACTAAAACAAGATGATCAAAACCAGAAAAAGTTCATAAACCAATCCATTCTAAATAAAAACATTGCTCGAGTCAACTCTAGCCGATAATATATGCTTAACAATTATCACAATCTAGCCGGTTTTCGTTTATTGAATCTCTGAATCGATCAACTATCTTGCCACTGGAAAAGTGCATTTTCTAACAATCGAAAAAAAACTTATCCGACTAGAAAAGTGGGTTTGTTTTGTTAATGTTTGACTTAAGCTATTGGTTGGTTATACCCATTTTCTCAACGTTCGCGATGAGGAATATGGTTACTGATTATATAAATGTTTGCCTGTTATTCCTTAACGCAAAAACCATTTAACCCATCAGTAAACATTTCTTTTTTTTTTTAATTCTGTTTTTTTTTTGTTCAATTATAAAATATAATTTTTCGATTTTACTATTAACCTGAAAATGAGAAGATCTTTTCTCGAAAACGTTCGATATTAAAAGCTAATTAGTATGAAAATAAAAAATTCTTACTTTTCCATTACTAATTTTAATACCACGGGTACGTGTAATAGAAAAATAAAATGCACCACCTGGGTCGCACGAACTTGCTCTTATATACGATTTCCCTGTGTTTAAGTCTGGATTTTAAAAAGATATTAATTTTATTTTAAAAAAAGAAAATTATTTATTATATAGGATCGTTTATTTTATGTCACCTGTAACTATATAAATTTGAAAAATAGAGCTGCTCATACATGGAACTTAACGTTTAAACTGAAAAATTGTTTAAAATCAATATATGCAATTTAAAATAAATTAAAAAACTTTTGTAACTGTTTTGACACCAACGATTTATCTTTGAAGCCATTTTTTGTATATATAATACATATTTTGTAAACATTGAAAAGAAAATTTATTTGCAATTTTTTAGCATTTATTTATATAGATTTTAATAATATAAAAAAAATCCTCTACCCATTTTTGAAATAAATATAATTTTTTTTTTAATACAAAATATGTTTTTTTTTTTATTTTGATTTTCAATGTGTTATTATTATTAGAAGCTCCTTATATAATAAAAAGTTTAATTCAGATCGGTTTAACAGATAATGAGAAAGTTGAATATAAAGATAAATGGTTCTATGAAAAAAATAGGTTAATGTAAAATTTTTTTCTGTGACATGGTAGATCGTACTAATATTAGAGCACATGAAAATTTCAATCAAAATCGCAGGAGGCGTTTCCGAAGAAAAAAAGATTCAGGATACGATTCAAAATAAAAAAAAAAAAATTAAAATTCGACCTTTAAACGATTTTTCAAATGGCCAAAGCCCTCACTGATTAGACAATTTTCAACGTTTTTAACACTTATAGAAATCTTACAATATATGTACAGTACCTACAAAAGCAAATACACACCTACCCACCCATCCAGATTCAATATCATAAGATATGAGAAACAAATTAACAAAGTCTTCAAATGCTAAAAGACTTTTTCGTTTTCTTCTTTTAATTTTGAATAGGTAACTTGTGTCTAAATTGAGATGCAAATAGACTAAAGAATTGAGATACTTGAAATTTACAAAATCAAAAAGAAGTTCAGGGCACCTTGGAAGTGGTTAGCCTAGTGTTGGAATTGAGCAATAGCTATATCTCCATTATCTATTTCTATCATTTAGTAAAATCATTTCTTTGAAAACATTGCACTGTGAAGCAATACTAGCATCTATTTCTAATAGACCCTTAAGAAATGGATCATGAAAGTTAGATGCAGCTTGCGTAAATCTATGTATGTATTCTCTTTAACTTGAGATAATAAAAATATATAAAGATAAGGCAATGTTAAATGCAAACAATATTATATTTCTTTTAATTTAAGAATTTCTAATTTTTGAAATTGGAATTGATAAAGTGTTCAACAAATTAAAAGCTTTTACGCAATTCTGCAAATACGAGTATGTTATAGTACATATAGTTGATCAGATTTTGTATGTGTTTTATATTTCATTGGGTGAAGCATTTTGTTTGCCATCCTAATAGGGGCAATAATATGTGAACTTAAATCCGAGTTTTCGTCCATCAATGGCGAATTTTAGCCATCTGATTGATTGAAAGAGTAAAGTTCATCGCTGTTTTCTAAACGCGAGAGAAGAGTATTAATCGAATCGATAAAGTCTTAATGAAAGTTGTAGATAAATTAAAAATCGGGCATCAAATCAAATCTTAAATTATGAGCAAACAAATTTAAAAACCGTTCGACCGGTTTTTTTTTTAAATGATTTTTTATACATGTATGTATGTATGTACATAAATACAAATCCAATCAATCAAATGATAGATCGTAAAAATTTTATAACCACACATTCAAATTTTAATAAAAAGCATAGGATTCGGAAAAATAATATTTTCTTTAACAATTGTAACGAAGGTACCTTTAATTTAAGCTTATATGCTAGATTATAAGGGTATTCACGCAATGATGTAAAAAACTGGATAAGTTTACCTTTTTGTTAAGTTTACCATTTGGTTAAGTTTACCATTTGGTTTATGATCTGTCAAATTTTGTATGAGAAATGATTTACACAATTTGGTTAAAATTCCCCAAGGATTTTGATGCGGAAAATTAACCAAATGTTTTTGGTAATCTTAACCAAATGTCATTGTGACTTTTAGAATTAGGCGTGTTCAGAAATATGATATATTAGGTATCTCAGAGAACTAAAATAAACTCTTTCAGTCTTTCCGTGTTCTGTAATTAGTTGGCGATAAAAGTTGTGAATAAAAACGTAGTTTATACAAAATTATTAGGACGTCTTCATTTTCCGACTATTATTGATCAGCATTGTTTATTTACATTTACATCGACTGGACTGGACATTCAATGGAAAATATCCATAACGATTTCGAAATACTTCGCTCTATGAACAAATAAAAAAAAGAATAGAAAATATTTTAAACAAAATACGTATGATCGCACCTCCTAGTAAGATTATACGACTATGTGTACAATCAATAGCTCCTATGCACCGAGGGAAATCCTCCGATTCGGCGAATGCCGTTGCTTTAGCTAGTCTCCCTTGTCCTGTCTGTGGCGGCAGTAGGTTGTGAAATACCTATATAATCGGCTGCTGGTTGTTTCATATTGCCGATTCCGGTTTAATTAACAAATGTAGTTTCCAAAATGCTTCTTTTTTCAGACGAAAATATTTACGCAAATCCACATCATCGTAATTTTCGACGCAAGCCTGATTGTACAGTAGGGACATTCGACGACGAGGAGGAAGATGATTCACAAATTATGGTCATCTTCTCACGACGAAGACATCATACAATTTCATCTATTTCCTGAATAAAGTCCATCTTCTTCGCGACAAGGTTTAATAAAATGGGGTTTATTTCCAGGTATAACGAGTACTTTTGGGTTTAACTTTTGGGATTAACTTACTTTTAACCCAAGTGTAAATTTAAAACTGATTAAAGTCAGTGAATAATATGGCAGTTATCAAACCCGCTTGTTGCCAAGTTTAATAAAAAATTGCCTATTTCATTGAGTTTTCAAAAAAAAATTAAACTTCCTTAGAAATCCAAAACAAAACTAGTAGGTACACAATTATTTAAACTTTTCAATACATTCTCCAAAACTAAATTTATAATAACAACTTTTCGAAAATTTGTTTTCACTTATTAAAATTAACTTATTTTATTTAATATTCGAGCCATATGTGAAAAAGAATTTTTGTGTTTAATACCTCAAATTATTATGACAGTTATGAGTTAGGGAGAATTTCTATAAGGAAAGAATTGCGAGGCCAACATTTTTCGTTATCCATATAATCGCAATGTCAAGTTTGCTAAAAACCTCAAGTTTGGGTTTTCTTACGAATCAAATAACTTACCATATAGTGCCTATAATATATCTCAAAAACATAAATTAATCTTTTTTCAAAGCAATGTAAAATTTTGTTTATAGTTTTGAAAATATATTTGTGAAATATGACACGAGTCCATGCATAAGTTATTAACCTCTGTGCATTTATGCAAGTACTGTTAAAACTGTAATTACAAGTGATGATGAAATGCCAAACAAATAATCAGAACTATATAGAGAATAAACAACTATTCTTAATCTAATGTGGTTGTTGATGCAACCACAACAAACCAATGTTGTTAAATCAATAAAAGAAAGAACGTGCTTTGAACATTTTAAAACCGCAAAATTCGTGAAAATATTTTGATATTTTTGATATAAGCAAACACATGTCCTTAGCCGCCCAAAACCGAAAAGCTAAAGGGCAAATAAATATAAAATTAAATTCCTACAATTCTATTTTCTATATATTATGTATTTACATACAAACTATAATAACAAAGAATGTGAATAAGCTAATGATGCGCCACCGTGTCAAATTAAAGCATGAAACGCTAGGTAGATAAAGTAATTATTTTTATTTTTATCTTTTTATTAATATAAAATAAACATAATAATTAAAATAAAAGATGTAATTTTCAAGAACTAAGGAGGTATTTAATTACAAAAAAATGCGCAACATTGTTTTTCAGGTTCAAGGCTATTTCAAGGCTTACCGCCACAAAATAAATTTAATTTACAAAAATGAAATGTAAACTTTACAGAAATCTACCTACAAAATTTTGTTGAGCATTTAAACCTATCGGACCTTTATATGTAACTATTAGATGTGTTTTTTATTCTCTTTAAATAAAAGTTCTCGAAAAAAACGTGCATCGCCGCTTGAGAATAAAAACACCAAAAAGTTTTGGCAGCACTGATATTTTAATGACATTTCAGCTGTCATCTGTTTTGAAAATGGCAAAAGAAAAAGTTAAGAATATTTTTCCGGTCAAGTGGTAAATTTTGTGTTATATTATATCACGAGGTCATTTGTTCCAAATTAATTTGCATTGCCATCTAAAAGTGGTGATCTTTCCCTTCAAGGTAAATATTTTTGAATCTTTAAAACTCATTAGCTAGTTTTACTTCAAATAGTTTGTTACTTATTAGTTTCCAACAAATCCTTCCTAATTTGTACTAAGAATTTTTCCTAGAGGATTAGAAAAATTAAACAAAAATGCAACTGCATTTTAATCAATTCTGTAAAATAAGTTAGGTGGGAAGTTAGATGAGCGTTCGGGGGATACCTTACCCACTGATAAAATATCACTGTACTACAACTTTTCTGGCTTACAATTTTTATTTAGAATGTTTTCATTTCAAAGCATATTTGAATATTTACTGATTTATATTTATATTTACAATATTTACTGAAATAATTGCTTTCACTTTAAAAAATTCATAAGATTCAAGACCTCTTGCGAAAATTGAGTAGATAGGTGTAAGTTGAAGTGTAATGGTGATAGGGTTACAATCACTGTTTGAATGTTGGTACATACCATTTGCCTTTGAATACACTTCTATTTTACTGATTATGGAAGTTCATTATATGAACGAAGTATTTAACACAATACATTTAAATTTGTATCGAAAAGAATTAAATCTAATATCCATACAGAAATAAGTAGGCAAAAAATTATCTATGCGTTGATATGATTACTTTTATTGGTATATATTGTTGGTTTAGGATTTAAAATTTCTAAACTTAAAAATTGTTTGCTTTCTTCAAAATAAAAAAATGAATAAATATGTCCAATTGATGAATGGTTATTGAAAAATGGAGTTGCGAAATGTCTTAAGTTTATTCTTAATTGAACTAAATTAAATGCGCATAAGCGAAATCGACATTTTGCTTGAATTTATATCGAATGGGAGCAGGCGAGCGCGGATATAGTCTTCATCAATTAACCAATTGCTGACTACATATGCCCATTCAAAGCGCATTGCATCGGAAAAAAACAATGTTGTCTTGGTGCGCTGGTATCGCGTCATCCAAAGTCGAATCACTAAAGAAGTTGTGAGGGCATTGTGCTTTTCCCATTTCCATATATATAACACAGAAAATTATGTATCTATTTTAAGATACTTTTCCCTGGCAAACATCCAGAGCACTGAAGAAAGTTGGAGATTTTGACCAATTTTTGCATTTAATGACAGACCGATGTGCTGGCCTGTGCCATATGATATACATATCTTATGCAATGGACTTTCAATTGCACACACCATTAGTGTTGAATGAAAGCTATTTTTCTGTCCTGCCCAAGAGGATAGATATAGTATATAGATGGTTGCAGATTAAAGTAAAACATCATTCAGCTGTTTAGAAAATATATGGATATTGAATTAATTTTTTAAAAAGAACTTAAGAAATAAACTTTAAAAAAATATTATATACCTACCTACAACTTACTTCTTAATACGTACAAAATTAAAAAGGTCTTATTCCTGTACACGATATTTTATGTAATAGCTCCTATCTCATCAGCAGACAATAGCTCGAACTCTATAATACTTATCCTAAGGAAATATTTGTTACATGTCACTGTAGCATTATAATGAATAATTGAAAAATGTATAACTTATTACCTTATTTGTTTCTGAATTGATCTTGAGTTATTAGAAAAACGTGATTCACAGCAAATGTGAAGAAAATGTTTATTAAATATTAAAATCTGCGAAAAATATTATTAAAGTACATATTAGTTTTCTAAGATTAACTCGTATTAGTCGAGTAAATAAGAGTTTGTATTCCGAACTTCTTTGTTTTGTTTAAAAATATAGAACTAACCATCGAATTGAGCAGAAACTTACGCAATACCTAAACATATTTGGTATGAAATGTGAAATGCAGTCCTTCGATAGACGGTGCTGAACTCTAGAGTACGTAAATTAAACAAAACTCAAAAACTAATCATTAGATTAAGCTGAAACTTTCATAATATTATATATATAAGTGAGAAGTACATATAAATAAAAAGTTTAAATCTTTCTCGTAGATGGCGTTTAACACCAAAACATGTTTCGCCCAGCATGTACATTGTACAATATTATGTTGCAAACCATAATATTGTGTATATAATTAAATATACATAATTAAAATTATTTATATATTATATATACTTAAAATTTACTTACTATTTATTTTAGGAAAATTTTAAAGAAATATTATAAATAAATAATACATATGACGTACCTATACATAGTATTAAAATATATTTTTGATTACAGCTGCTAAACGATCTTTAATGCTTTTCCGCATTTTTCTCTTATTACATCCATTTTTATACATAAAAATTTTTAAAATTCTAAAAAATTCTAAACCACTTGACCATAAGAGTAAGTACGTGCGACAAGGTCGTGGAATTTATGTACAATGAATGCAAAGCGTGACATACCTATAGGTTAGGTACTACTTAGGTACGTATCTTTATGTACGGCAAGTAGATATCTACACATAAAAAAAATTTCCAATTGAATGAATTGAATCGCGAAAAATATGTAATACCAGATAATTAGAAGCTATACACACGAGCTTCATTCGTTCACTGGGCTTTGTGTAAGACTATACCTCAATGTCTAATATCTTTAGAGGTGTATAATGCTTGTGTTTTCCAGATTAAAAACAAACCAACAAATAATTGATATAGTGCAAATAACTTATGTATTTTGTATGTTTAATCAATGTGAAGATAGAATATATATGTACATATATATACATACATTAAACATAAAAAAAACTCTGTATAATTTTTCAACTGCGTTATAATTCACGTGCCAGGTGCCAGTTGCGCTAGCCATCTTCGTCTAAACTCGAGCAACAGCAAAGTCTTATAGGTGTATCAACTTCAGCTGACTCAATGTTTAACCTTAACTACACAAATATCTCAAAGTAGGGCTAAAGCATCTTATTTTGAGTATATTCAGTTAATATACTAGCTGTATTTTGTACCTTCAAAACAAAACTTGTATCCGCACAGCGGATGAGCGGAGGAGTCGTGAAGAAACTATATACAACAGCCGCATAGAATCAAGCACACTGCTGGTATGTTTAGTTTGGAATCGTTGTGTCATGGCACTGCCACCCTTGCACAATGTTTTTGTTCGTTCCAATAGCCAGTCTTCTGCCAAAACGTCTGTCGTTCAGTTCTCTGTTACACTTCGTCGAGGCGCGGCGATGCAATTAAAAGAAATCCATCTTAAAACAAACGTATATAAGGAGTCCTTTCCATGATATTTTTCTGACTTTTTTTTATGATTCTCGTGTCGGTGTCGGTCGAGAAGTTACTAAAAATATATACATCACTTTAATGGTGCGCTCTTTTTATAGCATTTTCTTAAAAATAAACGTGAAATAGTGTATGTAGTGCATTAAAATAGTTTGCAATTTATTCATTGACAAAAAATATCAATGATAATGAAAAATGAGTAAAAAAATGTGGAATCGTATTTTCAAAACGAAATCAACAAACAAGACGGCAGGAATTTCAAAAAAAACATCACTACCAACACCGCCCACCTTCTCTTCGGCAGTGGAAAATCGCTTAAGTTATTACGAAGAATTTCATAACTGCTGTCAGCAACAGCAGCAGCAATCGCCAATTAAGGAAAAACCATATCACAACCCGACAGCGAATGCTTCTCAAAGTAGTTCCAACAAGTCACAGTCAAAGTTTTCTAAAGTTGTTAATTCTTTAACACTTAAGCGAAATTTCAAAGAGAATCAGAATAGCAATCAACCGAATACAGCTTCAACAGGCGGGGATACGAACTATCAAAATGGGAATAATTATTCAGCTGATGAGACCACATCTATCAGTGTTCCAATTATGGACAAGATTGCTACACCTACGACCACCATATTGAAACAACCATCAGGTATTTTATAGGAAGTATACCTAGATATATGTAGATATTATCAATTAATCTAGGCGGATCTTAACTAGAATTCTGCCGGCATGATGTGGTGGTGCATACGTCTTTTGTGCATAGATAATAAATTTATATAAGCCTTTATGTAAAATTATACATGTATTTGCATATATCGTCGGCGATCTGTAAAAACCTCGTAATTCGAAAATTAAAAAAAAAATTCTCGGGAGACACAACCAAACCAATACTGGATCCGCAGTGATTCTCAGTACCAGTGTTCTCTTTTCTGTTCACGACAAATGGGTAAAGATAAAAGTGAGCACTGCACTGCGAATCACTGCGGATTCAGTATTGCGGATTCCCAAATCGACATGATTATAACAGTTAGGGGACACTGTGATATTTGCATTCAGTGATTTTTTTGATCTGAAATATACATTTAAGTGCCATTTTTGAGCTCTTTACAGATCGCCGAAGATACATAATATTTTATCACTTTCCCAATATTTAATGATTCATAAAGATCTCATCCCTTCCGGTCTGTTAACAATGCTTGAAAATCAAGAAAACAATTTAAATTAAATCATTGCCAACACGTTAAAATAAAAGGTACTTAATATGTAAAGGGTCTATCAAAAAGGAGTACATACTCGAAATGTGTAAGTTTTAAGGCGAAGTGTTGTTGAACAGTCAAATTTTGTTTGTGAATTATTCAGTAGTATGGAAATTCATAATGAATAACTATATAGCGTTGAACAAAGTGATTTTAGAACCAATCCTAAAAATCATGTTAGATTAAATTGCAAATTTTGTTTTTACACTGTAATACATAATTTTTTCCCATACTTTTGACAAGTGTCTATACTAAGTAGGCTTTAGACAAATCTACATTTCCATAACCATAACTCATTCGGAATGCTTCTGAACGCTTCCGGAAGACCAAACGAACAAAATATCCAATGAAGCCTTTTTAACGGTGAGTATACTTATTCCTTGTGTAGATTCTTTGGTGAAAAAACGTTCTACCATATATAGTTTCAAGCTTTTCTGCCAACTTTCCCTGCAGTTAAAC
This sequence comes from Epistrophe eligans, assembly GCA_951394125.1. Lineage (NCBI taxonomy): Eukaryota > Metazoa > Arthropoda > Insecta > Diptera > Syrphidae > Epistrophe > Epistrophe eligans. The sequence goes on from OX596030.1 coordinate 57,443,375, forward strand.
GAGTACCTAAATAAAATCTATTCTAATAACATAGAAAAGCTTTCTCTTAACTTTGATAATGCAGTTGTCAGTTGTCCGATTTGACAGCTAGGTACATTCTTCTTTGCGAGAAACTATTAAAAAGTAGTGCTTCTACCGAAGTTATGCTTTCTCAAGCCTTATAACCTGCAATTTATGGTACGCAAAAAAATAAAAGTTTTTTTTTTCGGAACAATGAAAACAACTAAAATAAAATCCAGTAACATGTCGGTTTTGTTTCAACGCTCAGGAAAAATTTAAATAATTTGTTGTTTGCTTGATTCACATTTTGTCACTCCCATAAATTGGAATTAATTTAAATTCCAAAAATTGATGATACATAAGTAAGTATGTATTTTTTTATATGGTCTTTATTCTTATAAAAATTCTACTATACTAATGAAACAAATTAGAAGACTTAGCACCATTTAATTAGACTTGTTGAATTATTGATTCAAACCAGCTTTTAACGGATACAAGTCCATAAAAGTACAGTACAAAAATCTGTAGTTTTATTTTTGTTCACAAAATTGTTCGAAACAAGCCCCCATTCGAAACAAAATAATAGCTACGTCCCTGTATTAAGATATTAAAATAATATTGCAAAAAGTTGCTCAATCGACTAATTTAACACAGCGACATTTCGCAACGTAAGACTATTGTTCAAATTGTCTTCATATTTTAGATGAATTATATTTTTACTGTTATGAAAACCTTCAAAAAGTTGTTTATTTTAAGTTTTATTTTCTCCCTTACTCAATGATTAGCTATGTACCTACTTTGTTTTGTAACACATTACATCAAATGTATAATATTCTTAAACAAAAAATACATTACAATACACTACGGAATTGACAATCGGCTAATTTTGTCCCTCACGAAAAAAGGATCGACAATATATGGCGTAAAGCTATCAGAACTCTACATTTGTGTATACAAATTATTGGAGCGTACGAACAAATTCACTATAGGGTTTTTTAAAGCCCTTTTAATTTTATTTTCTTTTTAAAATCCCAAAATTGATGAACAATTGTGCGGAGCCGGGCGGATCAGCTAGTAATCTTATATACATATATCGTTTTTCTGTTTTTTTTTTTTAGCATTTTTTACATGCTATTATTAGATAAGAAATAAACGCAATTTCTTATCTTCAAATTTTAACAATCAAATCAAGACGTGTTGACCTAACAACCGAATTTTGAATAAATAGCTTTTGATGAAATTTGATTTCTGTGAAAATGGTTTAATGGATGCTAAAACTTTGCTCGCTCTTTAATTACCATGAGAACATAAACAAACGAAAAAATAAAACAATGAATAGTTTACGGTCTTATCTTTTGCAATCTCATTATTTTCTTAATTTTGTATGATGTGTTTAGGAATTTAAAACTTAAGAAGAAAACAAACTGTTGCCGGTCAAGTTGTTTAGTGATGGAAATGTTATTTTGATTTATACCTCAAAACTTAATAGTTTTTAACTTTGAAGAGGCTGTTTTTAAAAAATTAATTTCAATGCAAGGTTTAATGATGCAATCAGTTTTAAAGCAGGGCTGTGCTGTCATTTCAGTACAAGAGGAAGCAGTAAAAGTATGTATGTATAAGTTTAGTTTATTCATTTTTAATGCTTCCAGTGACCTTTCTTTGACCTATATATAAAACAAGAAACTGTTTGGCAAACTAATCTTAGTTAGGCAAACTCAATTTGCTTCTTGTTTCTATAAAACATGACCATTAAATACAAAAGTTTTAGTTTTACACCCCATTCAGTTATCACTATTTGACAAAATTAAACATGTTGTCTCTTTATTCAGAATCTGAAATCCAATACAACCCCAGAATTGTATCATTGTGCCAGGTTTTCAAAATATTATTAAATGCAAAAAAACATATTATTTATGTATATGTATGTATATAACTACCTAGCATGATGGTCTTGTAGCCATGTTAAATAAAATGCACGACTGGGCTGCACGAACTTGCTCTTATGTGCGATCACACTGTGGTTTTAAAGTATGAATTGTACTTACAGTTTATACTGACAAATTGTTAAAAAATCAATATAATTAGAAATATATGTATATTGATTAAAAAACTTCTGAAACTGTGTTGACACTAACTTAATGTACACCATCTGATTTCTTACACAAATTTGAATTTATTAGAAAAAAAAATAAAAAAAAATCGTTAGAGCGATTTTTAAAATTTTGGATTTTTTTAAAAAATTAAAATTTTTTTTTAAATCGGTTCAACAGATAATGAGATAGTCGACAGCCAAAAAATGGTTCTATGAGAGATATGATTTTTAATCCATGGATAATTTTTTTCCAATAATATATCAGATCGTACTAATATTAATTCACATACTTGCTTCATATTATATTTAATTAAGTTTGTTTATATTTATATGCCGTTGTATCAACTTCATTGTGATTTTCTATTTTTAGTGAAAGATTATTTTTCCATACTATTTGCTTGGGTTTTTATCATAGCCTCAGATCAAATTCTCACTTTTTCGTCCATCAGAATGTGATTTTTGATTAAAATGTACATACATATGTATAACAAGTGCGGGACTGATCGAAAGTACCTATGTACGTATACTTGCATTTAAAGCTTATACATATTGCTTCTATTTTTTTTTGTACAGATATGATATTATTTAACACACCAAACTGCTAATGGAATGGAACTCCAGGCTCATTTATTTCTGACTTGAGAGAACCTAAATTTGAAGCATGAATATTTTTACCAGTATTACGCTGAAGAAACTGGTTTAGGTTTAGGGCCCCTTTCATTACACTAAAACAAACAAAACAAACAAAAACAAATAAAGTAATTTAACATCCCAATGACCGTATCTAAAGTTATTCTAATTGTTTTTTTAACATACACTCTGTAACTGTAAGATAATTTACTAAACAACCATTGCGGTACGCGAACGACCCAATTGCCAAGCATACGAGTAAAGTACAGTAAGTATGTACTGTACATACATCAGACCTTTCTCAATATGAAGTCACGCAGTTAGGTTCAGCGTCATTCAACTTGAGTAATTAAATTAATTCTGGAATAATCAGAGAATGAGATTAAGTTTACTTTTGGATCCCAGGAAAACACGCGCTGTTGTTAATAATTATTATAAATAAAATCTACACTGCCACTTCTCTTGCTCATGAGTTTTTCGTGACGTAATATTTTTTGTAGTAATATTTCTGCCTGTTTGGACCTTGTTCTTGAACATTTGAACATAATGAACATAGAACGTCGACTGCTTTCTCAACAGAAAATGCATAAACAGCGCTTTAACAATCGTTTGATTGTTTTTACGCTAGCATTTCGACGGTCTTAATTTAGAATATAATGAAGATGATACATTATGCTTAGAAGTTATTGGATGTTTCTTCCTACAGATCATCATCGACGCGTTCGCTTAAAATTAAATCTTCTACGACCGAACACATACTGGAGCTGCGAGCAGAGCAGCGATGCGAGAGATAAGCAGACCAACGAAAACATAAATGTCTTCTTATGAGAGCTCAGAACTCCCATACTGAGGTGTCTAGCATCGCTGCCATATACGAGCAGAGAGAATTAATATACATAGATACATATAGAAATTAAAGGGATATGTTACCGCAAATTAATTTAAATAAATTTAAGAAATGATTTACATTAAACAAAATTAATGGGTTTGGGTTAAATGCATAGTTTTAAAGAGCTTATATTTTCTTTTTATTTTTATTTTTATGGTTGAAATTTGTCCTTTATTATTCAAAAAATAGATGTACTACAATCATTCGGTAATATTCATAAAATCTTCCCGGATTCCGTCGAAGTTCTGTTTGTATTTATGATGAAATTCCCCGTTTGAATAAAAGTAGATTCAAGACATTGACACAGCAGCAGCAGCTTTTGTTTTTCTTTTCTAATAAGTACCAATTTTTAAGCGCAGATCTTTCAAAAAGATTGGAATACATCTTCTCAGTTTCAAATCTCATAATGGACTATTAACGCTTCAGTTTGTGATACCTACTCTTCGATTAACTCCCTCTTTCCAGCAAACATTTATCTGAAGGTTCAGATACTATATTCACAAAAAAATGAAGAATAATATTCATTCATCATATGATTGTACACAAAGACCCTACAAATTCTTACAGGGGAGATGCAGAGATTTGTATTCTCTGTGTGTCCAAAAAAAAATACAACACTCAGTTTTTATTCATTTTTCTTCATAAATCTGAGTGCACACAATGAAATTTAAGAAAGATCTTGTTGCTTGATCCTTCATACGGAGATCTTATTTTATTTTCGTCCTTATTTCTTCTTCTTATACAAAGGGATTATAATAACGGGATATTGCCGAGGCAATGATAACGGGTCATTGTCGCGGCAAAATTTTAATAAGAAAAAGAATAAGTGAACAAATTAATTTAAAACAATAAAAATAATATACCGAACTGTGTTTGTATACTAAAAGAAAAATTTTAAAAACCAACGACAAAAAAGAAAGGTAAAAAAAATGTATTTAAATTTTAAATTTAAATTGGGAACGGGCTTGTTTATAAAAAAGTGAAAACCACATTTGTCCAATATAGACCCCCAAAAAATGTAAATCAATCTACGAAAAATGTTTGATGACATGCTGGCAAAAGAATTTTTATGACAAGGCACACAATCAAAAAGGTGTGCAAAGACATTATCAAAACTAGCTGCCCTGCGAAGTAAAAACTAAGCAAATAAATTTTTTTAAAATACTAAATTTAATCTTTTTTATAGATGCTTTCAACGCCAGCTATGGATGGTCAACCGGAAGAGTATTTTGACCAAATGGCAATGCGTTTTTTTTCAATATGTAAACGAAAGAATAAAATCAAAAAAACTAAAAGAAAAACTTTAAACATCATATCATTTTATTAAATGAGTTATTTTTTATAAGTTTTTCATTATACTTAAAATAAATAATATCACATGGCCTTACAATAATCCGAATGAGTCTTGTCTTTGGTTCGAATAGCGTGCATTGCATCATAAAGTCGCTCAGCGAAATATTCTACTTTTGAACTAAAGGATTGCTTTAACTAGAGTCGGTTTTGTTGCTTAAACTGTTTAAAACTGTTGAGCCAAATTTTTCTATCATCGTGAAATCAATCATAAATGAATCAGAAAAAAAGAATTCAAGATTCAATTTGAATCATTTAACCTTCGCTCTTAGACACCGATTTCAATCATTTTAATGACTCATTTATAATCTGAAAATTCTTCATTTAAATGAACTTATATAAATGATTATTGCATGAACCTTTTTTGAATCATGAAAATGATTCTAATATTATTAATTAAAGTGAAGGTACATACTTAGAATTCCTTCACTAAAATTAATTTTATTGGAATCAATTTTATGATTCTGAAAAGGTTCATGAAATAATCATTAAAATTAATAACGGGTGGTTAAATTTTAAGGGCCGATATTGAATGTGAACCACACCTAAACGTCAAGTTTTTTTCTGCATTTCATTTGACATTTCTCAATTTCAGACTAACTCAATTTGAACCATGGAAAGATACACAATCGAGCAACGCGTTAAAGTTATTCAGGCTTATTATGAAAATGGGCGTTCAAATATGCATTTTTTCGGTCAATTTAATCGTCCAAATGTGCGTACAATCGGAAAAAATCGTGCAAAAATTTGAGCAAACCGGGTCTGTAGGAGATGTGCGAACACCAGTGCATGCTCTGCTCGTACAGCTTTCGTACATATTTTCTGCAGTACGAGCTGTTAAACAGCTCGTACTGCAGAAAATATTGCTGCTGATCGCGGTAGTGTGGCTGAAGAGTCGTCCACCTCAACTCGTCGTCGTGCCCAACAATTGCACCTCTCACGCTCGTCGTTGACGAACATTATACATAAAGACTTGCATTTACACGTTTACAAGGTGCAATTGACTCAAGAACTAAAGCCTCTTGACCATTTCAAGCGTCGTCAATTGTCAGAATGGTGGCAAGAAATGGCAACAGTGGATGATCAATTTTCGAAGAAAATCATCTTCAGTGATGAGGCACATTTTCACCTCAGTGGATTCGTCCCAATGCACCCACAAAGAGTGACTGTTTCGTGCGGTTTATGGGCTGGCGGCATCATCGGGCCGTATTTTTTCCAAAATGAGGCCGGTCAGGCAGTTACTGTGAATGGTGTTCGCTATCGTGAGATGATAACGAACTTTTTATGGCCCGAATTGGAAGATATGGATGTAGACGATATGTGGTTTCAACAGGACGGTGCCACTTGCCAAACAGCATTGTAAACAATGGCTCTTTTGCGCGACAAATTCATTGGCCGTGTTATCTCACGTGGTGGCGATGTCAATTGGCCGCCAAGATCATGTGCTTTGACACCGTTGGACTTCTTTCTTTTGGGTTATTTGAAAGAAAAGGTGTACGTCGATAAGCCAGCAACAATTCAAGAGCTAAAGGATGAGATAATTCGGCATATTAACGGCATAGAACCTCAATTATGCCTCAGCGTCATCGAAAATTTGGACCATCGGATGGAGGTGTGCCGCCATTTGGCCGATATTTTGTTTCATACATAATTGAACCATACCAATATTATCATAATAAAAAGAAATCACGATAATTTCGTAAATAATCTGTGTTTTATTCAAAATCAACATCGGCCCTTAAAATTTAACCAACCTTTATATAAAACCCCTATATATGTAAGTTCATTTAAATGAAGGATAACCAGGTGCAGGTCATAAATGAGTCATTAAAATGATTCAAACGGCTCCCGGAAATTACGCCAGAGTTTTTTTTTGAATTCTTTTTCGGTCGATTTCTTCACTTTTGTGATTTATTTATGATTCATTTCTGAATGAAAATGTTTGCTGGGTTTCATCGAATCTCGCATCTCCGCTCTGCTCGCAACCCAGTATGTGTTTAGCCTAACTGATGTTTATAACCAGGGATGGATTGACGAAGTTGCTGGCCCTTTGGAATCATTTGTAAATCACTTTCAGAAATCGAAAAATATATTTTAGCATTGATTTTTGAATTTTCTTTTGCAAAAATCAATCATTCAATGGACCAAACAAAATAAATAAATAATTATTTGTAGTTTATCTAGACTAATACATGTTATGTATATATCGTCCTTCATCTCACGAACTAACGAAAACTGCTTTTTCACATTTATCTCAATTTTGGTTATTCTTCAATAAACCATTGAATGAAAATTACAAAACAATTAAAACAACATTTTTAAAATTTACCCGATTTGCCATTCCAGCATAGTTGAAGAACATTAGAAATGAGAAAAATGTATTTATGTATGTACATTGAATGTCAAATTTAAATGTTGAACAACTTTTCTGAACATAGGTACCAACATCATAACTTTCCTAAAAAGGGTCAAATACATGGGGTTTAAAAAATTATTGTTTTGTATTAAATTTTTGTTTCTATTAAATACGCAATTTAATAAGGTTTTTCATATATAGTTTTATGTGACTGTGCAATGATATAATACAAAAAATGTAGTCCGATATTCTAGCTAAATTTTAAGACCTTAATGAACGGATTATTAGAACCGAAGTTATAAGCAAGCCAAACCAAACACAATGTACATATCTTTACAATTATTATGCCGACTACAAATCTAGGTACATATGAACATTTCGCATTTTTTTTCCGACGCGAAGCAAATTTGCCACGATTGTGGTTTTTTATTGCACAAACTCCGCCGACGCCGGCGGCCTTAGAATACTATCTCCCTCTCGCCAATTGGTGGTTGAAAGTATTTTAATGCTTTTTTTGTTTTTATCAACTTCCTCCTTGAATTAAATTATTTGTCCGATATTTATTTTCATGTTTTTAGTATAAAATTTTGAATGATTTTGAAAATTTTTGTTTGCTCTAACACGCCAGTCATTTATCCTTTAATTATATACCTTAATATTGAAAATCGGATAATTGGATCGAAAGATATAAGCATTTAAGTAAACGCAAATCGGGTATTTTTCAGATTTCGCAAAAATCATCATCAAAAACATACCCATTTTTTTCCTACGAACATTTCTCCTTTTTTTTCTGTCCGTTTTATCACCTTCTTCGTTTTCTGTTTCCTCAAACTAGTAACAACAAATCATGAACGAAATAATTTTGTTTAGTTTGTTTATTTTTTTTTTATTTTGTTTATTCCCCTCACGTTTCGCCCCCTTTGTCTACTAGGCGTTTCATATTTTTGAAATTCTGTTGATTTTTTTATATAGTATGCCTCCGTTTAAACATTTCTAATGTTAAAATTTAACTGAGACCAAGGCAGAGGCTTTCAAATACGAACTGAAAGTCTCATTCTAATCTAACTAGTACATTTTTCGTTTTCCCATGCGAAAACACCTAAATATAAATTTATTGAACTTTTTTAAACTTATCAAAATATATTTTTTTGAAAACTTTTCCAAAATATTTAATTAATACTATTTTAATATTTTATTAATCTATACATAAAATATATTTATATCTATTTTCAAGACTACACAATTGAACAGAACGAAGAGCCAATCAGCCTCGAGCTGATTCCTTGTCCGACATGCAGTCGCACATTTGTACAGCAAACTCTAGAAAAACATGTTGGAATTTGTGAAAAAATGGCCATTAGGAAGCGAAAAATTTTTGATTCTTCACGTCAACGAAGAGAAGGTACTGAATTAGCGTCATATCCTGTGGCCAAAAATTATGGTCTGCCAGCATTTAAACAAGAAAGAGGAATTTCGCCAAAACCAATACAGGTAATTTTTTGTTAGGTTATAAATTGAAATTAATTAATTTAAAGTTTATTTTATTTTCCTATTTTATAGGCGGCTCCACCGGTTCTCTCCCCTAAGAAACCACCTGAAGAACCAAACAAACCTTTTACAAATACTAAATGCGTCACTCAAATAACCTCAAAAAAGCTCCCAAGTCCTTTGAAGACAACTAACAACTTATTTGGAACTTCGTCGGGTCAATTAATTACTGTTTCAAAAGATCGTTCGAGGGCTGCCGCCGTTACGAAGAGGATACAGCCACCTCCTGCTGAGCCTTGTCCCTATTGTGAACGTTGTTTTGGTATAAAAGCATATGATCGCCACGTTGAGTGGTGCAAAGAAAAAGCATTGATTGCATCAATCAAACACCAGAATTCCAACTCTCAAACTGCGGCAAAAGAGCGCCTCGAAGCAAGAATCAAATACAGAGCACCGTGTCTGAAGTGGGTTTTAAATAATATATCACAACATCAAGTAATACTTTTACAACTCTTCTTCACTTTTCAGAACAAAACGAGCTGTGAATAGAGATAAATACTCATATCCAAATGATGAGAATTTTGATATGCAGTCCTCAATGGATGAGAATCATCAGACAGCACTTATGACTTCTTCAATGACATCATCGTTTATGAGTGATAGGTATGAATAAGAATATAAAAAACAAAGATCAAGATTCCACTGCAAGATTAAAATCCCTATCTACTAAATACATAAATGTACCTATTTACTTAAAAATATCATTATTATGTTTCAATCAGTGCTTCGCATTGACCAAGGGCTTCTTTCATACCCGATTTGAGTCTTAGGGCGGGAATTATCGAGCGATTTATTCGAAAATTCTAAATTCTAAATAAACTGTATTTATACACGAGTTTTTTGCCTCATAACTTAAGAGTGCTATAATTACTGCCCTAAGTGTTAGTGTATAGTGCTATAGTTTAATTGTGAACTTAAACTTACCTAAAGCGTTTGTGAAATCCTTATAAGTGAATAATTTTAGAATTGAAACAATTTCGTTGCCTGAGGAGCAAGATAATTATACTCACACGGGCGGCATGTTTCACGAATTTATATCTACATATATAAAAAGAAGTCACAGCACAAATACTAAAGGTTACATAATAAGCGTTTTCATTTTTTTTTATTCAGCTGAGAAAAAAACACCCAGAAGTAGTTTTAGAGGCAAAAGTCCTAGTTAAATTGTAAATTTAAATTTTTTTAAAGTAAATCGTGAACTTTGGCAAATGTCTAACTCAAATTTTGTATTTGAATACTAAAAAGGGGGAGAAAATAACATAAACAAAATAATGCAGAAAGTAGGTACCCGTAGCGTTAGGTTGTATTGTGGATTTTTGCATTTCTTCATAAAAAATCACTGCTTTTTTCATCACTTAAATAGTTTTCGTATTTGAAAAACAACCATGAAAAAAACATGAATACATGTGCAAGGTCAGCTGGAGGAACATCAGAAGTATACGGAAGATATACATATTCTTAGATTGGCTTCGAATTCCAGTGAGTTTACAACTACAATCAAAGTTTCTTGAATTTGTTAGTAGATGGGGAATTATAGTCTTGCAGTGAGATCTGAGACTATTATTTAAAAAAAAAAACTGTCGGGATAACATTGTTACTTTTTATTTTACTTTTGAACAAGCTTGAAACCTCTCAAGAAGTTTAATCCTCTTAAAAGTGCCCAAACTGAACCTGAAAAAGAAAAACTGCTAATTACGTGTGAACCTTCAAAAAAAAAGAGATCCCCAAAAGATTCAAAAAATATTTCAAACTTTTCCCGGGAAAGTAGACCCGAGACCTTAAAAAGCATTTCAACAGATACTATTGTCACCAATAGTACTAAAATGAATGATGTTGATTTAGAGCAATTATTTGAGAAGGAATTCCAAAAGAAGTCTTCGTTACATCTTCACAAGCAAGGTATCTAAATAAAAAATGTAAAAAAAATTGTGAGTACTATGATTGTCTTTGACAACACTTTTGACACACTGTCGTGAGCAGTTTTGTCAGTTAGTATCGATAATTTTAACCACGTTTTATTATAGTTTTTTTACTTAAGTAGGAACTTAGCCTTTTCTGTGTTTTTTGTGTTTGTATGTACTAAATTTTTTTAATGCAGTTTGTTGTTTCTTTTGTTTGAGTGCATTAACAAAAATCTATTATATTGTTGAACAGAGTGTTCTTATATTTGTATATTTATCGTATAATATTAATATGTTTCATAAATTGACTTTTTGGAGTTATTTCTTAAACAGATCTTGCAATTCCGTCCGTCTGTCGGTCTGTCCGTATGGCTGCAGCCTAAACGGGTGGGTCGATTTTCTTTAAACTTGGTGCCTAGGATTTTTTGGATATTCCCTGACACAGTTTTTCATTTTTTTACCAATAATAACAGTACCTAAGTCGGTACCTGCTGTATATGTTTTTTTAAGCGAAACAAACAGTTAATACAAATCTTATTTTTCTCAAAACATGCCCAAAACTTAAAAAAAAAATTGGTAATTATTTTTAAATTTGTTCTTCCTTTTTGTGAAAAAAATGGTTATAAATTTCACCACCATAATATTATTGCAAGAAATTTTACATTTATTTATTATTAACAGTAGATATATCTTATACAACCATTTTTTGGTTTCGACTATCGCATTATCTGTTCAACCGATTTTAATGAAAAAAATGGTTAGATAATTTTTTTTTTCAAAATTATTTTTTTACATTGGCATTAATAGATACTTACTAGATTCTTTTTTCATAAAAAAGTTTACATACAAAATGTTTAAAAAAATTATTGAAAAAATAGTGCCAAGAACCCTTGACTCTCATTTTTCTTGTAAACATTTTGTGTATCTCTTCGAGAGACTTATGGTTGGTTCTCGAGATCGTGCCCAAAATGGGGGGGGGTAGGCTTTCAATTCCGAAAATGGTTTTGTGTACTTGCTTTTTTGAATGTAGGGAGGGTCTAAGCAAGTAATGTAATTTTTTTTTTAATTTTCGAAATAGTGTCGTTCATAAAAGTATGTACCTAGCTACCTAAAGGCGATTAAAATTGTGTGTGCTTTTTAAAAGAAATTTTTATTTTTTTCATTAATTTTGTTTTCCGATTTTGTCAATGTGATGTTTTCAATAACATTTTTATCGTACTTCTGAATCAGTGTTTTTAAACGTAAGATGTGCAAAAAAACAATTTGTGTTATTTTGCTCGACTGATCAATTTTTAACGTGCTTTAAACTATACCTAGTTTACCTTTTGTTTATCTTCGAAAAAATATATAATGGAAGCCTAGGTAAATTAGGTATATGAGTTTCATCTTTAAGACAATTTACGGACTTTGGGTTCAAATCATTTAGGATATTAAAAATAATAATATAATATGAAAAAGAGCGGTTTATAGATAATAATAAACGTGCCTGACAAATTAAGGACACTATTGTATACAAACGCCTATTAGATATACAATAAACATGCATATATAAACAAAAGTTAATTTTAAAAGCACTTCAAGCTTAGAGTATTAACTATATTACATGTATGTATGTATATTGTATATAGCTATCATAAATTGTTATATTCCGACACAAAATTTTGTTTTTATTTTAATCCAGCATCAATTACAAAACCAAAAACATTGACCAAAAAAATAAAAAGAAAAAGCATTGGAGTCTCACTTGCCGCAGCAGAAAATCCATTGAAAAACTCTAGTTTAAATGGAAAACGTATAATTAAGGAGCGTGTTGAGGTCGTATCCTTGGATTCTTCAAGCAATTCTTCGACATCCCAAGTTCCAGGTCGTTTGCCCAAGAATAAATCATTCATTGTGAGGTTTGTAGTGTGGAATTTTGAAGTTAACATAAATGCTCTGGCATCCATGGCATATATTATATATGAGATTTTCTTTTGGTTTCTATAGTTTCACCTTTATTATTCATAAACAAGATAAAGATAAAATTTATAACTAAATCTCCTGACAGTATATTTGATAAAAATCTTCTTAAACAGAACAACTATAAAACATTTATACTTTACATATTCTAATATTTCAGCGTCGTATCTGATAATTACGATCCGTTTATTTCGGCTAAACGACAACTAGAAGAACTTTGCTCTCCATCATCGCCAGCAGAAGGAAGGCTTTCTCCTACTAACTCAGTTGCTTCATCCATAACTCCTGTAAATTTACAAAAGTCTGGTACATCAAATAAGATGACCACATCTTTTACGTCTCGTGGTTCACTCACAAACCCGCGAAGCGTTGTAACAACCCCAAAATCCAATTTTCATAGAACATCGTCACTTCGTGCACCACGAAGATCACCACTTCCAATGTCTTCTAGACCTATGTTTTTCCCATCATCTCAAAAACAACGACCAACTATTCAACGCGGCCTTTCGGATGAAGGACCAATTTCATCCAATTTTCTCAAACCTGAGGAATATGACGAAATGCCAGTCCGCGCTGTTTGTGTTAACGACTTTGCCATATCGAACACGCCTAGAGTAATTCGTCGTGATTCTAGTGCTGCTTGCAATCGGAAAACCCTTCGACTAAATTTGCTAGATCCTGATCAAAGCACAAAAAACCTTTCGCCAATACCATCAAACAGTAATATTTTAAAAACAGACTCACTAGCTGTATTTCTAAAATACGAAAACGAAGCTAAGGGAAGTGCCAGTTCAGTAGTAAATACCAAGGAACTTAAAGATAAAAACAATGCTTTAAGTAAACAGAACTCTGCTAAAAGTATTAACTCAACCGACGATCAAGTATCACTTAAACGCAATCCCGACAATTCGCAAACAACTGACCATTCGAGCAAGAGTATTGGAAATCTTAATAGCGTGCAATTAGAGCCCATTGTAAGAACTGTCACAGATTCACAAAATCTATCACTCTCTGCCAGAAAGTGTCAACCAACGGTCGATTCGAAAAAGATGACTCGTTCAGATATGAAGCTAAACTCTATATTTAATACAACCACTGACGGTGATTATATCGATCCAAAGCTAATCAATATTTGTGACAATCTTCCAATGGAACTTGGCAATGATTTGGCATCTAACACATCGTCGCCGCCATCATTTTCTGGTGTTAATCGTAATAATTGCGATGCTAAAAAACTTGATCTTTATGATAACGCTGTTCAATTTTCATGCTCTTCTAACTCTAGTCCGAACCAACCTACAACCAAAAAAGATTTGTTGGCTAAACAGCTGCCACATAAAACACCAATCATTGAAAGTTCTTCGAATAGTAATCGTAGTTCAAGTGGTGATACTCGTAATCAATTAAAGCGTAAAATTCGTTTGGGTCGTAATCAATTCCTTTACGATGCGTCACCAGAAGCTCTTGATAACGATGCCGATGATGAGGGTCACAATCGATCTTCTTTTGAGCACGACATACGAAAACCTCTAGAGAAAACATCTCTGTATTCTACATTAACACATGCTACTACAGACACAGCTCCAAACATACCACCATTCTCACCATCGACATTTAATGAATTTGATTTCGAAGAATTTCTATCGGCTTTTGACAACGATCGTGAACAATTTCCATCGTTGTTTAAAGATTGTCGGGAATTCTTAATGAATCGTTCGACACTCAATAAACGATCTAATGTCGATAATATGTCATCTTACAGATCGCCCAAAGAGGTGCTTGATAATTCTATTAAAAAATATGAACAAGATGTGGAGCTGAACCTTGACAGTGACGAGAACAAGAATCGTGGTGAGATTTTTATTAGTATTGAAACTGATCAGAACGAAAATGATCCACATCCCAAAAATGATCCTCTAGTTGCTGCTAATCCAAGTGCTCAGATCGAAGAGGTAAAAATTGATGACAATAAATTTCAAAAAATCGAAGACGACGAAACTGGAGGTGACCTTACCGATCGTGTTGAAGACGAAGAGAGTGATAATCAATTGAGAATGAGACGCATAAATTTGATGAACGATTTTCCAAATGTTAGATTAAACAATGCAAAAAATCTTATTCAGCAAATGCACGAGGACTTCCAGCATCTGCATGCAGCAGCTGTAGTTGGTGTTGAAGAAGATTCAAATTGTAATAACTTACGGCAGATTACTGGAAGCTCACTCCATCCCGTTGATTCAGACGAGATTAGTAGTATTGAGTGTTATCCAGTGCGCAGAGGTGATAATGGGCCAGCTGGGGGAGGAAGCGGTGGTGCAGTTCAATCTAAGCAGAGTGCGGATTCAGCTTATGGAAGGTTCGTATTTATGTATTATTATTATTTATTATTATAAGCCATTTACCCATACAAATTTTGGATTATCGAAAGATCGTACGTTAAAAATATTTTTATATTATAAGATTTTTTAAGTGGGGAAAAGATCTCAACTGCCAACTTTTTTTTTGCATAGAGATTTTTGATATGATTATTAATCATAGTATAGAGTTGGCTTAGCTAAACGCAGAGTTTTCGGGGCTTACTTAAGCGCACATTAAAACTGTGTAACCGACGTCAATTAAATACTTCTTATAGATAGTTTATATGAAAAATATATTTGGTTTCTATGATGGCCTCACTAATCCCCGTTGTCATTTTTTTTCCAATTAAATGTGCCCGGGATTGCAAAAAAACATATCTAATGTAAAGCTGTAGCTTTAGCAAGAGACCTATGTTAATGTTTCAGAAAATACATAAGTTTACATTTTAAAATTTATAATTTTGACATAATTTGTAAAGGGGTCATTCACGTTGAGACGGTCCTTAAGACGTCTTAGATTGTAGGATCTGCAGTCGAACGAAAATCCCATCAAAGTAGGCGACCGTCTTAATGATGGTGATGGTGCACTTGATTCTTAAATATAATTTATTTATTTTTTCCTTGTTTAATCCACAGCCTCTCACGCCAAAGTCCTACCACCGATATAAATACGAATTATCGAAGCAATGTTTCACACCGTGCTAAACCAACGTCAGCACTACATGATTTACCAAAAGCACAGCATTCTGCCTTTCAATACCCGCCACCAATATCTCATAAATATTCCAACTCAAGCAATATTGATGTTCAAAAGTATCGGTTTCGTAACTTTAGCGCTGGTAGTTCAAGCAGTGGATCAGATAATTCCTTACCTCCAATTTGTGGGAACAAAAATCTCAGCAGTACTCTGCAAGATCAGCAGTCACAAATGAAGGAGTACAAACGCGCTTTTCATCGTAATCCTTTATCTACATCATCCTTGGAAAAGAAAAACAAATCTACCAAAAGTACAGGTTCCATGAGCAACAGCAGTAGTAACAACAATTTAGATCCTACATTTACAACGACAACATGTAACGTAAAGATCTCGAAATTCTGTCACGAATGCGGAAGTAAATTTTTACTGGATCAAGCCAAGTTCTGCATGGATTGTGGGGTTAGAAGAATAGTCTTGAAATGAATCTATTTGCAATCAAATTTAATTGAATTGTATTCTAACTCTGTTTTTTCTTAATGTAGAACCTAAAAAGATAATGTAGTGTTGCTAATTATATGACAAGATGCAAACCATTAAACTGATAAAACTTATAACAATAACTAGTTTCTTATTTAGTTAAGTCAATAAATTATTATCAAAAATGAATTCTATATAGACCTTTGTGCACCTTATTTCAAACTATTAGGCTATATACTATACATAAACATATGTATGTTGGAATCCTAGTCGTTGGGTCAGCAAAGAATTGAAATTTCTAATTTTAATGGTTTGCACAAAAAACGTCTAACTAGTAGCCTTTCTTTGACCGCTCTAATTTGTTTATTTCCTATGTAAGTAAAATAATGTTTGTGTTAACAAGACTGAGCTTATTTTATACTAATACAACAATAATCTTTACCGTAATCTTAATATTAATAATAAGTTTTTGTTTTATTTTAACTTGCATATTTTATGGTTAGTTGTTTATTCATCCCCAAACAATTCATTCTTTTTTATATAACAGACGCCACGCTAGAATCAGAATTCAAAATGCTGTGAGCAAAAGGAGAGAAAAAACAGTAGTGCTATTAATGGATGGAATTTATTATTAATATAATTACATGTAATATAAGTATATATAAATATTTCATAAAAAAGGACAAGAAAAGATACCTTATATCAAAATTTATTTATGTTTTTACATTTACATATTATGTATATTAATATAAGCTTTACACCAAAAAGTATAAAGCATGGCATGCATATATTTTGTATACAATAAATAAAAAAATAAAACTTATAAGCACAAAACAGCTTCTTTGCACAACATAATACAAACAAAATCTTTATATTTCTTCTGCGCTATAAAATTGAACTATTATAGGTAGGTAACCTACATATTATGTACATACATAATCCTTATGTAAGAAATAATGCCACCGGAAAAGTTTTGAGAAGCTAAATTTTGGTATATGTACTTCTGTCTGTTTTTTGTTTATTAATTTCAAATAAATAATAATTGTCATTTTCGTTGAAGGTACCATTTTTGTTTGTATCGGTGTTGTTTTTATATTTAATTAGCTAGACCACCCGAATTCGCACTGAATTTCATCAATTTTAAAAGTAAGTGAAATGAAATTTTTTACACAAATGAAGCAGTCTGGGAGCGTAACGCCCATTTTCGTCATGGAAAAAATTATCTGATTTTATCAATTCCGTAGGGTCATTCCTTAGAACCAAATGGAATTTGAGATATAGACACCTCCCATCCCTAAAAGTATGCAATGTGTATTTCCCTGTTCCAATACGAATACCTAAAAATCCAAATCGGATGAAATTCAACCGAGTTGACGTGTTATTGGTGGCATTTTGAAAATCTAACTGCGATGAACAAACACTTCTCAAAAAACTCGATAAACGTTCCGATCGAATCGACTGTGCACTGTGCAGTTTGCATTAAAATGATGAAGTGAATATTTTGATTGACAGATTCCGGGTTTGGGGAAATCATTTTAGAAAATAGGTAGGTACCTACAATTTTTTTAAAAATTCTGAAATGTTTGTCATTTGAAAAATAAAAACGTTAAGTGATATTCGTTAAGTTTTCTGAAATTAACCAATTTTATTAATATGTCTTTCCGTAAGAACCTTCTACCAAAGTATTTATTAGAAAACTTAAAAAAAAGATGAATGAAATCGGTAAAGTCGTTCTCAAGTTATTGCGTGACCAAGGGAAATAGGGATTCATTTTTATTTACATATAGATACTAGTCTTGGAGCACAGTTTTGACATGAAAGGTAACAAAAAATTTATAAATTGTGTATGTGCATAAAAGTGGACCAACATTTTCCTAAAAAAGCCTTAGAGCTCTTAAATATGGATATATTTGTGACAGATTGTTAAAAAATGAATGCCCTTTTGATGAGCTTCGAAGTTCGAGCACGCACATTGCACACTTCATATTTTATTTGATTTATTTCTTGTCAAAAATAAGACGTGAATAAAATCAGCCTAAAAAAATTGGAAAAATAAACTTTTAGTGCGATATAGCAATCAAATAAATCAAAAACAATATAAAAGTGATAATATCTCTACTTATATTAAAAAAAAAAACAAAAGCATAAACAAGAACAATAAATAGAAAGGAACTACTTTCAACAAGAAAAAATGTTTGATCAAAATGGGCTGCAGGTAAGGCCACCCGACAAAGCAGAACCAAGTGCTACTAATATAAAAATCAGTGGAAAACCTCCTTCCAAGCTGCTAACCAAGGAAGGAGGAAATCTTTATGCAAGTCTATAATGGTTATGAAAATGTGCCGATAAAAATCTTAAGGGCACGAGTACGATAACTTGGACGCCGAAAATTGATAAAGGATTTTTGTAGAGGGGCAAATACAAGCATTTTTTACTATGGGAGGGGGGTCTATCACGCCCCGTTTAGGGGGTAAGGGCGATTCTCGAAAAAAAGGACTTAGCTAAATGAAAAAACAAATATTTAAAAACAACGGAAATACTTAAAATGCAAAGCAATAACGGTTTTAAAAGCCAGAAGTCTGTTCTTTAATTCTACATTTAAATTATTTTATTTGTGTCAATAGTTTTCAAAAAATTTGCATTCAAACTCAAATTTCTGATAAAAAAAAAACGCAAACAAAAAATGTTGGATCAATTTTTCTCAAAATTGTGAAACGAAAAACTAAATTTTCTTTTTGTGGTCAATGCTCATATCAATTCTGAATCGAACACAAAAAACCGAATGCTTTTATTTTATGTCTTCTAGTTTTCGAGAAAATTGAAAATTACTGACACTATCTACTTTCTTTAATTACTTTTACTATTTTCTTTTCTCAACATCATAAGCAAACAGTAAGCATCATTAAATGATACATTAACGCATTATGTTTGGAAAAAAAAGACAACGTTCCTTAGAAAATTTTGAAGCCGAGTGTATTTTTTGCATCTCAAGATTACCAGCCCATTGTATTTACTTAAACCTGGCTTGATGAAAATCACTTAACTTCAGAATTATTTAATTGTCAAAAATGTATTGTTTTTAGAAAAGATCGATGTTTTTTATCTACTGGTTTTGACAGAGGTGGTGGTTATTATCATTGCTGTAAGAAGTATTTACGTTGTAAATCAATTAAAACTTATTTCTGATAAACATCCGTTTAATTAGACGTTTTGGCCAGATAATAATTAAGATATCATTTCGTATATGTAATTAGATATTCAGCCCAATTCTAAATATTCCCGGGGAAAAAACTCCCCGGGAAATCCAATCTCCCGGGAGTAAAATTCCCCTATTCCGAATTCCCCGGGAAGTCAATTTTCCCTTCGAAATGGGAAATGAGAAATTTGAATCTTCGAATCAGCTGTTTCATAGTACATATTTGACAGGTAAAAGAACTCGCGAACAAAATTAAAATTGAATTTGAGTTTAAAAGATTTCGGTAACAAGAAATGTTTTCAATTGCGGCAATAATTGTACGTGAAGATCAAAATGAAGAAAGCGATAGCCAACAGCCAGGGGCCATCAGAAAATCTTTAAGAGACATTTCAAACCGTGAAAGCCCACTTTTGCTCATTGTTTGGACCACCGCCAGTTCCGTTTCTGGCTTTAAGGTTATTGACAGTCTTAGTTCTAACATATTTTGAACGTTATTTTTTTTAACTATTTTTTTCCATTCGGGTATCGTTTTGATCGGTGGCCCAGACGAATTTAGTTCCCTTTCTGCTTTTTGCCAGAATAAAATCAGTTCTTCCTTGGCTCCTTTATGGTATCCTCAAGCGATGTCACGATTCCATAAACTTTAAAAGAATTTGGAGTTGATCTTTATTTGTTGTTTTTGACCTAAAAAATAAGGAAGTTTTTATATTTCCTTAAAAGATAAAAGAAAATCTTACATTTTTGTGTGAACTCTCCAGCAACTTTACGGGGAAAAAATTCGCACCAAATGAATTTGACATTTCCCTTTTTTTAACATTTAGAATAGGTAATTTTTCTGGGAGATTTTTTTCCCATATTCGAAGTTTATTTAGAATAAGGGAGAGGGAGAAAGGGAATTCTATTTCCCGAGATTTTTTCTTTTAGAATAAGGGAGAAGGGAAAAAGGAAACTTTTCTCCGGGAACTTACATTTAGAATTGGGCTGATTATAATTTATTTGTGAGCGCTAGTTATATTCGCCCAGGAAGTGGATAAGATATGTATAATTTGTATTTATAAAGCTGTTATTCTTTTTTAAATAATTTAAGTAATACTGATAATTTGATGATCTAAGGCGATTTCAATTTCGGAGATATAAGCGGTCATGGACTTTTATAGCCAATTTGATCTCGTACAAGTTAACGGTTTGCATAATAGTCTCAATCGTGAATTAGATTTAGTTTTTGTCGATAAGGAATATGAAGCTTATATTGAAAAGAAAAAATCGATTGTAACGCAAGATTTTTTAAATTTAAAACTGCACATTTGGGTGAAATTAATAATTTTTTGGAGGCTATAGCATGGAATAAAATTTTGGTCGATTTAAACTTAGATCAAGCGTTTGAAATATTTTCTAGATTTTTATTGATTTATTCCTAAGAAACTATCTCGCTCCCCTTCTAAGGTTCCATGGTTAAATAGAAGGCGACTTATAAACTTTAAAAACAGAAAAAATAAAGCTTATTAATTATATAAACTCCATAAAAACAATTCTGTCCTCAGACATAAATATATTAAATGCCATCAAGAATTTAATATTCTTAACGATTTTTTCTATAATAATTTTATCTTATCAGTCGAATCTAAAATTAAGAAAGATAGTAAACATTTTTAAAAATTCATTAATATAAAAAGAAATACCACCGAACATCCGAATTATATGGAATATTCTGGCAGCATTTCAAGTGATTTAAAAGATATGTGATTTTTTTGCTGATTATTTCGAAACTGTGAACACACTTCCGATTTCCTGTGAACTGATTTTTCACAAGTTGAGATAATAGATGTAGGAAATATAAATATTGATGTGACAGATGTTTTTGATGCTTTAATTAAAATTGATATTAATAAAAGCGCTGGCCCTGATAGAATAGCCCCCATTCCGTTGTATTAAAGAACTGTGCTATATCACTATCTCTACCTCTTTGTCTGATTTTCAACAAATCGTTGAAAATAGGAAAATTTTTGGATAGTTGGAAGATTCCTTACATAACATCAATACATAAATCTGGGCTGTTACTATCTAATTTGTGAAAAATTAAATTCCATTATTAAAAATATTATATCACAATCCCAACCTACCGGCACTACTAGTAAAAATCTTGCAATTTTGTGTGAATCGGTTATTAATGGGTTTGAAAATGGTTTCCAAACAGATATTATATTTGCAGATTTTGCTAAAGCCTTTGATAGGGTGAACAATGACATTTTAATTTTTAAGCTTTATCAAATGGATTTCATGCTATTTGAAAAACCGTTGTCAATTTGTTAAAATTCGAATGCAGATATCAAAACAAATTGCTGTGACTTCAGGTGTTCCCCAAGGAAGCCATATTGGTCTCTTAATGTTTACCCTTTTTATTAACGATAATATTCCGTCCAATTTTAGATTTTCAAAAAATTTAATGATGTCGATGACGTAAAAATTTTCCGGCCCATAAAATCTTCAAGTGACTGTCTACTTCTTCAGGAAATCTTCACAAATGGGTAAATGGTGTGAGGATAACAAACTGTTCCTCTATGTTGGGAAATGTCAAAGTTTCACATGTCACAGCAAAGTTTCTCCCATCATTTTTGATTATACTATTAATAATATAATTCTTGAAAGAGAAGTTGGCAAAAAAAACTCTATGTTAGATGTTCGTTTTTCATTTACAAGTCACATCGACCATATCGTCAATAAAGCTAATCGAATGATTGGTTTCATTCGAAGAAATTCGAAGGATTTTACTGACCCTTTCATTTTAAAAATATTATACATTTCACTTGTAAGATCAGTTCTTGATTATTGTTGCATAATTTGGAATCCTTACTATGAAGCACATTCTGTTAAGATCGAAAGTGTTCAGAGAAGATTCACAAGAATCGTATTCTTTAAATTAAATTTGGTCTATTGAACTACCCTCATATGAAACTTGCTTTTCAATATTCAAACGCTTGATCTAAGAAGAAGATGTTTCTATATCATGCTTATAAAGGATTAAATTTATAATCATATAAACTGTCCGCGTTTGTTGGGGCGAATTAATTTCTACTCTCTTGCAGAACTCTTCGGATTGATTTTCATTTCCGGGAAAATTTGTATCGAAGAAACTATAGTATGAACGAACCTTTTACACGTTGTATAAAAGAAACTAATTCTGTAATAAATTATAAAGATATTTTTACAAATGCTTCCAGGAATGTATTGAAGAAAGATTTATTTATAAATTTTATTCTTGATATTCATGTTTTTATCTGTATTTGTCTTTGGATTCATCAATGTTATGATTCATTCATTTTATTAATTTGTTTTTCCTTTATATAATTGTATCTATTTATTTATTTTTTGTATATAAACAAATTTATATTATACTTAATACAAATTCAATGTAAATACACCCAGATTTACATTAAATACATAATACGTAAGTATCGAGTGAATAATATGGCGGTAAGAGTTAAACTCTGAATCTGATTGATGAAATAAACAAACACACACATTGTGTTTGGCCCGTAAATTCGCCAGTAGCACTTTTTATGTGAATGCTCTAAAATCAAATCAACGTCAAGCTAACGGTTTTAAAAATGATATCATTAAATATTTATTTAGATCCTTTTGAAATAGCACAAGGTCTGATTCCGACAATTATGCTCTTACTTGAAAATTTCCCATTTTATTAACAAATAGTCACAAAGCGACGAGCTAGAGAAACTACTGACAAACATGTTGTCATCTAGTTATGACATATGTTTATAGGTCTACTAGTGGTGTCTAATGACGGTGTGGTTGCACTTTCTTATACAATGACCTGGATGTCTAGCACGTAACTTGAGACAATCGAATTCATTCTATATAATCGAGCATAGGCAGTTCTTAGTTTAATTCCGTCCATTGTTTTTGTTATTAAATTTTTATGAGCTTTTTTTTTATTTAATTTTGAAGAAAATAAGATCAATACAATGAATACACATTGAGATGTGAAAAATGTGCATCGGCGTAACGAGATTTTTTCACAAAAAAATATAGCTTTAATATTTTCACTAATCGAACACCCATCTAGATAATTCACTCGAAGCCTCTTGTACCTACTAAACATTTACATATACATACATACATATGTATGAGCGTTTTTAATCGGAAACCTACATAATAAATATATAATATATATTTTTAGTTGATCTTATTGAAGTTAATTCGATGACAAAATTTTATTTTTTCAGTACTTACATAAAATGTTGGTGACAATGAATTCTGCAGTTGAAGCCCAGTTCTTGTAATTTCATGTGTATTCAAACTTCAAGTTTTCTTTAATTTCTAAAAATTTTCTTAACACTTTCTTGTATTTTAAAACTTTTTAGATTGCAAAGAAAGCAACCCTCTTTTACATTCCGTTTCAAACATAGTTATTCATATTAAAAAAAATTAAATCTTAGTGTATTTCTAAATAAAACTACATATAACATATTTTTTTTTATAATTCAACAATCTAGGTACCATATAAGATTTATCAAAAAGAAATAAGTTATGTACATACAAATGTATTTTTTGATAAATACATACAAACATTTAAAAATGCAAGTTTATTCATTCACTTGGAATATGTAATTCATAAAGTAACTAAATTTAATTTTTAAAAAAATGTCACTGTGGTGGCGGTTGCTGATGATGATGGGAAGGTGGGAAGGGAGACTGTTGCATTGCCTGAGGGGGTGGATATGCAGCGTAGGGATTTATTACCAACCCAGGATTAGCTGATGGGGGTTGTTGATAAGGTGAAGTATTGAGGTTTGGCCTCATGTAACCACCTGATGAATGACCCGGTATCCGGTACTGCGGTTGGTTAAACATTGGCGATCGATAGAAATTTGAATGCCAGCTATTTCCAACGATATTGTAATTTCCTTGAGTTTGATGCGGTTGCCTTACATCGCCGCCTCGACCACTGTAATTAGCTCTGTATGGCCTTCTTGGAGTATATGAACCTCTCCCAGCATAAGTCACGCCTGCAGAAGATTGTCTTTTTCTATTAGGTCTTCTAGCTGAACGTTCTTCTTCATCGTCTGAGTAATCTATAAATCTTGGAGGCGGTTCAACGTCATTTTCCCAACTAGCATCAGAACCACGGTCTTTCATAAGGTTTGCTAAAACTACGAACTGAGTGTGTTTTGTTCTTGGGGCTACGTATATTGTTTGGCCAACCTCAATGCCTTTTTCTTTAATTTCTTTATTGGAATTAAAGCGAATGCAATACAATGGATCAGAAACTTGCCCGAGAACATCAAATACTTCGCCCAGTACAAGTTTGCCCTTGTCTCTAAACAACACTGTTTCCAAATCCAGTGGAACGGTCCCGGGTAAGGCATTAACTAAAACAAGCTGTTCAACGATAGAATGGATCTTACCGAGTTCAGTACATTCTTCTTCGGGAACAGTTATGTGTAAGTCTTCAATTGGGGGCAAATCCTCTAAATGAAGTTCACCTTTTACCTTTGGTTGTCGTTTGCTTCGAATGTTTCCTTCCTCTTCATCATCATCGTCTTCGCCTTCATTATCCACGTCAAGCCCTTCCAAATTAATCGAACTGCGAATCTCGCTAAGAAATTCAACATCTGATGTCGAGGAATCGGAATCGGAATCAATTTCCACGCAGCGATTTTGATATGTTTGTGCAACCGGAACTTCACGAACGTCGTCATCGGAATCATCCTCGGTGTCGTATTGAGCTAGAAGAGCCAAAGACGAAGACTGGTTAGGGTCTGGGTTTATTTCGGATTTGACTGTAGTGGGGGCTGGGTTGATAACTACATCCGACGGTATATCAAGAGGTGCATGAATTGCTGATGTATCTTCAGAACGATTCTCTACAAGACCAGCTTGTACAAGGTTATCATTTGTTGCCTGAGAGTCTGATGATTTATTTAATGTTTCAACGCTTGTTTGTTCATCAATCATCATCTTCGAAGATTCTTCAGTTACATTGTCTCTAACGTTTGGTTCATGTTCACTCTTTTTAACGCTAAATGCGTTCTGAGTATCTTCTAACTCTTTTTTATTGGAACTTTCTTTGTTTGTGTTTCCATCGATTAATATTTTAGCATCTATTGGAAATGGTTTTATAATTTGTTGCTCTATAATGACTGCTTTGTTGTCGCTAGTTTTCTCGCATCGAATATCTTCGTTGACATCAGATTTCGGATTTGCAGGAATGATATTTTGTAAGTTAAGGTCATTTACTTTTTGTTGAGAAGTCTCCTGATGCTCATAAATTGTTAAATCTTTAAACAATTAAAAAAAAAAATAATTTTTTACTAAGAAATTATTTGTATCCAGGTATACTTACCATTGTTAGCAAATGAATTGATGTCCGACTTTGATGTTGATGTTGCTTCATCGCATTTGTCGGAATTCGTGGGAGAGTCCATGTATATTTTTTAATATGTAAGGAAAAAAGTAGATTTACAAATTCAGTTGCTTGCACGTGTTTTTTGTATTTTATTTTTTTTTAATGTTAAAATCCTCTTAGATGTCAAAAATATTAATGTCTAAAACAACACGTGCCTGACAGCTGACACAACAAACACCTAAACTTGGGATTCGTTAAGTTGTTTGTCATGCCACCTGTCTTCCAGCCTTGTAAGACTGCTTTTAAACGGTGCAAATATTCTGCAATTACCCTTGCAATTTTTAAGCATGTAGTCGGGGGACGTATGCGGTGTCCGGGGTAGACAAAGTTGCAGAGGTTGAAATAATTGCAGAGTTATCGCTCTTTCTTCTTTGTGTTTTTTCTTATTGTTTGAGACATAAGCGGAGTAAAGAGTGAGGAAATATATTTCCTTCTCATTTAACAAAAATTGCAGGTATTAAAATTTGCAGCGTTTAAATGGATGCTGCAATCGGAAAGAAACTCAAAAGAGAATTGCGGATAGAAATTGCAGTCGTCTAAAAGCAGTCTTTTAAACATTGACTGCTTTGACTGCTTTTAGACGACTGCAATTTCTATCCGCAATTCTCTTTTGAGTTTCTTTCCGATTGCATCTATATACACACTGCAAATTTTAATACCTGCAATTTTTGTTAAATGAGAAGGAAATATATCTACTCACTCTTTACTCCGCTTATGTCTCAAACAATAAGAAAAAGCACAAAGAAGAAAGAGCGATAACTCTGCAATTATTTCAACCTCTGCAACTTTGTCTACTCCGGACACCGCATAGGTCCACCGCCTACATGCTTAAAAATTGTAGGGGGTAATTGCAGAGTAATTGCAGCATTTAAAAGCAGTCATTGCAATTTCGAGGTTCTAGTTGGGGAGAAAACAATGCAATACAAATAAACAAACTCACACATGCAAACACTTTTCCAAAGGCGCGACTATATGTGTGCACATCGTGATTTATCGTTTTATAGGTAAGTATATTTGTTTGTATTGCTTTGTTTTCTCCCTAACTAGAACTAGGCAATTTTTGTTGTTGCTTGTTTCGCATTGTCACATTGACGTATGGGGGAACTTCCCAATTGACAGATTACAGGGATGTGAGTGAGTGTATGAGAACATTTGTAGGCTACTGTTGGAATGCGTTTATAAATAAGGCTATGACGCTGATTACACGAGTTTTTTTTTCGTTCATTTCGTCTTTCGTGCTTTTGACAGCTTTGGTGAGGGGTGTAGAAATGTAGGGGGAATGAAGTAACGAAAGCAGGTATGAAAATTTGAAGATTTTTTCTGGTTGAACATTGACGTTTATGGTTTGACAACAGGGTAGAGATGAGCGATAGGCAGTTGTCAGCAAAAATCGTAGTTGAATCGATTTTAGATATCGATTTTAAGATTAAATACATCGACTACAGAAAATTACAAAAATGCAAATAAAATGGTTTATGTAACTAAAATGCAAAGAAAGCAACTTCAAATATGTGTGCTTTCTAAAAAAAACATCATTCTTATAAATATTAAATGTGAAAGTACATTTTTTTTGCGCTTTTTCGCTGGAAGGATTTTGGAAATCGATTATTTCATGGAAAAGGAACATGAATACTTTTCATACTACATGGGGTTTGCGGGGTCTCAGCAAAGGGAGTGGGTAATAACTAATTACAAATAAAGTATTCCAAATCATTGCCTATACGTTCTGTAACTATCGCATTGATAAAATTGTTCGAGAAAGGTTTAAAAGTGGAACAAAACTCATACGATTTGTTTCAATTTTCATAGTTTCTCGACTGATTTTATCGATGCGAGAATTACAGAACGTAGGCACATGTTAATATCTACTTTCCTTTCTCATTTCTGCTGTATTCATTTTATAAAAAGTAATTCTCTTTGTGTATAATTTTCGTTTTTAAAATTAAGAATTCATGTGGGCATTTAAGATTTAATCCCGATAAAATGTTCACACCACGTAAATTTAAAAATGTACTTGATAAAACAATATGTAGGATGGAAATTTTTGTTTCTTTTTACATTTTCTATAGGGCAAGTATTGGTTTCGTGTAAACATGGAGAAGTCTAAAAAAGTAGTTTTACCATACCGTCCGTTGATTTCTACGCTCTTTGCACTATACGAGGTCCATTGAGACAGAGGTTAAACAGGTGGACCGATTTGCTCCAAATATCGTACAGAGAAACGTTGAAAAATAACTTAAAACTCATAATGTGTTTTAATTTCATCATTTCTCGACTAATTTTATCGATGTGAGTTACAGAACGTAGCCACAGATCATTTTAATGGAATTTCTTAGAGGAGAAAATCGATTAAACGAATCCTTAATCTGAAATTTTAATCATCAAAACCAGAGTCGGAACCTTTATTACAGATTTAACCTACTATGAACAAACGGCCCTAAATCAAAAACACGTTTTGATGTAAATTTACATATTATAACGTATTTGGCTATCAAAATAGAAAAAAAAAAAGAAATACATCGATTTTGAAAAACATCGATGTTTCAGGTTCAATAAATTTTCCCACCGATTTTAAAATCGAAAAATTTAATCGCCCATCCCTCAAATCAGAGCATTGTGCGAAGAACTTATAAACTTTTAATTTCGAGCTGTAAAACAATTTTTCACACTTAAATAAGCTGTAGATATGAATAAGAAGTGATTAAAAAACATTTTTAATTATTACTTCTGTTTATTTTCCAATAAATCCACCGCAAAGTTTCTGAACGTCAAAATAACGAAAGTCTTCACTAATGTAAAAAAGAACCATGAAGTCACGAGGATACGTGCCTGTCAAAAGGACGAAAGGCGAAACGAACGAAAAAACGAATCGTGTAATCAGCGTCTATGTCCAACTATTTAGACAATGCATAGCTGGACAACTGTCCAAGAGTGTTCTAAGGAAATCTAATAAATACGACTGAAAATGTATTATTCGGGAGATGCTAAGCTTTACTCAATTTAACCGTTGTGCACGGGGAAAAACACTATTGCCTGCCCAACTGTGACACGTCGAAACTCTTCTCCGCAATTCGACAAAAAGTAATAAATCAAGAAGCAGCTCTGCCCGGAATAGAGCTGCAGCTACCAAATGAAAGCCATCGAAGTTACTGGTAGAGTCTTTCTCTGCTGCGTAGTCTATCAGGAGGAGATTTAAAGGTCAAAGGTCTGGAATATGCAGCTTCCGTCAATGCGATTCTCATTGACAAACCAAATCGATACTTTTTCGAAAGTGCAATACCAGACGTTTCAAAGCCGTTGAATGTGTCATGATTGGTGATGTAGGAGGTTTTAAACTTTTTATATAGTACAGCATGTTCGTTAATTCATCTTGCAGGATCCAAATGATGACTGCAAGGGCTCTCTCGCCGTTGCAATGAAGAGCATCCTCGTCAAAATAGGAAAATATCTACCCCATGTCGTGATCGACCCTCCTTCAACCCTTTTGGCTGAGAATTTCGCTCAAGCTGTACAACGGCTAGAAAAAAATAAAGTAAAACCCTTGAACTGAAGTATCAACAGTTAAAAAGAAAAGCCTTAACAAATTGTATTTATTTTAAAGCTGTGTATTGTGTATAATTTTTGAGAAAAATAAAATGCAGTATATTTTAAACTTAAGGTCCTAATTTATAGTCTGTGCGAGTTCCGATGCTAATTTCAGTACCTCATCAACTTTTTGGTAGTTGGGTCCAGAAGCTTGAGCAGATTCAGAATAGCCGAAATATGCTGAACCCATTCGTTTGCCTTGAGACCCTTTTCCACAGCAGCATTGGGCATCGAAGTTAAGCAGATAATCTTCTTTAAATCCGCATTTACATCTACTGATACAAACATGGCAGATGTTTCTGGGCTTAAGACACGTACTTGCTTTAGAGCAAATCGGTGCCACCGCAAAATTCCACAGATGTTTTTTTCTCCAGCATCACTTTCAGGATTTGCTTCCAGATCCTCAACAGGAACTCCGAAGGAAATAACCCTCACTGGATCCGGATCGACTTCGTCGAATACAGAACGAGGTCCACGAATAGACTTAGCTACACTCATACTGGGTTCCTTAGCATAGATAAGCACATTCTTGTAGACTATTATCACGCGTCAACTGCTCAGTCTCTTGGCAACCTGTTCGATGTCATGCCATGGATGCCTTGGTATGAAATCGAATCTTAACTTTTTGGGTACAACAAGAGAACCCTTCTGATCCTTGTATCCTTGTCTAGAACTTGCAACAACCAATGATTCAATGCATGAGTGGCAGAGTGATTTTTCATGTTCAGGCTTCTATGGGTTGCATCAATTTGTAAATTCAAATTGTCCCCAACTTCCTCAACAACACCAATATGTAAAATGTAACCACCACTAAATTCTATATGCGGTCGACTAAGAATTCACTATCCTCCTCGTCCACTTTGATCTGTTCACCGCTTTCAGCATAAAAATTCGTCTATCGTCTTGTCCTAAAAAAAAGAAGACAAATAACAAAATAAACTTCAAACCAAAGTGTCAAAAGTGACAGCGCTCGTCTCGTTTATAATTAAAGTTGGAACCAACGTGAAGCTGGCTCCTAGCAGTCCATATCTAGTAGGTCAATGTTGGGACTCGTTAAGGAGCTTATCATACCGCCTGCCTTTCAGTGTGCGTAATAAATATAGTTCACAAATCTGCATTAACAGAAATAAAACGTCGTCGGCTAAATTCCTATAGTACTATCATGGTGACGACCATGGATGTATTATATATGGACTGCTAGTTGCCAACCTGGAACTGGTTCCATTTAATTCTCAGTCATTTTTGGCGACACTAGCCCTCAACACTGCAACTAGCGGAAAAAATATGAAACTTCAATTTTGACATTTCTACAGAGAACAGTGTCAAACTCTTAGAACACAACTACATACGTGCTTCTTGAATGTCAGATGGAGAATATCAAAAAAAAAAAAAAAAAAAAAAAACAAAACAATTTCATGATACGAATTACATACACCACAAGAAGGACAAGATGGCAAATAATAGGGGGATTCATGCAACGTCGTAAAACACTAGATAAGTTTATGTTTTGAATAAATTTATCTTTTGGTAAATGAACTGTCAAAGTTTGTATGGGAAATGGTTTACGCAAATTGGATAAAATTATCTAAAGATTTTGTTGCGGAAACTTATACAAATTTATTTGGATAAACTTATACAAACGTCATTCGTTTAATATCAGACGTTTAACGAACAGCTGACTCAATTACGCAGCATTTATCCAAATAAATAAAAAGGACGTTCACGCAAACTTTCGCGTAAACTTATCTTTTTACACAATTGGTAAACTTATCTCGTTGCATGAATACCCTTAATATATTAAAGGAATCTGCACAAGTACATATTATTCAGGCAACACCATCGGTTGAAAAATTAATAATTAATGAAATTAGAGGCATCAACCAATTCGTATAATTCTTATAATATCGCTTAGGATAGAGTTGCCGTCTGTCAAAGTAAAGTAGAAATAACAGAAATTAAAAAATTAAAATCTTAAGTTATAACATTGCAGGGCTTAGTAACAAATCTGTATTTGTTAACTTGTATGAATTTATTAATAATTATGATATTGTGTTTATGTATGAAACATTTTAGTAGAAGAGGATAATAAATGTTGTTTTGATCGTTTTAAGAAATTTAAAACGTCGTCTGGATTCCCGGTTTATAGCAAAGTACGAAAGGAAGAGCAAGTGGTGGGTGCTTTTTCGGTTACAAAAAAACTTTGTGATTCACTAGGATTTTTTATATTAAATGACACGAGCAATTTGGACAAGTATGGAGAATTCACGTTTGTAGGACAGCATGGATGTTCAGTGGTGGACTATTGTTTGGTTAGAGGCGAATGGGTTTCCTTAATAACAAAATTTGAAGTCGTGGGTGAGAAATATTCGGACCATCTTCCTAGTGCAGCAGAATTTACAACCCTGCCAATTGAGTGTAGAGAAACTAGAATCCTTCAAGCTCCTTTTAAGTTCCAGTGGAAAGAAAGTAAAGCAATCGAATATAGGAAGAATCTAGAAAATTATTTGAATACAATTATACCGATAAGTTTGGGCGATATTGAGGATTATTATATCCTAAATGTTGTGATAATTCAATGATTTATTGCGGAATATTTTATTACATGACATGTTAGTTTCTTATATACCAAGAGTTGAGTATATAACTTTTATAATTTGAGTGACAATTACAGCGAACTTGTGTTGCCAATGTGGCGTGTGTATTATACACTACAAGGTGTCGCTAAGATACAACAGATTCCCCCACATCTAATAAGGTACAAATCGCGTAAGCGGTCTTCGGTCTCGTGCAGATCTTCTAGGGGTCATAACGATTTGCGTTGGGACGGGAACGCCTTCTTGTGTTTCAGTTGTTGATGATGATGATGTAGGGTCTGGAGTCACTCAGTCGTATTTATAAACCCATTCCAAAGTATGTCTAACTTTGGACAGCTGTCCAAATCCAAAACCTTATTTATAATCATATTCCATCAAGTGTCTAACTTAGACACTGAAATTGGTTGTCCAAACCTATTCTAAAGTGGGAACGTTCAACGAACGAAAAATTGAAAAATAATCTTCAAATGAACGAAATGTTCATTGAAAGTATCCAAATGCTCACAAAATTGACATATTACAGGGATGTGAGTGAGTGTATGAGAAAATTTGTAGGCCACTATTGGAATGCGTTTATAAATAAGGAGATGTCCAACTATTTAGACAATGGCTAGCTGGACAACTGTCCAAGTGTGTTCTAAGGAAATCTAATAAATACGACTGACTATGTTCATGGTTGGTGGGCTTGTGGGACTCTCCATCACTATTGAGCTGTTTGGAGAATCAAGCTGCTCACGTTCTTGTATGTTTCCAGAAACTGGATTTCTAAAAATAGAAGAATCTATAAGATTAGGATATAAAAACAAGTTACCTTGGTCAAAATTTTCAACCCTAGCACCAGTATTATTTTCTTCTTCTCTTCGCTGGCGAAGCTGATTTTGGTGTCTACGGCAAAAAGATTCACCTACTTTGATCAGATACATTTTCCTTCCCATGCATTTTGTCCACTTGTTCCCTCTCCCATATTGACGTAAAAACACTGGTTGTTTGTCAGCAAACTTTGGTTGTTTCAATTGGTTTTGATTCAGTTGGAATTAATGCTGATAGAACGGTGCGATGTATTCTGCCGTGCAACTTCTCTGCCGGTGATGTTCCAGATTCGTTGGGAGCGGAACGATAGGTGGATAGAAAAACTTGAAGTGCATCATCCGTCTGGTCTGTGTCCACCAACAATTTGGAAAGCACTGTTTTGAACGTACGAACCATGCGCTTAGCAGCACCATTGCTCTCCGGGTTAAATGGTGCTGACGTTAAATGATGTATTGCGTTGGCTTTGCAATAATTTTTGAATTCCATCGACGTAAATTGATTGCCGTTATCGGATACCAATGTTTTTGGTAGTCCTTCGATGGAAAATATGGCCTTCAATGCTTGGATTGTGGCAGTAGATGTAGTTGACGACATTCTTACCACATACGGGAATTTTGAATAAGAATCAACTACTATAAGCCACATGCTTTTTTGATAGGGACCTGCATAATCCACATGAATTTAGCTCCACACCTCATTTGATTCAGGCCACTTTGAGTATTCCTTTGAAACTCGACTCGCATTCAGCTGACAAGCGTCCACCTTCTTTTGGATGTCATTGTCAATGCTTGGCCACCAACAACACCTTCGTGCCATCTGCTTCATGCGCGTCATTCCCCAATGCCCTTGATGAAGCATTTCCAAGACCTTAGTTTGAAGCTGTGACGGAACTACGACTCTTGTAAAACTGTCAGTCTGAAAAAGAAGAACGTTAGACAGAACTTTCTGTTGTGTAGTTGAATAAAAGTACAGTAATCCTTGGGTAGAACAATATGCTTTATTCAAGAGTGTTGATTAGTCGCTGGTTAGTTACAGACTGAAGATCTAAGTATATGACAATTAATATATGAAAGAGAGAGAACTTGCTCACGACATAGCACTTTCTACGGAAAAATGGTAACAATTTGGTTTCATTTGCTGGTATATGTTTTGGCCATCCATTGTGTACATAGCTTTGAACCTTTTGAATGTCCACATCCGAACTGGAAAATTCTCGTATGGTGTTTGTATTAACTGGAAAGTCTTCCAAAACACTTTCAACGATGTTAATGCTCTCATATTCTTGTTTATCGAATTCTTCATCCGCCCCCAATGGTAAATGCGATAAACAATCGGCATTGGAATGTTGTTTGGTTGACCGATATCTGATTGTGTATGTATATCCTATTAGGGTTATTGGCCATCTTTGTAGCCGCTGTATAACCATCTGGGGTAACCTCTTATCAGGACTGAATATTGTTACCAATGGTTGGTGATCTGTTATTAATTCAAACTGTCGGCCATAAAGGTATTGATTAAATTTCTTAATACCAAAAATAATAGATAAAGCCTTATTCTCTATTTGGCTATATCTTTTTTTGCGAATCGCTAAGTGTTTTTGACGCAAACGCAATTGGCCGTTCAGATCCATCAGCATACACGTGCGAAAGTACCGCACCAATTCCAAATGATGACGCATCTGTAGCTAGAGTAATCGGTAAGTCCGTTCGATAGTGTACCAACCTCGAAACTTTTATGATTTTTGTTTTAAAATCATCGAAAGCTTGCTGCTGTTGTTTTCCCCAAATAAATGCTTCACTCTTTCCTCTTAACTTGTTTAAGGGCACTGCTAATTGAGAAAAGTTTTCTATAACTTGGTTATAGTAATTAATCTTACCAGGAAAGGCTTCCAAATCTTTCAAATTTTTTGGAACAGGTAATTCATTAATTGCTTGCAGGCGTTTATCAGATGGTCTTATTTCCGTCTTATCTATGATATGCCCCAAATACTCAATCTCAGATTCAGCAAACTTAAACTTCTCCTTAGCCCATGATCCTCGAACCGTTGTAAAAGTGTTTCCAGGTTGTGTAAATGCTCCGTCACCGTGCGTCCTGAGACCACTATATCATCCACATATGGTGCACAAAATTCCAGATCAGCAGTGATTTGGTCGATGTAACTTTGAAATATTCCTGTTGAACTTGCAGTTCCGAAAGGAAGCCTTAAGTATTTAAACAGTCAATCTTCCGTACTAATCACGCAAATCGATTGAGATTCCTCATCTAAAGGGATCTGTAATAAGGCATCTGAAAGGTCCACTTTTGTATAATATTGGCCACCTTCCATCTTACGAAAAAGATCATTAACTCGTGGCATTGGATGTCTATTAATTCTCAATTGAGGATTAACTGTCACCTTGAAGTTGCCACATAATCGCAGACTTCTATCAGGTATTTCAACCACCACAATTGGTGTAGCCCATTGGCTCGACTCAACCGGTTCCAAAATACCCAAACTTCTCAATCGCTTTATCTCGTTCTTGACGCGGTCCTTTAATGAGTAAGGAACAGAGCGATACTTGCAGTACTTCGGCTGACTTCCAGGCTTCAAGGACAGATGAGCAGTGAATTTCTCACTGCATTCTAACTCCACATTAAACACCGATTTATATTTTTCACACAAAATCTTCGCCTGAGCAATCAAATAGCCTTGAAAGTCATCTGCTACCTGGAAAATCTGTTCGTCGTTCGACGGAACCCTGAGCTTAAAGTCAAAAGCATCCAACCAGTCAAGACCCATAATGTTCACTCCACATTTCGCGTTAACTATAAGTAAAGGAAGTTCTTTTTTAATGCTATTCCAACATACTGTCACCTTTGTTGTTCCCTTAACATCCAATTGTATTTTACCATATGCTTGTAGCTTTCGCTCACTTGCTTCAATTTCTGGACTTCCTAACTCATAAAAACCTTGAAGTCCTATCAGGGATGATTATTAAACTCCAATTTGACGAAGATCTTGCGACCTCTTCGTTCTGCTTCCCAACTAGTCGACGATACCTCCTAAATTTCCTCACAATCGATTTGATTTATAGAATGTGCCGTATTAGATCTCTTACTATTGCCGTTATTGACATGCAGTTTCTTTTGTGATTTGTTTTTAACAGAATTTTTTTTTGATGCCAAACCTGTTCTCTGACTCAAACACACATGGTCTTATTTATAAACGTTGTCTAACTTTACACAACTGTCCAACTTTAGAAAATGTGTTCAAAAACCTTGTTTATTGTTGTCTTATAGCTGCCTAACTTAGACACAAGAGTAGATTGTCTTAATCGTGAATAGTGTGACATTCATTTTTATTAAATAAAGCATATTTCCACCAATTTGAAAATAGTTAGACACTGTCTAAGTAGGCAAAAATCTAATAAATACGACTCACACTTTTTATGTGCCCAACCTTCTTCCGATATCACAAACAGATTTAAGGTGTCGACATTGACTTCGGTCATGATGTAGATCACACCCTGGGCATGATTTTAAATTTTGATAGGTCGTGTTACTCACAAGATTTACTTCAACTTTGTTCTTCCCTTTAAGAACTTCGATTCATATGCTGTCGTGATTTCTTCTATCTCCTCCAGCTTGGGATTCTTCTTTTGTGTGGCAGAGATGCGAACAGCATCGTGCGGTGTGTGAAAAACGATCATATCGCGAATCATCATGTCTCCATATGATTGCCCACAGCCTTCCTTTGTGCATGTAAATGCACAATCTCTTGCTAATCCACTATCCACTCGGCGTAAGTTTGTCCTGGGTTCATTTTAGTTTGAAGAAACTTACATCTCGTTGCCAAAACATGTAATTTTTTTGAAAAATGCCCTGTTAATTTTTCCGAAAGTTCTTTAAAACTGTGTGTAGTCACGTTTTCTTTTTCGAATAGATTCCTTAGCAATTCATTTAAATCTGAACCACATGCCGATAAAAAGTGTGACTTTTTAAGGTTATCATCCTCCAGTGAATTAGCTATAAAATGCTGTTCCATTTGAAACAGATAATTTTGCCAACTTTACCAACCTCCTTGCAAGCCCATGATTTCTTTCAAGAAATTCTGGTTGCTTTTTAACATTTCCTCCATACACTTTCGGTTTTGTAGCAAAATTTCGTCGAGCTTAGCTTGGTCCATTTTTTATATAAAAAAAACACTACCTCGTCGCCAATAACTGTTGTGATAATTCAATGATTTATTGCGGAATATTTTATTACATGACATGTTAGTTTCTTATATACCAAGAGTTGAGTATATAACTTTTATAATTTGAGTGACAATTACAGCGAACTGGTGTTGCCAATGTAGCGTGTGTATTATACACTACAAGGTGTCGCTAAGATACAACACTAAATAAAGATCATCTCTTCATAATATACAGCCGCAAAAAATAACTCGAGCGTATAAAGAGAAATGGCAGATAGTAGGTATCCCTATTGAATATTTTAAGTATGGAACAATAATTGTTTTTAACCAAATTTTAGAAACAGGTTATATTCCAAATCATTTTAAGGAAGCCATTATATTCCCCGTACACAAAAAAGGCAATATATTTGACCCAGCAAATTATCGAGGAATTTCCTTCCTTAATTCTTCATTTACAAAGATATTAAATAATAGAATTGAACAATGGATAGAAAGCCAAAAGTTAATTAATGAGTTTCAAGCAGGATTTCGCAATGGTTATTCAACTATCGATGATATATTTGTGCTGCAAAATATCGCTGGTACTTTTATTGATCAAAAAAAGAAATTATTCACATTTTTCGTGGATTTTTAGGCAGCCTTTGTTAAAGCAAAAAGCGCTATATCTATGCACAACTTGGAAAAAATGTTTTTCCAACAAACTGATTCACCATAGTGTAAAACAAAAACAGTCGAATTTATTAGATTTTAGTTAGGCAGTTATGAGACAACAATAAACAAGGTTTTGGAACACATTTTCAAAAGTTGGACAGTTGTCTAAAGTTAGACAACGTTTATAAATAAGACCAAAAGTTTTTAGTGCAGTAGTGGAATCAATCATGATGTATGCGGCACAATCTTGGGGATACAATCATTTCGAAACTGTGGCAAAATTGCATACTACATAAAAAGATGTTTTGGTCGACCTATAGCATAACACCGAATTATATGTTAAATATCGATACGGCACTATCTCCATTATTCATTAGAAGTCTAAAACTACACGTTGGCTATGTTATAAAAATTCTACAGATGTCGGACGAAAGGCTTCCTAAAATAATTGCGATTAGGGCAATCGAAAGTAAAATCCTGTAGTATAAAAAGCTGGAGGACCTTGCTAGATACTGCGGAGTGGAGCTAAATCTTGTGACAGAATATAGAAGATATTCGAAAGAAGTGCTATACGATCTTGTCTCAAGAGTGTCGAAAAAATTGTATTGACAAGGCAACTTCATCAGTGCATAGAACGGTTTATAGCATATTGAACCATAATTTGTGTGAAGAAAACTATTTCAAAAATAACAACAGCCAAGAACTAATATCATCGATATTTAAAATGAGAGGAGGGCTTGTCGCGCTTAATTATATGCCTCACCGACCTGATCTACAGATCTACTGCAATTTATATAATCTCTCGGAACATGAAGATATTATCCATTTTATTGGAAGATGGCCTATCCTCAAGGAAATACGAAGATATACTCTAGGTAGCGATGTAAAAACGACACCAGAAGTAGTAGCACTCCTTAACTGCGAAAGTGATATAAATCAATTATTTTTTTTTTATAAAACAGCCATAACGTACCGGAATAGAATCATAAACGAAGAGTTCTAGATTTATATGTATAACAAACATTTAGCCCAATATAAATTATATACCCACTTGAAAAATCTCTAAAATCTATAACACTAGTTATTTGTGATATGTATTAAATTAATTTGAACTTCAAAAAAGAAACTTGAAAATTGTATAATGTAATGTCAATCAGGCAGACGGCAATGCCATGCTAAAGGCTAAACTGATTTTGTAAATAATTATGTAATATGTACCTATTATATACAAAGAGAAAAGAATTAATAAATCAATATCTATCTATCTCTATCAGTGTTCCCAGATTGGTGGTTTTTGAAACCGAAATAGTGGGAAAAAATCAGTTTTGTGTTGCGGAAAAATTAATGGTGGAAAAATTTCTAAGTGCTTTTCATGAGGGGGAAATGAAATTTTTATCATAATCGCAACTTACTTTACTTAATTTACCTACCCATCAATTTTCCAACAATTTTGTTTTTTTTTTACCTTACATTTGAAACTCAAAAAAACTATTTGGCCTGGCCATCAATGACATAAAAAACCTTTCAAACAAGCAGAGAGAAACAATCCTACGTTGTTCTTCATACAAAAAAAAAAAATCTGTACTTTATTGCACTGACGGTGTCTATTAGAGTGTGTTTTGTAAGTAAATCTAGGAACAAACTTAAGATTCCGCGCGTTCAATACATGACAATTATTTACATCATGAAAATGCAGATTTCTGAATTTTTTCAAGCTATAGTGATTAGTCAAAAAATAATAAATACTTCTTATGTATGAACGCATTTTCTGAAAATAAATAGCAACGTTAAAAAAATCATTTGTTGACAGTTTGTTTGTCGCATAATATGGCTAGAACGCACTTGTCACTTCAATCTCGCATTCACATTTATTAATTTCTTTTTGCAACTACGATTTTTAAGTCATTTAAGTTAAAACTCTTGGCTTTTTTTTAATATTTTATTTTGGTACCTAATATGGAATGGGATTTTAAAATTCTCGTCTGACATCACTGTCGCTGAATAAACACTGAACAAAATATAAGAGGCAAAAAACATAGATGTCGCACATTACTATGCATGAAATTTAAAAATTTCTGGTTTGGCTTTTTGGTAAATGTGACTTTTTGAATTTACAAAAACAGATGTCGCGAGCTTCTAGAAAAAATTGTAAAGTTAATTTTTTTCCTTAAGTGGCGTGTGGAGAGCTAGCATCGCTGTCTCCAATTTTGGTGACATTTTTTTGACAATTATTGTACGAAACTGTCTTGGACTGCTAGCCATATACATATATGTATACGTCCATATGATGACGAGGTTTGAGGGCGACACCTAGCGCCTCAAAAGTCGTGAGCTCTTTGGAGAAAGAAAGAGTCTGTGCTGTGAATCTGTTGGAGAATAAATAAGTACCATATAGAGAAGAATAAAGTCTAGTACGCTGCTGATGCGAAACGAAATTTTTCGTTGGTCCCATTATCATACATAACACAAAAACTTGCATGCATTCATAAACTACCTATACATAAGTGCATATTTACATTACATACCCACACATACATGTAAACACACGCACACACACACACACACGTTAACATAGGGATGAAAAATCCGACCGAGCAACGTCCACGTGGTATATTTTGGTTAAAACAGATCCCGGCGGTAGATTTAACAGCTTTTGCAAGATAATGTTGAAACATAAAGACATAAATACTCGTCTTCTTGCATTTTTAAACATACAGAAAGTAATTCATACACAAAATCTATCATAAAACAGATTATCAATTGATAGAATCCCTGTGAATATGGTCCATGTATGTATATATGGGTGTCAACGCAGCTCGTCCCAGAACCACTGGTACCAAGACAGGTAATCCCAGCCAACTGGTCCCAGGCAATAACTGGTCCCAGGACCAGTGGTCCCCGGACAACTGGTCCCCGCATACTCGTCCCAAAGTGTTATAAATAAATGTATAACTAAAATAAAACTGGTTTGTGCATTTAATATATTAATTGTTCAAATGGTTAGTGAATTTGAATTCGAGAAAGGATATTTTTGTGGGAAGAATTGTTTTTGGGAGGATTTTTTTGTCTAATTGGCTCAGTGTTGCCGAAAGTACTCCCATAGGAGTATTGTACTCCTTTCAACACCTCCGTACTCCTGTACTCCTCCTTTTACATTCGTACTCCTATTTTTTTTAATGACCTAAAATGTCTTACACTTGCAGCAAAGTGTAATGTTAAACTTAATAAATTTAATTCACTTCAAATTTAAACAAATTTGGCAGCACTTTAATCTTCCAAACTGTCGTCAAAAAGGGAATTTCCCTCTTTCTTGTTTGCTTTTGTTTTTCCTTATAATAAAAACTCCATTCATCCAAAATAAATATAAAAAGAGAGAACCTATTGAGCTAGACCCTGTTTAGATTCTGACTTTTCACTACGCCATGACGATGAGTTCGTGGGTGAGATCGTTGAAGGTTGCAAATCTCTTCACCGCTTTCACCCACAAAATCATCGTCATGGCGTAGCGTAAAAATCACAATTGGCACGTTCAGAAAAATGGGATCTCAGAGATTTTTCTGAGAAATTTTGCTGAGGAATCCTGTTTATGTAACTGTCATTGCTAAGATCTAAACAGGGTCGGTTGAGTGTGGGCAGTTCCGTCATGTCATAAATGACTTCGTTGTCTGTTAATGGGTTGAATGCACACATAAATGTGATTCCAGATAGGCTATCCACCTATCCCAACATTTTCAGATACGTTGGATTGTTGATGCATCAGCTGTTTTGTCGCAATGGATTACAACAACACAAAACTATCCGGATAGCTTTGGATTGATCCCCGAACGCGACCATTATATTTATATAGCTAAGAAGGAATGTAAAATTGAAACTAATTCTTCCTCGCTCCTCGAGAACTAAGTGAACTAGTGAACTAGGTATGTGAACTAAGTTCACTAGTTCAGTAAAATGAACTAGTTCATTGAACTAGTTCGTTCACTTTTATTGTATAGATATTTAGTGAAATTGGATTCCTTGGATCAGGTAAAGGCAAAAAACGGCAAATATAACTATGCATTACGCTATCTGCCACAAGACAGATTTTGTGTGATAGAAAAGATATTTACTTATTTTTGTTCTTAGAATTAATAATTTATTTATTTATGTTTTTTTTTTTGTAACTGATTTTTTTTCTTGATGATTTTTTTTTAATAAAGTTTGAAGACTAAAAAATGTCTGTACTACTATTTTTTTCAAAATACTCCTCTTTTTTGGCTTCAGTACTACCTTGAAATATTTCTTCCCGGCAACACTGAATTGGCTGTTGTTTTTTTAAATTGAAATAAAATGTGAGCAAAAAAAGTAAAAATGGGGAGCGTAATAAAATCCCGAAACACAAAATCACGAAATCCCGCCGAAAAAAAAAAATTAAAAATTCCGCCTTATTTTTACAGGTATTTGACGGGATTTTCACTACTGTTTTAAGGTATTATTTTGTTCTTTTTAAAAATATTTTATAAAATTAATAATTTGGATAAAATATTTTATTTTTAATTCAATTTAACCAAATGAAAAGTAGTAGGAGCTGTTGGTTCGGGAAAAATTGAATCTTCAATCTATAGAGAGATAGAAACGAATTTCAATGGTTTGACCAATTATTTTTGGACATTTGGCCAAAATATTTTTGTACATTTGTCAAAAAATTTTTTGGAAATATTATCGAACACTGTCAAAAATATTTTGGACAATTTTTTTGACGAACATTTTTTTCGAAATATGTATTTTTTTTTGACGAATTTTTTTTTTTCGGAACGTGACTGTTTTCCTCCGCCGCCGGTTTACCTTCGCCAGTTTACCTCCGTCGGTTTACCACCGGTAAAAGATGAAAGAAAACATATTATCAGAACAGGCTGTTTCTAATTTTCGAAACGCGTTTTGGTAGAAGAACAGAAAGAACTGAGTTAAATTCAGGAATTACTCTAAAATCAAAACAAACTGTTTTTTTCTCCAAAACTTTTAAACAAATGTTTTTAAATTTGGGGCTAAACTAAACGTCCTAGCGATTCAAAAAATGCATATTCGTAATCTAGGAAGTGCCGCTTTTCAATTGATGCAACGCATTATAAGAAAAATGGACTTTTATCTTTAAACGCGATTTGTGGCTAAACTAGACGTGCTAGAGGCATCAAAGTTAACACCTTTAAAATTGACTTGCGGCTAAACTAAGCGACCTAGCGACTTCAAAAATACATATTCGTGATCTAGGAAATGCCGGTTGTAATAAATCAAAAAAAAAAATTGGTAAAAAAGTTTTTTTCCAAAACTTTCAAAAAAATTTACAGATTTCATTCATAGTTTAGTTAGTTTTTTGTTTTTTTTTTTTAGTTTAAGAGATTTATTGATTCATTAGGATAAGTTTACAAAAACATGTGTTTAAATATCTTAAATCTTTAAAGGCATGGACAGAGGGGCCGACATGCAGATAGCGTATATAAAATGTTTACAAGTTTTGTAACTTATTTCAGTTTTGTTAGCGATTTCAGCTTAAAAGCCTTCTCTTGTTATTTTTCTTCTATATGTTAGAGCTATTTTAATAAATTGTGCCAATTTTTGCCAGCTTTTCCCTGTATCTGCAAATTTTTTTGAAAGTTTTGGAAAAAAACTTTTTTACCAATTTTTTTTTTTGATTTATTACAACCGGCATTTCCTAGATCACGAATATGTATTTTTGAAGTCGCTAGGTCGCTTAGTTTAGCCGCAAGTCAATTTTAAAGGTGTTAACTTTGATGCCTCTAGCACGTCTAGTTTAGCCACAAATCGCGTTTAAAGATAAAAGTCCATTTTTCTTATAATGCGTTGCATCAATTGAAAAGCGGCACTTCCTAGATTACGAATATGCATTTTTTGAATCGCTAGGACGTTTAGTTTAGCCCCAAATTTAAAAACATTTGTTTAAAAGTTTTGGAGAAAAAAACAGTTTGTTTTGATTTTAGAGTAATTCCTGAATTTAACTCAGTTCTTTCTGTTCTTCTACCAAAACGCGTTTCGAAAATTAGAAACAGCCTGTTCTGATAATATGTTTTCTTTCATCTTTTACCGGTGGTAAACCGACGGAGGTAAACTGGCGAAGGTAAACCGGCGGCGGAGGAAAACAGTCACGTTCCGAAAAAAAAAAATTCGTCAAAAAAAAATACATATTTCGAAAAAAATGTTCGTCAAAAAAATTGTCCAAAATATTTTTGACAGTGTTCGATAATATTTCCAAAAAATTTTTTGACAAATGTACAAAAATATTTTGGCCAAATGTCCAAAAATAATTGGTCAAACCATTGAAATTCGTTTCTATCTCTCTATAGATTGAAGATTCAATTTTTCCCGAACCAACAGCTCCTACTACTTTTCATTTGGTTAAATTGAATTAAAAATAAAATATTTTATCCAAATTATTAATTTTATAAAATATTTTTAAAAAGAACAAAATAATACCTTAAAACAGTAGTGAAAATCCCGTCAAATACCTGTAAAAATAAGGCGGAATTTTTAATTTTTTTTTTTCGGCGGGATTTCGTGATTTTGTGTTTCGGGATTTTATTACGCTCCCCTACAAAGAGGTAGCATTTTTACTTTTTTTGCTCACATTTTATTTCAATTTAAAAAAACAACAGCCAATTAGACAAAAAAATCCTCCCAAAAACAATTCTTCCCACAAAAATATCCTTTCTCGAATTCAAATTCACTAACCATTTGAACAATTAATATATTAAATGCACAAACCAGTTTTATTTTAGTTATACAATAATTTATAACACTTTTGGGATGAGTATGCGGGGACCAGTTGTCCGGGTATTAGTTGGCTGCTGGGATTAGTTGACTGGTATAAGTGGTCTTGGTATCAGTGGTTCTGGGATCTGCTATACCCAACCCGTATATATGTATCTGTGTATCTGAAATAATTGTCTTTCTGATTTTATTATGGCCATAGGAACTTTTGTTCTAGATGGTGTAAACATATAATACTAAATAATAAATACTAAATACTAAATAATACTAAAATTTCAGCTAAATCGACTGGGACCACTTTTTCATACATTTTGTGCGGTGTCCAAAAATGTAAACAATATGTGGTGTGGAAATTTTTGTTTCTTTTTACATGTTCTATAGGGCAAGTATTGGTTTCGTGTTAACATGGAGAAGTCTAAAAAAGTGATTTACCATTCCGTCCGTTGATTTCTACGTGCACTATACGGTCCATCGAGATAGAGGTTAAACAGGTGGACTGATT
Source organism: Epistrophe eligans (assembly GCA_951394125.1). Classification (NCBI taxonomy): domain Eukaryota; kingdom Metazoa; phylum Arthropoda; class Insecta; order Diptera; family Syrphidae; genus Epistrophe; species Epistrophe eligans. The sequence continues at coordinate 57,488,326 of OX596030.1, forward strand.
TGCTCAGAATCAGAGTCAGTTTATTATAGATTTAACCTACTATAAAGAAACGGCCCTAAGTCAAAAACACGTTTTGATGTAAATTTAAACGAAATTGGCTATCAAAATAGAAGAGAAGGAAATGCATTGATTTTGAAAAAAATCAATGTTTCAGGTTCGATCAATTTTCTCACCGATTCTAACACCGAATAATTTAATCTTTAATCCAAACTTTTAATTTCGAGCTGTAAAACAATTTTTCACACTTAAATAAGCTGTAGGTACATATGAAGAAGAACATTTTTAATTATTACTACTTTTTATTTTGCAATAAATCCACCGCAGTTTCTAAACATCAAAATAACAAAAGAGTCTTCACGAATGTAAAAAATAACCATGTAATCACGACGATACGTGCCTATCAAAAAGACGAAACGAACGAAAAAACGAATCGTGTAATAAGCGCGTCCTAAGTTGTTGTTGCATCAGCTTTTTTCACATGGGATTACAACACAAATCTATTTGGATAGCTCTTGATAGGCTATGGATTGATCCCCGAACGCGACCAATGTTTTGTTTTCAAAATTATGAGTTTGAAAGTACACTTTTCATCAACTGTTGATTTAAACAACTTTATTTAAAATTAAAATAATTCAGAACCCCCCAACTAAACGGGGAGTGATAAGACACCCCCTCCCATACGATTTTCTTTGGATTTTTACCATGATGCGGTCGGCATGGCGCTCGCTGTCAAAAACTCAAAAAAAAAAACAGAACTACCGGATTTGACGCATGATCGAATGTATATACATACATACATATTATATATGTAGTTACTGGACTAATAGTTTGGTGAACTGGATTTTTACTTGAGAAGTTTAAAATATTTTATTTTGTTATTTGTTATACAGATACTATTAATCTATATAGACACTTTTTTTAAAAGATTAAATCTCACGTTATTGATATTTTTAAGCAAAAAATTGCAAAGTTATCGCTCTTTCTTCTTTTGAATTTTTGTTATTGTTCGAGTCATAAGCGGAGTAAAGAGTGAAAACAGATGATTCATTTCATTTGACAAAGTTAACATCTATGAAAAATCGTAAGTGTTTAAAAGCATCCAACCGAAAGGAAACCAAAAGCGAAACGAAGTTTAAAAATCGCAGTCGTCTATAGTCTAACTTCACTCGTGTTCTAGTATACAGCACCACTCTTGAACTCGGTGTTCGTTCTATGAAATTCGCGTTTACTTCTTCCACACGAGGAAACAAGTTGCTGAAATCGTAGACCGTTCACTTTCCTTACTTGGTGCTCCTCTCACCTAAAAACTGAAAATTGCTGGAAACTCAGTTTCCTCGTGATGTCATGATTTGCCAGATCACTAGAATCATTGTAGTAGAATTCTCCTATAGGTGAAGCGTACGTCCGTACCTACAGCTTCTGCAAAAATCGTTCGAAAATACTCCAAGCCTCGTTGCGTGCTTGCCTATTAGACAGTGTCCGGTACTGACACCTACAACGGAGCTAATGCGCAATCTGCTTAGAGATATCAAACTCTAAGAGCGCTTCAGATCCAGAAAAGGCCAAATCTGTTTTGTGGTCTGACATGTTGCGAAGTTGTTCCATATGATTTGTTTTGTCTATTGCATCATGATTGAGCATGAGTTTACATGTAGCGATGGGTATATCTCCGATTGGACTATATAGTAATGTTCCACTTTTGGCGAGTTCATCTGCTTTACAATTACTTGGAATATCTCTATGACCCGGCACCTAACAAAGGTGAATGTTGAACTGCTGTACCATCTCCATGAGAGATGATCGAAAGTTAAGGGCTGTTTTTGAATTTGTAAAGATTTAATGGCTTCTTAGCTATTTGAGAAGATGCGGATAACTGTGCTTGATAACACGTTTTCCTTAAGCTATGACAGGACTTCTTTTATCGCCATACGCTACAGTGATTGGGAAGACGAAAGGAGAGATTTAATTGGAGTATGTCTGAGTACACACCTCCACCAACCCCATCATCAGTTTTTGAATCGTCTATGTAAAAATGCATCCATTCATCCTCCAAGAATGCTAAGTCCTTTCACAGAGTTCTGGAAGAGATAGTAACATGAAAGTTTTTATCGATTCATGGCAAATAAACCGAAAAAAATTGAAACAAAAATTATGACAAAAATTTAAATAAAAAATTAACTTTTTCGGATTTATTTATTTAATTTTAACTATTTTTTCGACGTTTGACGTCTATTACGTAATGAATGTGACCGCTTGATCCCAAAAGCGCTAGATTTCTTAAAATATTTTCCTTCCGTAGGTAGGTATGTATATTATTTTTGACTAAATAATTTTTTTTTTAATGATACCTCTAAAAAAATTCAATAATATTGATGATGAGAATAATATGAGAATAATAATGAATATAATGAATCGAAGGTGTGCCAATTTTCAGCTCTATACGAATTTTTTTCCAAAAAGATTTATGTTTTTTTATTTTGATTCGAATAAATAACTTTAGATTTAAGTGGTGTCCGATAGAAAAAAAAGAGTAATAAAGGGAAATAACATACACATTGAATATTTAGGTAGATACCTTACCCACTAAGGCAGTTTTCACTACTCCGCTCTGATCGAATAATTTTTGTTAATTAAACACAAATCTTGACTGATTTAGTTTTAGTTTTCAATAATTGGAATCTGAAAATTGATACAAAATAGTAAATGCCTTCTCATACTCACATTTAAATTAATATTATTTGACTTTTATTTGTTTTATATGGTATGTGCATTTGCATATTAAATTTAATATTAAATGTAATAAATCTATAGATTAAATGTTATTTTTTGTTGAATTAATATAATACATTGAAATTTATTAAGAATTGGAGTATTAAAGTATAAACTAAACACGCATCGTATGTTATGTATGACAATCCACATTTTTTTCTATGACTCTAATCAACACTAAAATTGCGACAGATAACAATCAAACAAAACTTATTGCATCAAATATCTTAAATAAATTCTTAGTAATTACATATGTATATCATTTCTCTATCAATTTACTAGTTGTTTCGCATTTTTATAGGTATATTTTATTTATAGTAAATAAACGTTAATAATATATTTATTGTTTTCTTTCTATATATTATGTACCTACTTCTCAAAAAAGTAAGCATAATACATTCCATAATAATTAAATTCTTATTACTTGTATCAGTTATTTATTTTACTTGCAAATAAATAATAATTAGCTTGTGTTAACAAAAATATTTAAAGTAAGCGTGGCTATTTCTATAATTTTATGGATAATCATTTTTCACGGTTCCTATCTTCTGAAACGATCTACGCACTCATAATCAGACCCTATCACGAATTTAATTTCCCAAGTCTTTTTCCATTTTGGGAAATTTGGTATTGCGAATCATCTTCAAAAAAAAAAAAAAAAGTTTTCCTTCGAAAAGGCTATCATCAAAAACCGGCAATCGTATTATGATATTTTATGTGTCACAATTTGTCAAAAAACACGAAAAAAGTTTTAAACTAGAAAAATAAATGAAACTTAAGAGAATTAGAACGTCTGATAACATAATTACAATTTTAAAGAAAACTAAAATATTGTTGAGGAAATATTAATAAATTTAGTATCGGAAAATCATCGTAAACGTCGGAAAGTTTGCGATGTCGTTAATGAACTGTCAAAATTTGTATGGGAAATCTTTTCCGACAAGAGTTTGTGTCGTAAACATCGAAAATGGAAATGGTAAACTTTTTTTTTAATGGTATTATGACATTATGTTTGAATCAGCTGATTAGTTTATTACAACATTTACGCAAGATGTTAAAAAGGGCGGTCATGAAACGTGTGTCGAGACTTTTTTAGACGATTTTACGACGTCGGTCGCAAAGTTTCCGACGTTGCATGATTACCCTAATATTTAAAACCTGTAACAAAATTAATACCATCGTCGCCTGCATCAGCTAATTAATTTACCATATTATATCTTTACCACATTTACACAAGAAGGGTTTAAGGACCTCTTCGAAGTGGTGTTTTAAGGGCGTTCATGAAACTATACAATTATATGTCATCGGAAAGTTTACGATTTCGCATGAATACCCTTATACTTTTTCCAGGGAACTTTACATTTTTATCATCAAATTTTTCCCTAAGTAATTCGACGGGAAACACCACATAAAAGGTACTTAAATAAAATAAATATTAAAAAAATTGAATTACATATTATTATTGGCCAAAAGCAATATCCCATTGCAGAGGTTATACATAATTACAAAATCGGTCAGATTGGTAATTTTCATCGTTCAGATTTTAAAGAGAAAAATATTTTTATAGCTTTTATACTTATAGTATAAAAGGATTCAACTGCTTATAAATTGGTTGCTTCACAATTAATATTAAAAGTATTTTGTGCATACATCTGTGCGAACTAAAACTTCATAATATAAAGTTTCTCATAAGTTTGTTTTAAAGTATGTTCGACAAGTAATATTTTACGGTGTGGCTTAGGTGTACCCCGTACCTCTTGTCTGTTTAAATCCATTTCGATGGCCCCGAGGTACCAACTGTTTATTGTTACTCATCTACGGTTGTTTTATCTCATCTCGAAAGTTCAAAATTTTGTTTTAAATCATTCATTTAAGATAGTTTACCGCACGGCATTTAAGACAAGACAAAACAATCATACTCTGATGTGGTGAATTATGGTAAAGCAGTTCAAAGCTATTGATTTATGCTTTTCTATACCTACTTATTTTAATACCGGTTCTCATTTTATCTGTCAATATGTATTAGTAGCTGTTGTTCGAGAAGAAAAAAAATAAAACCCAAAAAGTTCAAAATTCAATTTAATTTATAAAAAAAAAACGATTTATTTTCCCTATTAGAAATGTATGACCTAAATAAAAAATTTACCCGATTTGCCATTCCAGCATAGTTGAGGAACATTAGAAATGAAAAAAGCTTTATGTATTTATGTATGTACATTGAATGTCAAATTTAAATGTTGAGCAACTTTTCTGAACATAGATACCAACATCATAACTTTCCTAAAAAGGTTCAAATACATGTGGTTTAAAAAATTATTGTTTTGTATTAAATTTTTTCTATGTTTCTATTAAATACGCAATTTAATAAGGTTTTTCATATATAGTTTTATGTGACTGTGCAATGATATAATACAAAAAATGTAGTCCGGTATTCTAGCTAAATTTTAAGACCTTAATGAACGGATTATTAGAACCGAAGTTATAAGCAAGCCAAACCAAACACAATGTATCTTTACAATTATTATACCGACTACAAATTTAGGTAGGTACATATGAACATTTAGCATTTTTTTTCCGACGCGAAGCAAATTTGCCACGATTGTGGTTTTTTATTGCACAAACTCCGCCGCCGCCGGCTTTAGAATACTATATTCCTCTCGCCAATTGGTGGTTGAAAGTATTTTAATGCTTTTTTTTTTAATCAACTTCCTCGTTGTATTAAATTATTTGTCCGATATTTATTTTCATGTTTTTTGTATAAAATTTGAATGATTTTGAAATTTTTTTGCTCTAACACGCCAGTCATTTTTCCTTTAATTATATACCTTAATATTGAAAATCGGATAATTGGATCGAAAGATATAAGCATTTAAGTAAGCGCAAATCGGATATTTTTCGGATTTCGCAAAAATCATCATCAAAAACATACCCATTTTTTTCCTACGAACATTTCTCCTTTTTTTCTGTCCGTTTAATCATCTTCTTCGTTTTCTGTTTCCTTAAACTAGTAACAACAAAGCATGAACGAAATAATTTTGTTTATTTTGTTTAGTTTGTTTATTTTTTTTATTTTGTTGATTTTGTTTATTTTGTTTATTCCCCTCACGTTTCGCCCCCTTTGTCTACTAGGCGTTTCATATTTTTTTGATTTTTTTATATTGTATGCCTCCGTTTAAACATTTCTAATGTTAAAATGTATGTGAGAGCAAACTATTTATTCCTAGTTTTTCAAATTTGTTTGAAAGCTCATGATACTAAAAGTGATTTTTTGAAGTACGAAAGCATATAAATCCGAACATATAAATAGCTATTCCGTTAGTTTTATTTTGACGTATTTTTTTTTAAATATAAATGCAAATTGTGGAATTTTGAGGGAGAAGCGGGGTTTGGAATGTCTTGAGGGTCAAAAGTGTTTCAATGCGACTGTAATTGGTGATCCAAAAGCATTTCAAATGCGTGTAAACGTTTCTGAAAGTGGCAATTGGCATAGACATTCGGTATCCTCTACAATCTACAGAAATAAAGAGGATAGTTCTTGATTTAATTTTAAAATCAACATTGTTTAAAATGTAAAAATTTCAAGATTGAATTTGAAAGTCAAGAAACTTTGGCAAATAAATGCGGCAATAATTACCAACGACGACGCGACTATCCCACTTAGATCAGTTGAATACATAGATTTCCTCTCCAACACACAAAGTGAGCGTGTAGTTAAGTTGAGAAAAGAAAACTATCGGGGGTCTGACTTAATTAATTAAAAACAACGTTAACATTTACAATGCCATGCTCTACCTTTTTGTAAAGCCAGAAATCACTTCTCTTATTTCTCTTGTTTTAGTTAATTTTTGAAAAATTAATTTTGAAACTCAAAATTAAAAAAAAAAATGGAAACAAAAATTTCAAACTATTTTTTTTTAATTTTATTTAATTAAATACTACTGTTGTTTTCGAAATTTAATGCTCTTATTATTATTATATATTTTAGTCACAAACAGAAAACCGGATGCTCAAATATCTTATAGTTTTTAAGAAAATTGAATATAACAAAAATAAGTTTCTCTTAACTTCACTTCAATCCGTTGTTTAAGTTGCTTTGAAGATTCTATTTTACTAAAAAAAACTAGTTAAGAAGATTTAATTGTTTCCAATTTTCTCAAAAACTAGAAGATATTTAAGATATTTTGAATCAATAATTCAATAAGTCCAATTTAAGGTCTTCTACTTAGTAAAAAGAATATAGAATGTGAATTATAAAAAAAAATCAGAAACAAAATTTAAGTTAATAAAGTTTAAAAATCTGGATCGGATAGTTCTTCCGAATTGCCGAAAAGGCCATTAGTTTTTTCATTTTTGATAAATTCTTTCTCACTTTGCTGTTTTGACAGTTTTTAGACATTTTACTGAAGAAAATGCCAAACAGATGAAGAAGGTAGTGTTGAATTGAACAAATTGTTCAAACGAAAAATGGCACTCACACGATTATAAAAATTAAATCATGTTTTGTGTTTTATTTGGAAGTACAGATTTGAGATCCGACCTCAAAATTTTAAATAGTTGAAATGAAACAACATAAGTGATAAAAATAATACAATCAAATAAAATGAAATTGTTTTTCTCATGACTCATGAGACTGTTTACGAATCTCCCAAACTTGAGAAGAGCGCATCTTTCGTGAAGATATCTGATTATACCACTTAAAAAAAAAACCTGGAAAAAGATAACATTTTTGGACAGAAAGAGCAAATACTTGAAAAACTTTACAATAAATTAGATAAACATTTCAATAAATGATAATAATTAACAGTGAGAATTATTGTTAAAATAAAAATTATTTGTATGACTTTAAGAAAAATTTACATCAGTGCGAATGAACCTACATGCAACGATGCGGCATTTTAAATTCTATTTGATTTAAACATTTTGTTTTTTATTTGCTTTGTTCTAGAAAGTTTCCTTTAGTTTTAGAGCAGGATTTATTTCATTTTTAACATAGAAACTTGTTAAGTTATCGATAAATTTGCTTTATTAAATGCATGGTAATTATATGTTTTTCTTTGTTTCTTAAATATTAAAATACTTAAACATAATTTAAATATCTTTCAATACTTCTTTTTTATATCTATTGACTATTTAAGCGATTTGCTTTTGGCACTGCCCCTACAATACGAACGCGATTTCCAGTTGAGGTAGCAACATTCGCTCCTCCACCAGCTGTACCACCACCGGCACCAGCAGTACTTTTTGGATGTTTCATATCGTTGCAATCGCAAAACTGTGGCGGTGGCGCTAAGACAATGTTTTCAGTGCAGGATGCGTTTCCAGACACTCCACTACCTCCTGTAGATGCAGCCATCATCTCATTATCACTGTCTGCTTCAATAGGAGGTGGCAGCTGCACTAATGATACAGCGGCGCGATTTGCTCGTGCCATTGCGATGCTAGCTGCTTGCTTTCGCGTTAGCGAGTTATGTCGTTGAAATGCTTTCGCTGGTGGGCTGGGACTCAGTTCACCATCGTCTTCACTGCGTTGTTCTTCTTCGGTGTCATGATCATGGTTGGTATTGTTATTGCTATTAATGCTTATACAATGTTTTGTGCTTCCAACGGTAGTTATGGGTTCCTCATGCTTTCGCAAATTTGGGCCCATAATAATTTTAGACGCTAGAGCAGGTGACAGTGTGGGTGCTATTTGCTTGCTCGTAATAAGCAAAGTATTTACTTTGGTTGCTGCTACTGTCGATGGTTTTATTGGCTGTGTCTGATGTTGCGGCTGTTGTTTGGCTAGAGGTGTCAGTTGCTTTGGCGTTATAATTCCAACCGAAAGGGTCAATGGTTTCTTTTTGAGGGTGTTTTGATTTGTCGCCATTTGCACAGAATTAGTTGGAATTTCTTGATCACTACTAACACCTGACGAAGAATTATCACCTTCTTCAATGTGTTCAGGCGCATTGGGCGGGGATCGTGAGTTAATGTTGTTACTTTTTTGGGATCCCACCTCAATATCATTTTGGTTTTCTGGTTTCAGTAAATCGTTGGGATAAGATTTTGATGTCTTTAAATTGGTGCGTATCCTTTGAATTTCATCAACAGAGAATGAATGTGAAATAGAGCCGCCGGAGCTACTTCCGCTGAAAATGCAGAATAATACAAATATTATGATATTAAATTAACTTTTTTTTAATTTTTATAAACAGATTCCTAACAAATAAACAAGAAGAAAATGCGTCACATCACATCACCATTCACCAACCGAGCTAAAACTAAAGCCCAACCTACATTTTGGACCTCATGCATTTAAAAAATTCCATGTAAATCGTATTTGTAAAGGGGTGTTAAGAGTGGGTGTAATTTTCTAATTATCTCCGAAGGGAAAATACTGAGAATCTAAAATGCTCTGCTGTTTAAATTAATGTGAACACTGAACACTGTCTTGTTTTAGGTGATAGTAATTTAAGGCAAATTAATTAGTAACAATTCTCAACTATTCCTGTGTGCGTCATGTCGTTAGTTTGGAGAAATAAAAGGGATCAATTTCCTTTCCAAACCGAAACGCTAACATCAGAGTCAATTATTCATGAAAAGAAATACTCTTGGAGTATTTGAATTTGAAATAGGCTGGAATTCGATCCCTAAACCTCGGTCGGCGGCGGCGCTGCGTTAAAGACCAACGCACTTACCACGAAAGGGGGTACATAATCCAAACTGTTAAAAAAATTATGTTTGTCGGGTTGCGTGGTTTTGACGATATGTGAGTCAACTGTCGCTACCCACTCATGTATTTTTCATTTAGGAGCTAATACCTATGAGTTATTTTTTTAAATTTTTAACCAAGATTAACCATACCTGTTATTACTGTTTCCACTGGTTTCGGGCATATCTAGTAAGGCTATTTTTTCATTAAGCTTTGTGTTTCTCGCAACCAAAATTGAATTTTCGTCTTCTCCATCTGATTCACTGAGACTGTAATCTGGCTCTGGGATTGGTGGTGCAGAGCCAGTTGGCAGCGGTGAGGCATTTTGGGGATGCGAGTACTGTTGTTGATGATGCGTAGGAATTTGCCCAACAAACTGTCGAGTGGGCTGGGCATATTGACATTTTTGCGCTGTGTTGACTGCTTGTTGCTTTTGTTGCTGATTTACAGTTTGAGCTGTGGGTTGGGGTGGTGCGGGTGGAGGTTGTTGTAAGAACTGATGTGCCGTTGAGTTGGACGACTGGCTTAAAAGTTGTCCTTGGCGATTCTGTTAGAAAAAATATAAAATACGAATTAAATACTCCATAATTCGGGAGATCTAAATTACCTCTTGCGAAGCGGTCCGTCTTAATTTCCAACCAACAACATTTTTGAGATCCTGCGGCGATGCATACAACTTGGCATTTGCCGATGGGTTAAAACTGGACGCAACGCCATCGGCTGATCCACAGCTATCAGTTACATCTCCTCTTTTTTGTAGTTTTTGCTGCAGAGTGATTGTACTTTCATACTCAGATGAGCTTCGCGAGACATCCACTTTAACCACTTGTCCAACAGGTGGGGGTGGCGGTGGGTGTGTGGGAGGTGGTAAATTTAATCGCTGCATTGACGCATGTAGTGTAGCCACGTCATCTTGTGAATGGTGTCCTTTGCCAATTGCATTCCAAATCGATGAAGACGAGCTATTCAAGTGGGAATTCAAGTCAGGTGTCGAATGAAATCGTTTCAATTCACTTCCTCCAGGTCCGACTGTTGGTATTGCACACGGTTTTCCACGAAGTGTTCCATTCTTTGTTTTCTTTCGTTTCATTTCAGCAACGCTGGCGTATACTAGAGGGGCTTTCATTGGCGAACCACTACTTGGTGGTGTTGCCGCTCCACTATCAGTACCTGATTGGAATCTTGAAGTTGTCATCATTGTGGAATAACGATTCATACCATCAGCAGCTTCCCCTTGCTGTCGTTGAAATAATTCCTCCAATTCGGCGGCTGTGATACGGCTTGATGTCGGTCGAGCTTTGATACTAGCAGTTCGAAGTTGGACTGGAGTGCTGGGATTTTGGGTGGGCGTTGTCGATATGGATTCAATTGAGCTAGATTTAGCTGGAATGTCTTCATCCTCTTTTTCACCTCCGTTTTCAAGACCAGCCACCATCGACTTAGCTCGAGCTCTACCAACACTAAGCGTAGTTTTTGGATCACGCCGTGGTGGCATTGGTGCTGGCATTCTTCCACTTCCACCTAAACCAGGCTGACCTAGAGACATTTTACGCGGTAGCGTTGAACATTGTCGCGCTGCTTGTGGCGTACTTGGACCTTGGTAATGCTGTGCTTGGAATTGTTGATGTTGTTGCTGCGCTGCGGCAACAGCAGATACTGTTGCAGACTGCATCTGGTGAGGATATTGAGGCGAAATGACCGTCATTGACACCAATGCTCCTGAAGAACGGATCATATCAACAACTTTCTCATGAGACGCTGCGCGAACATCTTCACCTCCAATGGCAAGGAGGAAGTCTCCAGGCTTCAAGCCAGCCATATCCGCAACTCCACCAGGATCCACATCATCAAGATATTGTAAAGCGGGAAATCTGTCGGACGGTTTCAGTTGCATAAGTGGTGAAGATGCTTTAGCTCCGCGCAGAATGAAACCAAAGCCACGTTTAGCTCGGTGAAGTACAACGGTTCGAGGTTCACCCATAACACTTCAAATATTCAAAAAAAAAAAAAAAACATTAAAATTTATTGAATATAAAATAGGAAAAAATATATTTTACAGTGGTGCTATAGATGAAACAATTTTATTTTTATCCAAAAGTTGCATTATTATGTTATTTAAGTTTAGCTATCCGAGAAAAAACAACCTTCTTGAAGCCAAAGAACTCAAAGCATAATCCAGAAAGATCTGTTAGGAAGTTTAATAAACAAAAATCTTTATTAATTCTAGCTATATAGCTACATACGTTTTTGCCACTGAAACACCCACCCATTTAACCGTTAAAGAAACGCCTATTTTTTCGGAAACGGTTGACATTGAAACTATTTTTATACTGCTGTTGGTTTAGGTTCATTTTGATAAAAAAAGTGTATATAGAAAAAATATAAACAGTACTTTTAAAGAAGTTTTTTTTTATTTTCGACTTTTTTAATACATACCTAACAGCTAAGCGGTTGTTGGTTGTATCTTTCACCCAAGAAATCATATACCAACATTAAAAAAAAACTATTGTTTGGAAATATCTACAATATTTCAACATAATTTTGTAGGTAATTATCCCAATTTAATGTAACACTTTCAGAAAAAAAAAATAACAAAAAAGCGAGTTTTCATTGAAACTCAAAAAGAATACATGGGTATAGAATGTTAAAGCGTTTTCGTTTGGTCGTCCGAAAGCATTCCGAATACTTTTGAAATCGTGTGTTTAGCACTAGATGACAGTTCTTCTTCTTCTGAAAATAAGAGAAAATCGATTCTGGATTTGAAGAAAGAATCAAAACCAGAAGCAAGCACACATGCACACTTTTAACGTCAAAACCGTAAAATGCAATTTTTTTTATACAATTGTGCATTTATAAGGAAAGTAACTTTGTAAATTATTTTAGAAAATAATTATGTTATATTATCTACATGATTATGTAATCTCTCCATTTTCCTCTCAAATATTTAAAATCAAAATCTTCAAATTAGTGTTCAACGTCCGCCATATTTCCAAATAATGAAAAACAATTTTCAGTAACTTATTTGTTTGGCAATCCGAATCGGAGAGTTCCGAACATTTCTTCCGGATTACCAAATTAATATCTGATCTTATCTTAATCTTAAAAGTGTTAACAAATGTCAAAAATCATGTGTAGGATAGGTAGGTACACAATTTAACATATTGTCTTAATACACGAAAATGTTAACCCAAGACACGATCTGTAACATGTTTGTTTGGTAACCTGAAGTTAATATTACAAATGTTCATAATTTGCTCTCAAAAAACCAGAGAAAAAAAAACATAACGGCCCTGAAACTTATAGACGACTATATTATTATTTATTTGTATTATATTAAGTAATATTATACACTGCGTATTTATTAATCAAAATAGAACACTCTTAACATCGGAAACAACAAAACATCTGTTTCAATGGCCTACTGTCACCAGGGCCGGCACAAGCCAAACTTGCGCCCTGTGCAACATTTTTTTTCTTTGTCATATTTTCGCATGCTAATTTTGGGATTCAGAGTGTATGTAATAAAACTTGCACAGATGAGGTGGCGTGGAAATTTTTTGTGTTGAGATTTTTGTTTGTTTTTTTTTTTTTTTGTACAAACAGGGTGGAATATTTTGAGATTAGGTAGGTAAGATTGAACTTGCATAAGTCTAGTGGGATCTTTAATTTTACAATATTTTTAGTTAAATTCTCCTTGAATGCAACAATGAAAGTGTTGTTAGTTAATGTGCAAGAAATAACTTAGCACAGTTGTGATGGATGTTATTTTGGCATTATTTGAACAAGTTTTGTGGTTCAAATGCTAATTGCAGTACCTACATATTTGTTTGCGCAAGATCAGATTACATTTTCTTGCACCTGGTAATGTGCCCCCAGAATTGTGCGCCCTGTGCATTTGCACATCTTGCACATATGGTTGGTCCGGCCCTGACTGTCACGTTCAATATTGTTAAAAATATTTTTTACAACATGCTCGAAGAATGAAACTAACATAAGTACATAGGTAAGCATGGTGTGATAAGGATTTATCTTACGTCTAAATCTCTTCAACGTCGTAATATAACACAATATAACTTGGTCCATGAAATCTGCGCAATATGTATATAAGAAAATTAATTTATTTGAACACTTCATTTAGATATAGATATAAATATAAGTATTGTGGTCTGCAGCGAACTCATCCAGCTGGATGACAAAAGCTTGTAAAATGTGGGATAGGTACTATGAAATGATTTATCACACGAATTGTTTCTTATACATTTTGAACATTAATGTGCGCGGAACTGTTTTGAAAATGTCGCAACTTCGATAAACACAACCCTCAGCTTCTAAGCCCACGTGTGTATATAGACGTTCACTTCCATAGGATTTCATAAACGTAACACAAAAATTAATTTTATTTACTCTCTATTTAATTCCTGTTTGTGATATGTAAAAAATGGAAAATAAAAACATTTGAGGGACATTTTTAAGAACAACTTGTGTTTGACTCCCGCCGCTTGCTTGATAATATAAAATCGAACTGTTTAATTAAACTAGATAAGGCCACAAAAATATTCTCAAGTAAGTAAACAATGAAAATAAATGAACCGAATTAGACTAGTCCCAATCGGGGTGGTATGCGAAGCGTTGTTCCGAAGAGGGCGAATAAGGTATATCTTTCGTGAAATCTTTACGATATTTAATTTATTTTAATATTTTGTTTTTAATTACATACTTTGAAATAAAGCATTGAAGTAGTACTAAATTAAACTTAAAAGTAAACACTTAAAACATTAAATTACACCCAATTTAAATCTAACGAATTATAGATATACACACTCTTGAATAGTGATCAGTAGTTTAGCAGCAAGTTTGAAATTGAATAAATTATAAAAATCTTTGATTCACCTTCTTTAATTTCTAATAAATTTAAAGTGTGAAAGTTATCACATTAAACATTGGTGCTGAAACCCGGGAACATATTATATTCACATCATTAAATCTATATATATAAAATAAAGTTTTGTTTTGTGTACGTTTGCTAACCAGCCAAACCGGTTCACCGATTTTCTTAATTTTTTTTTTAATTAACGAGGAATAAGGGTAGAAGGTTTAGGATAAAAAAAAACTATTTTTTTTAACGCCCTGCGAAGCGGGCGGGGGTTTTGCTAGTCAATTATAAATCAACATAAAAATTATAATTAAAAGAATATTAATTTAAAGTAAAAAATATTGCAAAAAGTTAATTTTGGCAAACATCGGGAAGAACGAGAATACGCCCTACAAAGCTCTCATAGGAAAAGTCTGGTAATTCTCATAAGTGTTTAATTTCCATTTGAGAAGAAAATCCCTAAAGCAGCCCATAGACTGTGTCGGTGTTGGTGTACGGAAATGTGTGCTGTGTGTTTGCTGGTGCGCACACCGAATCGGTGTTAGGCACGGAGCGAGTAAAAATAAAAAGTTTTTGATTTTTGATCAAGTGTTGCAGCGTGGAATGTATCGAGAATCGATTTATAACCACGTAAGCTTTATTTTTATAAAGTATTTTGTTGCTGATTAAAATTTATTGCCAATTTATTCGTTGTTGCTGATTTAAATTTTTGCGAAACATTTTTATAACATTTTGATGCCAGACAAAAAAAAAAACACTTTGAAACATTATTGCTGATTGTTTTGAACAGTCAACACTTTTATTGATATAAAAGGTAAACAAACAGATAAAATAGCTGTTGCTGGTTAATTACCTTACCGAATAATATCAGAATATTTCTGGTTGTTCCCGATTTTCTGTAAAGGTGTGCAGATTTTTTAATCGTTGGATTTTCTTCAACTGCCTAAAGTTTTTTTTGCTTTGAATATTAAAAATGGATGATGATCCAAAAAGCAAAGATGAATCCGAAACAGCCTCGTCCTCGATCGAAATTAGAACCTGTAACATTACCTACGTTTTACAGTAAATTTTCAGAATATGCCATTTTATAGGGTCATTTACAAATCCAGTTCATAAAGATAAAAGCCTCGATAGTATGGAGAAGTTTAATGTCTGGATCAGCGTTGGAAGCTGTAACAGATTTTAACGTCGTTAGTTCAAATTATCAAAAAACCATTGATAGATTAAAAACACGTTTTGATAACAAAACTCTCATATTTCAAGAGCATATAAATAGTTTGCTTGAGTTTCATAAAATTTCTAAAATATCCGCTTCCTCTTTAGGACATTTGGGAGAAAGCTTTAACACGCATTTAACTGTAATGCTTTCAATAGGAAAACATAAAGATATAGCTACTCCTATTTTGATTTCGTTAGCTATGGATCGAGTTGATGTGGAAACTCAATCAAAATGGCAGGATTCAATGGATTATAATAAGCTCGCTACGTGGAAAGAATTTAAGAAGGTTTTTGTCAAGCTTAGAAGCTAAAGAGTCTAGGGTACAAAAACCAAATACTTTTGCTAAAAGTTAAGCCAAATCTGATCCGCCAAGTTTACAAACTATAGTGGAAGGAAACAATTGAGAAAGTTTAAAGGCACGACTTTAGCAGCGGAGCGCATACAATGTGAATACTGCCAATCTTTGAAACACTTAACTGATTCTTGTTCAGATTTTCTTAGCTTAACAGTGGGAACGAGGTTCCTGGAAGTTAAAAAAACGAATCCTTTGTATATATTGTTTGGAAAAGGGGCATTTTGTTCAATATTTTTCTAAGCCAAAGTGTACTATTTGTTCGTCACCTCATCATAAGCTGTTTCACAGATTTACAGTCAATAATGGTGCAGACACTGCAGTCCAGGGAACATCAAACTCAGCTACATTAGTAGGCAGATCATCTAACGAAACCATACTAGCAGCTGTTGTGTTAGTAAAAGATAGTTCTGGTAGATATCAACCTGTTCAAGCTTTCTTGGACTCTCCTTCACAACTGAAGTTTATAATGGAAAGTATGTCTCAAAGGCTTAGACTATCAAAATCAAAGTCGTATTTGCAAATAAGTGGAATAGGAAATGAGATCACAAAAGTTCGACATTCCAAAAAAACTATTTGTAGACCAAGGATTTTCGAGTTTAAAACCATTTTAGAGCTACTTGTTATCAATATCATTACTCATCTTCAGCCTAGCCAATTCTTTAAGGTAGATCATTCGAAAATACCTAAAAATATTGTCTTAGCGGATACTAATTTCAATGAAGCCGCGAAGGTAGATATGTTGATAGGCGTGGATCATTTCTTTGAGCTTTTAGCAACTGGACAAATAAAATTAGAGGAAAATCTGACACTTCAAAAAACAAAAGAACACTTAATAAATACAACTCGAAAAAGTGCTGAAGGTAGAGAAGGCCAATATGCGATTTTTTGAAGGAGTATGAGAATCTTGAACATATGTCAGAAGATAGTTCGGATGATGTTAAAAACATGAAATATTTTGCTAACGTCTGTTAATTCAAAATTTTTTCCACATTTCTCGCACATAGAAGATATTTACCTCTGGACCGATGGCTTTCAGTTTCAGCCCATCCTTCCAACTGGGAAGTAATTATAGTCAATGGCGTATCAAAGGCATAGACAAGTTTGGCACAGGGTGCTTGGAAGTATGTATGCACAAAACAAAATCGCGTACGGAGCTGAAGCGAAACGAAAATTTTCTGTGGTCTCCAAATCGATAGTGAAAACTGCGGTATCCAACACTATAGTAAAATCCTAACGGAAACCGCAACCCAAAAATACCCATTGAAAGTGTCACTAAATGCCAAAAAACAAAAAATAAAAAAAGCTACAGTAAAAAATGTTTCCATCATGATTTCGTTGAACGAAAATTTCTATACACAAATTGAGTATGGAAATTTTCGTTTCGCTTCAACTACGTACTATGCTTAAACTTGTAGGTAAATAATATTTGTGTCACTAGCGATTGTTTTCTTTTTATCTCTAGTCGTTGGCAGAAATATCTATTTTTTCTTTAATTGTTCGTTAATGCTAATTAGCTGACTAACATGCATTAACTTCAATTTTGTCTTATTGATAAGATTTTGCACTCACTGATTAAATGTAATTCACGTTGCATTTCAGTTTATTAATAGGGTTATGTTTTTAACTTTTAGGTAATACACCACCAAGAAAAAAAAATCATACACTCGCAACGGATACACAGTTTGATAGTTTGTACACTTACGGTTTCTTTACTCTTGGTGCTGTCGAGCTGTTATAGGGACCACCTCCACCATTGGTAGTTGGACCCTGTAGCCGTTGCATTCCCGGAGATCCTTGGAACTGTTGACTTTGCTGTTGGTGATGTGAATTCGAAACATTCGTCGCTGTTGATACATTCGTAATATTCTTTTGACGAATATTCACTTCTTGTACACATTCCACCGGAAAGAATCCCGATGCATTAGTACCTCGCACATAGCCTTCCAGTAATCCACAATCTGTTGAACCAACAACCTCAATCACATCGCCTGGTTGTAAACGAATATGTCCCACTGAATTGCCAGCGTATGATTCCATACATACTACCGTTGTACTTGGGTGACCAATGGAACATGCTGCACTATCAGAATTCGTGCCCACACCAGATGAGTCACTGATTATGTCACTAGTGTCACCGAGGCTTTTATCTGCAAGAGAGATGTAGGTAAGCTTATGTAAGAAGTTTTAAGGAATATGTGCAAATAACATTTTGATATATTTCCTGGCCAAGTACTCAGCCAATTTTAAAAGTTGGCACACATCCAAAGAATAAAATCTCATGCAATCTCTGTATAGAATAAAATATACATAATATTGACTTGGTTTCTAGTAAAATATATGTAAGTGGTTTTTTATATTGCAGGAACATGCAAAATCAAGTATTTAGAAGAATCCAAAGTTCTATAGTAAATACCTTTATTTTATGTAGGTACGGATGGTGAGTATACTTATCCCAAGCTGACTTCACAGTTATGACCTGATTTTTGTGTTTGCTAGTGTAATCTTTAAAAATATTACATAAATATGGGGAAATATTGAAGAATTGTTTTTATTACTCGTCAGTATGAAATATATCACGTATTCCCTATTAGATATTATCAGATTATCAAAATGAAGTGTCAAAATAAAAAAAAAATCATTGTTGACTTGACAATTGCATTTCCACTTAATAATGAATAATAATAAATAATCGTTGTTTCTCAGGCGTGAAATTTCTAATTCAAACACTTTTTACATATAATTTGTTTGCAATGCTTTCAAAATTGAATTTTAAATCAATTCACGTTTTTCATATTTATTTATGTACATATGTATATGATTTATACTTTATTTTAAATCCTAAAATCTAATAAGTAAATGTATTTCTTTTGTACATTTAGCTTTTTATTTTTCCAACACATAATAATCAGTTGACGATTTCATACATATTTCTAATTCATTAGTTCAAAAAGTAAAAATGTTATCCTTAACTCTTCTGCACGGGTCAAAAAGAGATAGAATGAAGGACAGTTTAGGGCTGTACTTTTTGGTATTTTCTACACAGAAAAAGGTTTTTTAAACACACCTAATGTTTTAACTAATAAGAGTTACTCCTAAAACGTCAGTGACATTTCGAGAACTTTTTTTAAGACCTTTACGATTGCTGTCAGGAATGAAAGTTGTTCTTCTAAAAAGAAGAGAAATTTGCTTCAAGACTGGTTTTTAGAATCGTTTCAGAAATATCAAATGATTCTCCCCGAGTACCAATCGAAAAGGCTATTAATGTCAGTCGAGATGTTGTCAATTAGTTTCTTCATTTTGATTCCTCCAATTAAGGCATTATTTCATAGAAAACTAACTGCTCACTAGCGACTAACATCGTTCAAATTTCAATGGTTTTGTGTTGAAAGTTTCCTGATAAACTCGCTCCTAAAAAACATCATGCAATCAAACTGAAGTAACTAATATCGTTTTTTAAATAAAGAAACAAATGCATTTTTTTCTTGACATTTAATAATATCCTTAAACTTATGTAGTTTTTTCCTAAGATATTTTTAGAATCTAAAATTACCTTTAAAGAAAATTTGTATTATTTTGTAGTATACAGACTTTCAAAAAAATCACAAACGTTAAATGAATGTTGAACGTCGAACGTGTCATATACATATGTGCAAAGTGCATTGTTCACACTTTGCACATGTGCATGGAATTTACAGTTTAGACTGACAAAATGTAGACTTAAAAAATCAATAGAAATAGATATAAATTGATGTACATCAAGTGATTTAAAAATATAATTTTTTATATATAAAATTTTGAATGTATATATTTTTAAGAAAAAAATTGGTACGCCAATTTTTATCACTTATTTATGCGGAGTTTAAAAATTAATAAAAAAAAAAATCATCTACCCATTTTCGAAACATCGAATTTTCGAAATATCGAATTTTTAAACATTTTTTATGGGAGGTACCGTTATTTTTGTTTATAAGAAAAAAAGTTATTTAAAATCTGATAGATAATGTCAAAAAACTGCTGGGTGCTAAGTTTAATAAAAATCGACTAAGTCGTTTTCGAATTATTAAGTTCTAAAAATAAATTTTTTAACTTTTTTTTTAAAATCAAAAAAAAAAATGGGAAAACTTTGGTAGGTACACAATATTTTTAAAATTATTGTAAACATTCTCTATAAAAAAAATTGATCAAAAACAGTTGAAACGTTTTTGAGAAAATCGAAAATCAAAAAAAATGATTCTAAGGGAGGTACCATTTAAAACCATTTTTGTTGTGGGCACGTTTTTGAGAAAAATAAGATTTTCATAATTGGTAAAAAAAATTTGTACAAAAAAAAATTTGTGAAAAAAACGCGATGCTCCCCACACATGGGACGTTTACAGAAGCTGCATACAAATCTGATGTTACGCTTTTTTTTAAATCGCAGAAAACACAATTTTTTTTGATTAATTTTCAGAGTTCACTGGAATACATGCCAAATTATCAACTAAAATGGCATCAATATTCCTATTTAGGCATCGCCTCAAAGCAACAAGGGATCTATCATGTGTGATATTTATTTCACAAATGATCCCATTGTCTGGTTCTTATTTACGGCTGTTATTAAGTACGCGTATGACATTTTTAATATGCCAAAAAAGTAGCATGGTGGCCACAGAACTATAAATAATTGTAAAACAATTCATAAACAACCGTAGCTCAGACCCTTTGCACGTAATATATGGAAAACTAAACGTACAAGCATCAACTTAACTTGCGCGATATTAAGCTCTCTTTTTGTTAGGAAGGTACTGAGATGCACGGATTTGTATCTCCTTCACTCATGCTATGATTGATCAATTAAACGTGTCTGTGAAACCCATGTTTATGAATCTAGGGTCAAATATAGTTTTTTATAAAAAAAATAGTGAACAAAAATTTCCCTGGAAATGTTTCTATTCTTCAAAAATTGGGAATGGTCCGGAAATGTCCGGAATATGGAAAACATATTCCAGATCGCCATTACTATAAAAATATAAGGTGACTTCAAATGCTTTAAAAGGTGACAGCCATTTACCTAGGATTTTATTCCCGATAATAAAGTATTATAATTTCGTTGTGTTAATGTATAATAGTTTGGTTAAATTAGCAACAAAATTTCCAAATATTCATCACCGTTAGCATAAGGAAATTTAAATCGAAGAAAACTTACTTTATAATTTTAAGTCAATAACAAAAAATATAGAAATTAAAAAAGAGGAAAAATAAAATGAAATACCTGTAACTATGCTGATATCATCCTCATGTGATCGATGGCCTGATGATCCTTCAGATAAGCTAGAACTCGCGGAACTGTACGGCAAGTGTTCAGACGGACATGGAGATGGTGGACCACATGAGCTATTTCTTGTCAAAGTACCCATGAAACTTCCACCACCACCACTTAGACTTCCATTACCTGTCATCCATCCAACTCCAGAACGGCGTTTAGGGTTATACCGAGGAGGACCACGAAAGGGTACTGCTTAGAGATAAGAGAGAGTACGCAAAAGTTTTTCTATTTCAATTATTGAGGTCAAACGATATTCTCTTGATGCTTTTCATCTTCATTGGATTTGAATAATTTTAAATTAGTATTTCTTTCAAATTGGAATTGTTTGTCGTTTTTATAAGTCAACTTGTTTTATTAAATTTAACAAACAAAGCTACACAGAAAATAAATTTAAAATATTAAAAATTAAAAAAAAAAACAAATTGACATCAAACTGAAAAAAATAAATCAGCAACACTTTACGTTATGTCTGAAGTAGATATACTATTTGTATCTGTTTGTGCAATCATGAATTTCTAAAAATTTTATTCTCAAAAATTTCATACATACATACAAATGTATAAAAAAAAATTTGTAAAATTTTTAGAAATTCACAGATTTAGACAGTACGCTAGATCTACTATTTGCATAATGGTTTTGAGGTCCAGTAACCTTGTCGTTTCATTGGAGGAATACCTTGACCTGTAGTTCTGATTTTTTGCGAAATTTTCGAGCTTTTCACAGTTATTGGCAATTTCAACCCTTCTGAACTATAGTTTTCAACCATAACTTCGTTCCACGATTTCAAGGTTAATTTTCTTCAATTGGATCCCGAAGCCGTCTCTGTAGACCCATTATACAGCTTTTTAAACTTAGAATTAATAAGTTTATAACAAAAAGTAGCACAATAAACACTATAATAAAAAATACAGAGTTTTTGGCTCGTTTAGGTGGGAGTGGACATTTTCTAAAAAATAGAGAATAGAAAAAGAGCTATAAAAAAACGACTCCATCTGAATTAAAATCCTATACTTGTTCTTTACGCCAGAAACCCATTCATGAATAAAGTTGTTTTCATCAATAGGTTTTGAATAATTTATTTTCAGACTTAAAATATTGAAAACAGAATATTGCTAATAATATTCGAATTCAAATAAAATTGAAACATTTTGAATAGCTGTATTTTGGGAACTATTGGGTCTACAAAGACGGTTTGGGCTCAAATTGAAGAAAATGTAGTTTCTTTGAAATCGTAGAGCAGACTTGTAATCGAAAACTTGTTCGTAAGGGTTAAAATCACACATAACATAAAAATGCGCTTACATGTTGTGGTTTTTTGAATTTTTGACAATTTTGCGTTCGACGCTCGAGGTCGAACACTTGGGTTATTCATTACGCCAACATCATAAGAACATAGCAAAAAATACGAATTTAATTAATAATTCGGTACATGGTTTAATAGGTCTGTTTGGTAAATTCAAAAATTCCATAGGACAAATACTGAGTTTGTCAACATTTGTTAAAATTTTTAAGTTAGCAAACAAACCTTATGTACTGTACAAATACATTATATTGAAGAAACAACAGTGCAATTAATGAGACGGGATCGACATTGAAGAAGAAATTCCAGTGGCAAGTAACGTAACGCCATATAATACAGTCGACACAATCGAGCATTGTCTGTAATTCGCGTTGATCTGTAGGTTTCGATTGTTTTTAGTATCGTAATAACTCCAAAATGTCACTTTGACAATTAGTATTAAAAATGTGGAAATGGTACGTTTGCTTACTTGTTTGGGAGAACTGTCACTTTGTTATGTTGAAGTTTATTAACAAAATAGGGGTAGTATGATATTAGTTAAACAAATGTCCGTGCTTAGAAAGATCTACCAGCATTATTAATAAAAACGCTTAACTTACATCTAATCCACGAGTTTACTTAACCATGCATAAGGAGTTAACTTGCGATTTAAAATTTCCTATTTTAAAATATAAACAAAACGTTCGTGGAATATCAAACTGATGTTTCTTAAAAATCCGTTAAGAAAACAACAACTAGAAATTCTCTTTTAGTCCTTTGAAATTTATTTATTTTTTTGAATGTGTAGGGATTGTAGGTTTGAAAGCTCTCATTTGACTGCGGAATATCTGCAATTGCCGCTGCTCACTAAGTGAAGAATATTGAGGTGGGATTTTAGCAAAAAGTAACTATTGCTGGACCCGTTATTTTCCTTAGGTAAGTTGTTTCTTCCTAAAGCGCCAGTTATAGCTTTCATTGAAATTTATCATTTTAAAGCTTTAACTTCTTATTTTGCGAAACGTAAAAAAGAAAATTCAGTGATTATTTCGATGCCAATATAATTACATACATATTATATAAATATAAAGCATAAAATTAATTTTATTATTTCAGTGATTAACTACCTTACCATTGATCATTGAAATATGTACTAAAATTCATTTCATGAGAATGGTTGGGCTACAATGAATCCTTTTTTGGGTAGAAATAATAATAATTAAGTCATAAGATTTACTTTCGCATTAAAATAATCTAAACGTCTCAAAATTAAAAATTAAAATTTTCAATAATGAATTTTAATGATATCTATAACTGTTCCTACGTAACCTTCGCATTGATAAAATTAGTCGAAAAGCGATGAAAATTGAAACTGATCATATGAGTTTTGTTTCATTTTTCAACATTTCTCGACCAATTTTATCGATGCGAGAGTTAGAGAACGTTAGGCACTGGCGTCTGGCTCTTCATTGTCATTGCCCTGGACACTAGTTAATATATATTATATAATATTGATTAGGTATGTGTAGATATAATGTATACGAAAATTAATATCTTAAGATTTAAAAAAATGGGCGCAAAATTATCAACAACCTTATGTTTACATATTAGCATGATATACTACTTAACAATTTTCTAACTTCGTGGCTCTTTATTAAAATGTTCTTAGTTTTAAACACTTTAACTTGTATTATAAGAAACTTATTATCTGAACATGCCTAAAACATTGACATTTTAGTTTAAAGTGTCGAATATAATAACAATTTGATAACTGGTAGGTTCGTTCGAAGTATATAAAGCTAACTACTATCAACTGTAAATGCTTTAAAAAAACATTGTTAATTTAACTATAAATTTATTCCCTTTAAAATAAGTGTTAATTTCCAAAATATGAGTAGGTAACATGTTAACATTTAAGTTTTACTTACGTTTTGAAATAAATGACGTCTGCTCTCTTGTTATAAATATTTTATATATTAGCTCAAGTAAAAAAAATTAAACCTTATTGAAACGAACACAAACTACAAAAAAAGATCATTAACAACAATAAACATTTAACGAGCTTCTATAACATTTATGCATAAGATGAAATTAAGAAGAAAAGTTAACTTTATGGAAAAGAGTTAACATATAATATTTTGATGTCACTATTTAATAGGGGAGCCAGCGACCGATCTTTATACGTAGATATAGTATGATATGTACATTCATACTTACTTAAATACGTTTTTATCACTTTAATCAAATTAATTCTTTTTTTTTTTTTAAGGCAAGAAAATAAAAATCTTTAAAATTACTAATGTCTTGTATGCATACTATTCACACTAATGACTAAGTATCATAATATAACAAACAAATTCAAGGAAACTGAAAACGCTCCACATTTATTGTAGATAAGTTAAGTTTTTAGTTTCCGGAAAGTTTCTTTGCAAAAAAAGTTAAAATGTCGTTGAAATTGTATTGAAATAAAACATTTTTGTTTTGTCGGTGACAATGAAATGGAAGAACAGAATTGGCTTTCAAAACAGATATTGTCGTTAATTGTAGGTGTTAATTGTCATTGTTTTTAAATATTTTTTTTTAAGTAGCTCATTCCACCTAATATGAGAGGTTGATTTCCAAAACGCATCAGATGTATGTATATTTGATGCAAAGTTATGAGTTCGGAGAGTATAAAATGTGACAAAATCATGTCATGATTTCTAAACGCATCCCAATCTGTAGCGATTAACTGAGCGTCAAACGCATGTAATTTTTTTTGAATGCTTTCATTTGAAAATTTGACGTTTCAACGGAAAGTGAACCAAAAATATCGAATCTCGAGCGAAGTAAGTTTATTTTCTATAGTTATTGTTTTTTTTTATGATTTGTTATTATTATATTATTGTCTTACTGGATTTCTTAGTTTAAAATCTTGGAATAACGAGATGCAAATGCTGCTTCTGAATTGCAGATTGGAAATGGAAAAAGAATTTATCAGCAAACGCAAGAAACAAAGTTCTGTTGCAAAGGGTGCTGCAAAGAATTAAGGGAATAAAAAAAATAACTTTCGAAATTTCAAACTGATGCAAAGCAAAATGTATGCGAAGCATCCGGCATGCGTTCCAGATGCGCATCAAAAGTGTAATGCTACTTTGTAATGCAAAACTTTTTGTTTGACGTTTTTGGAGAGGTGAGCTCTCATAGTAAAATATGCTATTATTTTTGTGTCTATGCGTTATTATTTTGGGCCGCTCTATAATTGAACCACATTCTTCATATTAATACAGAAATTACCTTAATATGTATATCAAAAAAACCCCATCTTCTACTCCTATTTTTTTATTACTTTTAACCGGTCAATATGCACAAAAAATCTCTTAAAATTGGAAAAAATCAACTTAAATCGGGCGCTGGCTTCAAGAATTTATTTATATATTTTTTAGTATAAAAAGCTGATTTTATCATTAATTTATAAAGTGCCAAAAATTAAAATTTATTATTTGTTATGTATGATGCGATGAGAAGAAACAAAATACTAATGCAGGGTATAATTCATCGCTACGATAGATTAAATTTAACAAAAAATATGGCAATTAAAGAGATATATAAAAGGATTTAATGAAATATTTGATAAAAGAAAAACATTTTTGTGATAAGATAATGGGAGGACCAACCAATTTATTATTATTTACAAAAGTGTTGTGCATTCTCCAAGTATGTTGCTAGATGGGAATTGATTCAGAGCGATTATTTATTAGGTATTGTTTTTTTTTTTTTTTTTAATAATATTGACGTTAGACTGAACAGCGAGCATTTTCTATTCCTGGGGCCAGTTTTTAAATGCACGAGTTAAACCAGATTTAGTTAATTCTGCAAGAAAATTGAACCCAAGTTTTTTCATACGCAGTTTTTCACTGAAGGATTTACTCTTACACTACGCTTTCGCCGAAAGTTAATATCGTTAAGTAGATTTAATAATTCCTAAGTGGAGTTTCCACAGCACATTATGCTGCGGTATGAAGAGACGCGATTTCTATATTGTCGCTGTCTTTAAATCACCAAAATCAATGAGTTAACTCAAAATTTAAATTGACTGAAAATCGTTTTTCAGGAGTTAAACTCGGGTTTACCTCGGAAGCTGAGATTATCTCACACTGAAAAACATCATCAGCAACCTAATAGAATGATTTAGTAATATATTCTATGAATAACGCTCGCAGAAATAAACTAAATACTAATCGCAATTAATGCAGGCTTATAATCAAACTAGAGCATCAAACTTCTTTGTTCCTAAAGAACTGATAGGATTCAGTAAATAGTCCAGCTGAATTGAGAAACATCGGCGCAAAATTTTTAACAGCCTAATGTTAAGGTACTACTCAACAATTTTTTAACTCTAAAGCTCTTTACTAAAATGTCCCTATATTTTCTTAATAAACTCCAGCTGAACAGGCCTAAAAAAATGTTAGTTCATGAAAAAAAGTAATCATTTTTACATTTATAATTGTCAAAGTGTCACTTGGAGTTAGTATGGTAATAAAAAGATAAGACTTTAAAAGTATTTTAAAAAGATATTGCAATGCCTACTCGTTTAAAATTTGGAAAATTCCGTTTTTAACGTAGTATCATACTAAAAATGCTTTAATATCGTCTATAATTTTGTGTGATTCATATTATTGTTAAGAGGAGAAAGTAGTACAAACGATATTCAAGAATAGTCTTCCTCAGGAACATGGAGAAAGGAGTGATTGCATTCCTGAATAAGATGAGATACGTGGTGTCCCATCTGAAAGCAATCGCATATGCTAATGTGGAGGAAGCAGAAAGAACAATAATCGATGTGGAATCTACATCACATATAATACAAGCGTACTCATCTGGCATTTCAATACATTCGAAGAATTAATTGGAAGGTTCCAGATAGAACAAAGTATTAATTCTTTAAACGATAAAAAAAAGAAAACGAAGGATGATTTTAATTATTGTTTGTCATGGGAAAACTGTGGTTCGAAAGATAAGTTGAGCAAAAGACTTTTCGTATTAATGCTTGGCTATTGTTTTTTTAACTTTTATTAGCAAATAATTAAATATTATATCATGAAAATAATCCCATGTTTTTGTTGTAGAGTAAAAATATGATTTCGTTTATAGATTTTTGATAAGAAAGTGAAACGTAAATAGTAGGTACCTTGAAATGGAGAATGCTTATAAAAAAAACAAATGTAATTAATAGAAAAAAAATTAAAATATTATCTAAGAAACGACAAACAATCCAGAAAACATATGCAAAAAAAGTTTCATTTTGTTTTGTTATTTTTATCAATGCAAATGAGTGATTAATATAACAAAAATAATTTATAATCAACAATAAAATTGAAAATGCATATTATAAAAAAATATTTAAACATTCATCATACATAGTTTAAGAATGTATATTACAAAGTTTTAAACTTCTTCTTTACTTACCAATATCATCAGTTTTGTAGTTTTGTATAACCTCGGCTAGCTCTAGATTACCAGCAATCACTGCAACCTATTTGATAATAAATAATTATTTAAACACACAATGTTATATTTGAATATTTTAAATCAACAAAACATTTACTATTGTGGAATAAGTAAACATGTACCTATGAAATAAAAATATAAAATAACATTTTACAAAAAATTGCTTTATTTGTAAGTTTTACCATTGATTAAAATTTTATTATTTTTCATTAACTGATTTGTTCAAATGGTTTTATTGCGTTATTGTATTGATAGGAACAAATACGAACACAGCAATTGTTGAAAATAATTGTGATTAAAAATACAGAAACGAAAAATTAATTTAATAAACCCGAAAGAACCAAATCCAAAAATTATGTTGAAATAAATAAATTAATGTTTATAAAGTCAGAAAAAAAACTACAAATATTAGTTAACTAAATAAATGTTTATTATATTAGATAGAAATAAATACCTGATAGGGAGTTTGATTTGCATAATTAAGGGCCTCACGTTGGGCACCCCGAAAAAGAAGCATTCTAGCGCAAGCCTCTTGGTTGTTAACAGCGCAAACATGCAATGGTGTATTACCGGAAGCGTTACGGCCATCCATGTCCGCACCATAAAACAATAAATGTTCCAAATGGTGGACTAGACCATGCCGGCAAGCCTAGTTTCATAATATAGATATTATTTTTTTTTTTATTTTAGGGGTTAAAATTTTTGTATAATTTAGGTGGAAAGTTTAAGTCAAAGTGGAAAGTTTATTTATAATAAAGAACCAAAACAAACCGAATTCAATCTACTTAAAATTTATAATCCAATTATTACTTATCAACCATCACCCAAGATATACAGAATATTATGGTAATATTTACTGAGCATTGTTTATTATATTTGTTTCAAAGTGACGCCACCTAAATAGTACATTTTGACTCAAACTATTACAAAGTATTACAGAACAAAACCCCACACAGACCTAAGAGATAGTGTATTATTATTTATAAATTATAAGTATATATTTATGAATTGTAAATTTATATAAAATAAATTAAGTGACCGATTGTGGTCGGCAAATGTGCCACATGTTAGCAATATTTTTCTATATCGATCGGATTTAATTCTACGAATTTTGTGAATTAACTTTGGATTGATTAACTCTTCGTCCTTGCTATAGTGCCTCAAGGGTTCACTCTCTGTCGAAAGGGGAAGCGCATTTCCATTTCCGAAGTTAACTCTGGATCTAAATTTGCATTTAACTCCGAAACAGGGATTATCTCACACTGAAAAACAGGGTCAGTTTTTCAGTACTTAAATCAAATCAACTCTGCGTTAAACCAGAGTTAATTAACCGTGCAAATAAATTAAACCTGAGTAAGCTCAGAGAAGCAGAACAAAATTACATTTCCTAGTGCATCATTTTAACCATTTATTGCCATACTCGTTTTTTATGACAAGCAATGATTACGAAAGTCTAGAAATTGTCGATTTGGCAATTTTTCTTTGAAAATTGAAACAAATCATTTAAGATACAAATATAGTAATGGAGATGTTCGTGTACTAAATTGATCAAGAATTATAATTAAGCTTGAGAACTTAATAAAACTTTTATTCTTAGTTTCTTGAGTTTGTTTTTGTCTCGATCTGTGTCACCTTTTAGTTTTTCATTTTTAAAGGGTTTTCGGTCAACCCTTTAAAAAACCTAAAAAAATTACAATTTTGATTGATATATATATTCACTTTAACCAGTTTATTAAAAAGGTTTTTTTTATAAACTTTCCGCAAAAAAAGTCTATTTGAAATTGCTTGCACAGAATAAAGACTCAATCAAGCTCCAACTTACCTGATGAACTTCCTGCCAACCTTGATTATCTTGAATGCCAAGAGTTGCATGATCGTGCAAAAGACTTTCTGTTATTTTAGGATCACATTTTTTTGTTACAGAGATGTACAACGGGGTTATACCACGTCCATCTTTATAATTGGGCGAAGCTCCAAGTTCCAATAGGGTTCTGTAAAAATATACAATTTTATTGTAGAGTATTGATTTTATAATGCAAAATACAAAAAAAAAACAAATATATACATATGTAGGTATGTATATAGTTCGATTTAATTTTGGTCACTTTTACTGGGGACCTGATCTACCAGCTCAACAATCTTAATATGGACAATTTATTGTAACTTAACTTGTAACACAACTAGCATCAACAATTTAATTTGAACCATTTGCAAAGTATCTGAAGCACGCGTATATGGTCAACACTCTGTATGAATTGCTGAAATAGTAACATGCCATTTGGTTTGGTATAGAAAATGTGATGGCTTGTTTTCTCGCACTCCCAAGCATGGCTCACATTCTAAATTGAGATAAAATTAACTTCCATCAGGTAGCCGATTAATTAGGAGATAAGTTTTGTATAAGTCAATAAAACTTTAAGCCAACACAAGTAAATCACCCATAAATTTAATAGCCAAATTGCAAAAGACGTTGCTAGAGATCCAACGAGAGTGTTAAGTAGTTTTGTAATATATTGCACAACTTCTTTTTTTAACATTTTGGAACAGAGTGATTTTG